>JAILYB010000237.1:0-568958 GCA_021437785.1 Rhodomyrtus psidioides | reverse complement strand
GCCTGGGAGGGCTCGCGCCGATCCAAGACCCGCGATCGGTAATCCATTAGCCGCGTCCGCTTTCGGACGGGTCGCGACAGCTGGCGACTCCGCTGGGGACACTGTGTTCTAGAACCTATGGTTCTAGACCCCAAGTGGACTTAGGCCGTAATTAAAACGCTGAGTGATTTTTCTAACCATGTAGGCGCTCGTGAAGGTGAGGTAAGTCCGCTTACGATAGGTGTTATATGTTTTTGCAGATTGGAGAAATAAGGGGTGTAGTCCGTGATTAACATTGTCTTATGTAGGTTGGGCGTAGGAATGTATGTTGTGTGGATGATTTGAAGTGCTGATTGATAAACTGCTATGCATGAATTGCATTGTGATGATCACAACACGTGGACACACACAACCGCGCCTAAAACCCCGGGCGTCGCCTATAGGAACACAATAGAAGGAATTGAAAATGGAATCTCCGTGAGGAAAAACGCGGGGTAATCCACTTTTCAATTCCGCTCGCTTCGAACTATGGATCGAGTCCCAATGCAACGATAGCTATGCAATGGAATCGGCTCTTTCTAGAACTCGAAGTGGGAACCTTAACCTTAGGTGCCAAACCCTCTGATTTTTAGAAGTTCACCATAACTTGTCTCATGCGCATGTCTTTGGGCGGTTGGTACACCTAAAACCGCACATAAGTCGACGAGTTTGGTTGGTAAGACTCTCTATACCTCGAATCTATTACAGTTCATATAAATATAGGCATTTCATTCATTGCATTCTGGTGATTAGATTAAATGCCATTTCAAGGATAGATGTGTGTGTTTTTCCCAAACGTCCTTGATAGAAGACGAAGAGGATGATATCCCATGACAAGCACCGAGTGAGCAACAAAGGAGCCTACTATGGACATTATTGAGATATCGTCCAATGAAGATGACGAGTTGGGGCAAGTGATCCGGAAGTCACAGATCGAACTTGGGGCATCCTTAAACGTTAGGATCACATTCCTTTGTTTCATTTTCCATTGCTAGTCCTCTTGTATAGGGTTTACTTTTATCGAGGCTTTCTCTATCTCACCCCTTAGAGTGATTGTATTAGGGATCTATTGGTATATACATTTAGATGGAACTTGGTTGTATTTCTTTTGACAGGTCATGGGAATGTGATAGTGGCATTTTCTCTAATCATCCGAATACTCCCAAGTCAAGTTTATAATTCCTTTAGAGGAAATTAAAATTGGAAATCTTGCACGACCTTTTTGGTCGTATAGGGTAATCCAACCCCAATTTCGCTAGAAGGAATTATACACTTGAATTGGTCCATGCATGTTTTACGTCGCTGGTAATCCACGATAATTGATCGAGAATATCGGCGTTGTTTTGAATTTAATGACGAGATAGATGTCCAAATTACTCTCGTTCTTAACAAAACGACCTTGATTTGGATGCCGTATCTTCAATTAAATTTAAAACACGTTATTATGCCTCGCACTTTTGAGTAATTCGTTCCTCTCGAAATTGATCAAAAGCGATTATTGTGAATTACATTCCTTTCAATAGTATGCTTTCTTTCGAGGAATATTGATAAAAACTTTTCGCGCAAGATTAAAACCCTTGTAAAAGTTCTTGTCCTTATTAATCATGGGCAAGCATAGGATTGAAAGGAGTTTTTGATTTCTTTTTCAAATTATTCCTTCTGATTCTGTCTTTTTATTTGCAGGTAAAAAAAAAAATAGCTAATAGAGAGAAATCTTTTCCTGGACAAGTCTAAGGCTATTATCTCATCTGATCATGAGCGAGTTATAAAATCAGGACATATTTGCTCGGCTTACTGATATTATGGTTCGGCTCACCCAAGTTGAAGATGTTCGATGCTCGAAGAAATGAACCATACAGAAGTTAAAACACACACACAAGAGTTCTCATTTATTTTGCTCAGTGGAGGGTTTTCAAAAGCAGGTCATACAATTCGGGGTAGAAAAGTAAAGCCGAAGTGAGCCCTAATTAACGACACGAAGGAGCCCAACTGACCCTCCATGTTATTAATGCTCTGCTCATACTCCCAACTCCGCATATCATGGTCGGCAAGCCTGAGGAGAAGACTTTTGCATTCTCCCTTAACTTCGGCGACCTTGGCCTCATGTTCTTCGGCGATTGTTTCCAGGTCTCGAACCAGTCCATTCCCGCGAGCTATGTCCGCGGTTATTTTGTCGAGCCGTTCTTCCTGCCAGTCGCTCTGAAGCCTCAACAGGACATTGCGGCGGTCATGCTCGCCGGTGGTCAGGGATAGGGCCAATTGCTCCACCAGATTTCTCCTCTCGCGAAGCAACGTCGCGACCCGCTCATTAGCAAACTCGACGGCCTTTTTGTAACTATCGGCCAGATAGTTGGTCAGCACCAAATGATCAGATCGATCCTCATAACGAGCTCGCAAGACGCGAGCCACGAGAACCTCCCGATTAGCAGCACGGTAGGCCTCTAAGGAGTGTGCAAAGAGAGTCGGGAAAATTCTATATTCCCTCCCCAGTGTAGTACCTTCGAGAGAAGTGGTATCAAGGTCCTCGAGCAGGACACGGATTTCATCCTCGGTCGCAGAATGATCGGTTATGTGTGCGTAACCGCGACCCAGTAGGTTATAAAGCTTTTCCCACTGGGCCAAGACATCAGTTGAAAAAGTGCGTACGGGAGAGGAGGCCATTTGCGTTGGGTTGGCTTGAGAATAAGACGAGTTTGACAGAGAGATTAGAAGGAAGAAGCTGATTATGCGAGAACGTTAACCTTCCATACATTAATTCCTCATTTTATAGCAACTCGAGGATGATGAAGGGTCTCAGTAATAATGCTGGTGGAGCCCAGTTAGGGGGTAAAGCAGGAGGTCCCCTCACGAGAACCATTGGATTCGTTTCGGTCCGCGATTTCCGGCTCATCAATTAAAAGATGTAAAAGATTTGTCGGGATCACCATTATTAGAGTTAGGTGGGAGGTAAGCGCAACTATCGAAGAGAGCCCTAACAGGATTTGGCAGTCCCATCACGATTGAAAAGTTAAGCGAGAAATTCAAAGTCTTGAGGGGGAACGTTTGCCTAATGATGCTTGAAGAGCGTCTCCTGAACATACGAAGTCACTCGAAGAAAACTTTATAGGGAGTGAGCATACATGAGAGAGTGGAGAACTCTGAGTGGGCAAGAACCAATCAAACATTTCTCAATCCAACATATTTAAGAGGTTATTGTCAGCTGCTAGAGGCGACTGACTCAAAAATCTCAGAAATTGAACTACAGAGGGATCTCGAAGATTCCAAGATCAAGTCTAACGCCAAAACCATGGAGCCCAACACTTCTGGCAACGGAAATCAAGATAACGGCGACGACGACAACGACATCCACGATGTTCAACTCGGGAAAAGAAGACGTCCTCACCAATACTCTCAGGAGGAAACCCAAATGCTGGAAACCCTTTTCAGTAAAAGCCATTACATGAAAAAGAAGTGGAGAATTGAATTGAGCCGGGAGTTGGGGATTAATCAGTCGAGGATCCAGTTTTGGTTTCAAAATAGGAGATCCAAATCGAAGGCTCAACGCAAACGTCAGGTGGTCGAGATTTTAAAGGAAGAAAACCAAAAGCTGCGAACAGAAAACATGAGGTATGAAAAAGCTCTCAATATTACCGTTTGCCCTCATTGCGATAACCTTGTCGCCCTCGGTAAGATATTCCCCGATAAGCCTCACGCGATGATTGAAGACGTTCATTTACCACCTTACTCCCTCGGGGCATCTCCTGCTCAACCAGATTTTGCCGGAGTCACGCATGAGCAGGATGATCCTACGAAGATGATACAAATGCCTCCTGGGGGATGGGATTTGCATCGCTTTGATTGGAGTTATAGTTTCAAGGAGCTGGATGTTACCGCCGACCAGCTCAAAGCATATCAGCCTCATGCACAACAATTTTCGATAGGGTCAGGTCCTGCTGGAGATGAGTTAATCAGTCGTCAAGCCATCGATGCAATTTTGGGCCACGATAAGAGGAGGTTCGCTTGGCCCCCTGAACTGCATTCCAGATTCCTAAACGTGGTTCACCAAATGGGGATCGACTCAGCAACTCCGACGCGCATATTTAAGGCCATGAATGTACCGGGGCTTAGTAAGGAGCTGGTCAGGAATCACCTTGCTGCCTACAGAAAGCTATTAAAACAACGTCGAGCGGAGCTAAACCGGGAGGAATCCGTCTCGAGCTCAAAAGCTAGGGGCGACCGCCATTGTAATGTTCAGGCATCAAGAGATACCCGGCCAAATCTAAGCATCAATCAAGCTAGCAACCCGACCACCGGCAAACTGAAAGCTGATCAGAATGTCTTCCCAGGCCATTTCAACACTTCTCAAGAGCGCGTGTCACAAGTACAGCGAGTGCGCACTCCTCCATTCGAGCAACAGTCGGCTGGTGCTCTGCCTGCCGCTGGTCAACCCACGACAGACGATTTCTTCGATGAGGGGCTCGATGCCTTGTTCAATCAGTGGGAAGCTGGCATGCTTGGACAGCCATGATCTAGCACCTGGCTCGGGGCACGATGGGTCGGTCACTACGAACACCCATAGGAAGAAGAACATGTTCACGAGTAGATCACTCATTTTATCCGTTGTAAAGTTCCTACGGGAACATTTTTCTTTAATGACTATAGTTAATTCTATATTAAAACCAACGCTATCGACGAACATCGTCATGCTCAGTTGTGATGATCCCTTGTTAGATTAAGTCTGAAACCAGAGACGGTCTTTAAAATTTTGAGTGGCCACGAACTCATTCCTCACCAAGCGCCCGGGATGCTGAAATGAAGAGTAACAGCATGCACAGGGAAAATGTCACATTCGTTTGAACGATGAAAAGGGGTTGAGAGAAGATCATAGCGTTAATTCCCATGGAGATAAATGAATTAAACGGAGTCATTAATTGCGGGTCCACCGCTGCTCCCCACGTTCTCGGGCCTAGCAAATCATAAAAGGCGCCGAAAGATTGTAGACCCACCACTTTGAAGACTGAACTAGGGGACGAGCGCAATACTCGATGAAACCGAATCAATGCAAGAGAGTTTGTGATCCTATCACGAGGAAAAAGAAAGGGGAATACAGACGATGAGTAATTGCAGAATCTCGGGAGGAGCGCTTGCTTGCTGGTCTTCATATGCAGCCTGAAGGATGGTTCCAGGACACGCACAATCACTTGAGAAAATTTCTAGAGTGAGCAAACACGTAAGAGCGAATTGAGAAAGCTGAGTGAACTAGATCAGCCCGAGATACCCCGATCCATCATGTTTAAAAGTTATTCCCATCTGCTAGAAACGCCCGACCTGGACATTTCTGAGCACGAACTGCTGGGAGACTTTGAAGATCTTGGAGCTGAATCCTGCCCGAAGGCCATAGAGACTGACTCCTCCAGCGATGAAATTCTAGGTTTCAGCTACGAAGAAGGAGTATACAATGATGACCGGAGCCGGAAAAGGAAGCAACTACAACGCCACACTCCAGGCCAAATCCGAGAGCTCGAAACTTTCTTCAATGAATGCCCCACTCCAAGCAGACAACAGAAAATGGAGTTGAGCCGAAAGATAGGATTGGAGCTTTCGAAGGTCAAGTTTTGGTTCGCCAACAAACGAACCCGGGTGAAACAGCAATACGCAGACCATGAGTTACTGGTCCTGAAGGAGGAGAATGAGAAGCTTCAAGCTGAAAGCGCGAGATATAAGGAAGCTCTGACCAAGGCCACCTGCCTTAATTGTGGTAATCCTGTTGTCCTCGGCGAGGTGTTCCTCGATGAACCATCCCTGTTGACGAATAACGCTCAGCTGTTACCGTATTCTCCACAGCATTTTCCGACACAGCCAGATACCGCCGGAGATCTGCATGAGCAAGTCAACACCATAGGATCAACACCAACATCCTCTGAGAAATGGGATATGAATCATCACAGGGGGAATTCTCTCAATGACGAACTCGCTGTCGCAGCCAGCCAATCCAAAGTCGGTGAGTCCCTCCCTGGACAACTTTTGAAACGACTAGATCCCGTAGAGAATAGCTACCGAAGTATTGACGAAATTTTGGGTGATAAGAGAACAAGGTTTTACTGGACCTATGAGCTTCACACCAAATTTGTTGATGCAATTCGAGAACTGGGAGTTGATTCGGCTAGCCCACTGCGCATACTCGAGATTATGAATGTGCCGGGGCTCTCTAGAATTAACGTTGAGTCTCATCTCAAGTACTATAGGAGATTGCTAAGGGATGGAAGGATAGCGTTAAACCATCATAAAGCCAGTTGGAGCTCAAGTGCTGGGCAGAGTTACAACCATGATGATTGGAGAGCCAAGAGCACCCAACCGTGTTTCAGCAATGACGGGACTAGCAGTCGTGTCAGCGACTCCTCTAACCCAAATCAGAATGCTCCGCCGAGCTATCTCAATACTCCTCATGAGTATATGCCACAGTTCCAGCACATAGAAATTCCTCAGTTTGAGCGCGAATCAGTCATTAATGTTGTCCCTGAAGCGGATCTGGCATTGGTAGAGAGTGCACATATGAACCTGCCGGTCATCGGAGGAAGTTCCAATTCGAGGGGTCAAATTGCTCACGGCGAGAGCAAAGAGAGGAATCCCTCGCCTACAGTCGACGACACCCAATCTGGGCACCAAGGGCTAGAAAGAACAGGTGATTTCCTTGATGAGGAGCTGGACACTTGGATCAATACTCTTCGGGAATGTATGTCTCAACCCCAACAGGGCAATGATGAAGGTTCCAGCTCAAAGACTCCAATCCCTCACAACGAAGGCAATGAAAGAAATCTGCCCCCAACAATCGTTGATACCCAACTTGAACATCAATGGCTCGAAGACCCGAGCAATTTCCTTGGCGATGAGTTCAATCTTTGGCTCGATCAATTTGGAGCTGGAGGACCATCGCAGTGGTGACGCGAGGCCGGTGATCAAACGTCTGATGCAAGGCATGGCTACTCGATGAAAAATGCTTCGAGAAAAGGGGTTGAATACTCCTATTGCATATGTTGTTGATCGCACTGTAAGGTTCTCACGGGAACATTTTTCATTAATATCTAGAACTAATTGCGCGTGAGTGTCAACATCACCCTTTGAGCATCTTCAAGCCGAAGGCCGTTGATTAATCACTTAATCCGTGGAGCAAGTTCCATGAACCATAATTATCACCCGCTGAGCATAATGGGATCTACCCCTTCAACACGAAATACGTTTGGCCGCGAAGCCACCTATTTGGTAAAACGATGTATCGTTCCTAAACGATCTTCAATCGAATACCGAAGTAATGTATTCTTTCTTTTCCTTCTCAGATGATAAACATGGATAAATCACTCAATGAGTCATGCGTTCAAATAGCAGAACAGACGCTGCCCAGCTGGGGGCAGATGAACCATTGATGTTACAAACACTCCAAGCATGGATAGGCGGATTTGATAGAGGGGAATCGCCTTGGAGACGAATGAGTTTTTACATCCCACATACTACCTGTTAGGGTACATTAGGGTAGGATGTATCGTTTCAATTTTCAAAAAAATTCGTGAACATACAATGATATGCTTCTTTTACATTTTCAGGGATCTCCAGCCACGGTGGACAGGTAGGTATCCCTTTCCCCCAATCCATTGAAGATGTTAAACCAAAAACACAGAGAGAAAAAGAAAAAAGCTTTCAAAATCTGATATCTAGAAAAGACATGGAATTCTAACTTCATTGGCATTCATGTTTTGAAACATGAGGTTGTCTGCACATGCATTGTGCACCATAAAATCCCCTTGACGGGTAAAATTTTTGGGAAAACGAAAGAGATTTTTCCAATTAAAAGTTGTTCAAAACTCTCAAAAGGATGTTTCCTCAAAAGAGAGGCAAGCTCAAATCCAAACACATCCTACATACACTTGAGAGATGAGTGGAGCGAATCAAATAGTAGAATCTGGACCTACGGAGGTAGGGACCATTCGCAGCGATTACATGGATTGGGACGACGGAGGCGTTCGTTTCATATCATAAACACTACAGGTGACCGTTGACAACCCACTTGAACGGCGGTTTTCATTCTTAACCCTGTCAAGAACCACCCCACACCGGGGCAAAAAGGAAGTAAGTCCAGCAGCATCAGGAGAAAATGGTTAGAAATTTTCTTGCTCGGACTAACATTAATCTTTGTGTGTTGTTTATATGGTAATCCAAGTGCCATAGGATGACGAGAAGCATTCATTCTCTATCCCACACACCATATCCTTTGCACAGCCAAGTTGAGCCTGCGAATTCATTTCATAAACCCCTGTTGGTGATCATGGGATGTTTCAAGATAGAAACTGCATCACTCCAAGAACGGAAGAAATCAAGAGATGGGATTTATAGAAAAATCTCATATCGGCGTTTAAATGTGCTATGATTCAAGTTGTATATCTAGCACAATTTTCTGAACATCGTAGTTCCAAAGGAAAAGAAAAGGCGGGATTTCAACAAAAAATCCCCAGCATCAAGAAAAAGCAAAGTGCCTGGTAAAAGCAAGGCCGATGCTCGTGAAAACTGTTTGATTGATCCCCAATAAAGCCTAGTTGGGAAGAGAGAAAAACCCATAAAGGAGTCAGATCAAGAAGACTGCTCCCCAAACGATGTCAGCCGTGGTGCAAAAACACGGACAGAATTGTCAATCTCTTAATACCACAAGAGACGTTCTCTAAAGGACTTGTGCACACCTCAAAAGCGGTTGCACACCTCAAAAATGGAAGATGCAGAATGGAAAAGACATGTGACAAATTTGCAATGATCACCAATGTCAAATCCTTCGTGATTTCTTGGCCAAAAATAAGCCTTTTTCGGTCCCCAATCCTACCAATGTTACAACCCTGAAACAGTCTTCTCTGACTAAGACACTTGGGTTAACATATAGCTTAGCTAGAAGAAGTACGAGCAAGACTCTTTCTTTCTCATTTTGCAGGGTTCTTGACTTGTAAACCCGGAGCAGATGGTGAAGATTTTCATTCGATGGCCTCGACTCCAAAGCGGGTCCCCCTTGAAAACCAATATCCAAGCCCAACATTACGGTCCCGTGGAAGACCTCCCGACCGATCAAAATGTATGCGCTGCGAATGAGCCTAAAACCTAGGCACAGGTCAGTAGGGAATTGAGTGCATCCCCTAAAAATCATCACCTCAAAACAGGTGAGATGGCCTCCTTGTCGAGAAATATTCCAATTGATGTTTTGAGCAAACTCTTTTTGGAAATTTTCAAACTGTTGATCCAGATTTTCCATACAAGGGATTTGTGATCACATTTGCATGTTGCAAGAATGTTTTGGATAACCTCCAGCATCAAAATGCACATCTCATGACTAAAGCTTAAGTCATAAAATTTTGTCAATTGGACAATTGCTGTCTTCTCAAAGATTACCAATATTTTCTTGGGGAAGAGAAACCCTTAAAAAAAAAAATCCTTTTCAAAATCAGACAGTCTCATTGGACGTGGAGAACCCTCGTCATGAGACCCCTTTTCAAAATTCAGGAAATCTCATCGGACGTGGAGAACCCTCGTCATGAGACCCCTTTTCATTTAGGCAGTCTCATCGGACGTGGAGAACCCTCGTCATGAGACCCCTTTTCAAAGTCAAAACTGATGGTAGACACCGCCTGAAGGGTCAAACAAAGGTAGATACCGCCTGAAGGGTCAAATGAAGGTAGATACCGCCTGAAGGGTCAAATCAAGGTAGATACCGCCTGAAGGGTCAAAATATGGTAGATACCGCCTGAAGGGTCAAATCAAAGGTAGATACCGCCTGAAGGGTCAAAATCAAAGGTAGATACCGCCTGAAGGGTCAACACAAGGTAGATACCGCCTGAAGGGTCAACACATGGTAGATACCGCCTGAAGGGTCAACACAAGGTAGAAACCGCCTGAAGGGTCAAATCAAAGGTAGAAACCGCCTGAAGGGTCAACTCAAGGTAGAAACCGCCTGAAGGGTCAAACCAAGGTAGAAACCGCCTGAGGGATCACATTAATGGTAGAAACCGCCATAAGGGTCAATTCATTGGTAGAAACCGCCATAAGGGTCAACTCATTGATAAATATCGCAGTAAGGATCAACACAAAGGTCTGATCCACCATACGGATCAAAATCCTTGGCAAATCCCAAAGCGTGGGATGCGCCTTCCTTAGGTTCCTACAAGTTAGGAATCCCATCATGGTATGACCTACCATACAGGTCAGAACTTAATCTCCCTAGGATATTCTGAATGACGAGTCCTAGGCATCTTCTTGAAAGTCGTCGCAACCGGCAGCATCCGACAGGAGAGCTTCAGGTAAGCCTCTCTCACTCCGGCCCATGTTCAAATTGTTAGAGCAAACCGGGGATTGATTTGAGCTTTTATCAATAGGCTTAAGGATCCGATGTCATAACATTTCTTCTCTTATTTTCCCAGTTGAGTCGGTTAGGAATCAGGTGCCACCTTATCTTTGAGAGAAACCTCTAACGAGATTCCTCTCAAAGAGGGGCAGCTGTTGACACCTGATTTTTTTACCATTTATTATTGTGATTTTTATTCTTTAAAATTAATTAAAAATACCAAAAAAGGTCATAAAATCACAAAATCAACTTTGGAAGCCTTGGTTTAACCTTAGGAACCAATTTTGAACAAAAAATAGTTTTCGGTATTTTTAATATTTTTCGAGTTTATTTAATTATAAAAATACTAAAAAAATCAGAAAAAATACCATTCGTGGTCAGAAAAATACCCAAAAATATTCGATAATTTTGTTTTAATTTCCTCTTCAAGTGTGTCACTTTAAATCTCAAAAATTCGGCTCGGGTCAATATGTTCCTTCACAAACATAAACCCGAACCGAGCCTAAAAAAAATCATTTTCGAGTCTTTTAGTTTTCAATTCTCACTTTTTATAAGCTATGACATTGGATTCTAAAGTCTTAAAGTGCAATTAGGTCAATTTGCCCTCCAATTTAATCAATTTTTACCAAAAGGGCTTAATTGCACATTTTTCTTTCAATTAGTCCCCGGTTTCACGGATGTATATGTATGCTCTATGTATTTATACGTCATACGTATTTATACGTTATGCATATTTGTACTGTTTGGTAACCTCTTTAACTCTTGTAATAATAATAATGGTTATTATTTTTAACACCTTTGTTAGTGCCTTTTTTTAGCATTTTTGTATTGTGAGTGCTATTGCTAGTGCTATTTTTAAATAGCATTTTTGTATTATAAATTGTGAGTGCTATTGTTAGTGCTATTTTTAAATGACATTTATTTATCATAAATTGTGAGTGCTATTGTTAGTGCTATTTTTAAATGGCATTTATTTATCATAAATTATGAGTGCTATTATTAGATAGAATTTATAATTGTTAGTGCTATTTTTAAATAGCATTTTTGTATTATAAATTGTGAGTGCTATTGTTAGTGCTATTTTTAAATAGCATTTTTGTATTATAAATTGTGAGTGCTATTGTTAGTGCTATTTTTAAATGTCATTTATTTGTGAGTGCTATTTTTAGATAGAATTTATAATTGTTAGTGCTATTTTTAAATACAATTTATTGGAAGGTATTTTTGGCTATAAAAGGATGGCAAGAGTTTTGAGGTTGAGGGGGGAGACATTTTGTAGAGTGTGCAAATTTTTGAGAGCTTAGAGAGAAGAACACAAACACTCTCTATATTCTCATAATCTTGAGTGAGCAAAATATACTAAGTTCGGAATATTGATTCCGCATATTGCTAGCACAATTGTTGTGGAGTTATTAGTCGTCTCCCCGTTCGTCAATTGGTGGTGCGTTTGAACTAGATGCCTAACACTTGTGGAGGCTGAGATCGAAGAACATCGAACCGACACCTCCGTTCAAGCACGCTACGAGAGGTAATCTATTTACTCCCTTTGAGGCTTTGTGATTTTTTTCGATTGAAATGCACGAAGTACGCCTCTGGAGATACATGTATGGGTTGTTATTTATTTCCGCTACGTGTTACGTGGATCCCAACAGTGGTATCAGAGCCGATCCTTAGGTGTTTTCGTGCATTTAATTGATTTTTTGCAATTTTTGCAATACTATGGCCAATATGTATTAACGAATTGTTCGTCTTACATGGCTAATGGAGGTTGATTATTTTATATGATAAATTAATCAACGTAGCAAAAATTGAGACTAAATCAATTTTGAATCGAAAATTTATGGCTATCTTATTTTACGTAAAAATTCTGAATATTATTCAACGTAGAATTTTTATTGTGCCTTCCTAAGTTTTAAATTGTGAATTTATTACTTACGTGGAAGGGTGGTGATCATGGAAAAATCCCTAATCAATGTGATTGATGTATGTATGAATGTATGGTGATTATTTATATATTTGGGGTTGTAATTATTAAATGGAGGCTGCGTACTCCTTTTATTTTTCATGTAATCTTTATTTTTAGCATAGTCAATTGTTGATGTAAATGCTACGAGGATTACGTGGAGGAGCCTTTTAAGTCGGCGAGCTCTTTGGGGCCCGATTCTTGAAGAGTTCAAGAAACCAGGAAGAAGCGAAGAGCGGCTCTCCATTATTAAAATATTAAAATGATTAAATGTGGTCTCATTGGCTCGAGACCCATTAAATCATAATTCCATGATCACCACGTAAGATAGATGTTTATGTGATTGACATCTATTTATTTATTATGATTACGTGAGCATGTTAAACTGGTTAATGTGCAAAGTCAGACTTACCTCACCCAAAATTACGCCTGCATGAAATCCTAGTTAGGAAAATCACTCGCGTTAGGTACCGAAAGGGCGTTGGTAACGACACCAGCGTAACCAAGTCCCCGAACCCAAAATCTCTGGTTCCGTGGAACTGATCGATCTCTCCCAATCGATCAGTAAGGTTTCCGGTCTACCCTCCAAGAAAGACCGGTGGCGACTCCAAATGCATGCACAAGTTGCACATGCCACCACGACCACACTAAGGTCGAAAGCGATCTACTCTTATCGTCGAATCCTCCTGAAAAATACTCCCGCCGCGATTTGGTATGGGCCTGGGAGGGCTCGCGCCGATCCAAGACCCGCGATCGGTAATCCATTAGCCGCGTCCGCTTTCGGACGGGTCGCGACAATTACCTCCAAAAAAGTCGACAAATCGACGTTAAACAGATTCAATCCATAAATAATCTTGCGGATCTTTTTATCAAATCATTGCCAACGTCAACTTTTGAGAAATTAGTATATGGCATTGGTATGCGGCAAGTTCACAGGATGCAAGATTGAATAGCCCCAACAGTGGCTATATGGCTCAATTGAGGGGGGGATATTATGAACTATGCATGGCACTCATTTTTCTTTCTGACCTATTTTTTCCCATAGGGTTTTTCCGGCTTAAGGTTTTTAACGAGGAAATTAATGCATCCATGAAAGGGAGAGATCATAAGATTTGTGCTCTGTACTTTTGTTCCCTTTTGTTCGGTTTTTGTCCCACTGGGTTTTTCCAGCTTAAGGTTTTTAATGAGACAATATCATTCAATACACATTCGTAATATAATGAATACAATGAATATTCAAGGGGGAGTGTTGTGAAATATATGAATGGATATTCATTATATTCATGTATCTATTATGGTACATTTATATCTTACATTCTATGTTTATCTCCCTATCCAACGTATGTATTAATGATAAGTGCATCTTTGTTTTCCTATAAATAAGAGCTTAGTTTTGGTCATTTTGATGAAGTTGAAATAAAGATTTTTCCTCTGTGCTTTCTCTACTTTCTCTCTCTATTATCTCTATTATATACTTGCAACGCAATATTTACAACAGGAAGAAAATGAATACATAGCGATAAAGAAGAACCGGTCAGCTTTGACCGACGACGAAACAATGCAGTTCGGACTTGTTGGAGTACAACGGTCGAAGTTGCAACTCGTCCACTAAACCACAAAGAGGGGGTTTTTTTTGGGTCGAAAAACCATAAAGAGGTTTAAACGTTGATAATTACGAACAATACGGTACTGCCATATTTCTAAATCGTCCTTTGGTTTTTTTTTTTTGGGTCAAAAAATCGTCCTTCGGTTTAAGTTCATAAGTTTTGTTTGTCTTTTAATAATTAGAATTTTCTTTCGTCTCATAAACATTAATGATATGATTATGAATGGAGAGTAGGCTTTTTAATTTTTTAAAGGAATGAACGTGCTACTTTGATTAGTTCTACTTCTAACTGCTTGATATCTATTGTACCTGCATGACTTGTGAATGATAAATATCATGAAGTAATAAAACTTAGGGAAGAATAACCAGTAACATCACAGACGTTAGTAAATAATATTATTGTCAAATAAAAAATTGGAAAAAATTCCAAATAAGGGCTTGAAGTGCACTCATTTGTTCATATAAAATTTGAAGTGAGTCTTGATTCAAATAAGAGCATTATTATTTTAAAGAAGGGTTTGACCAAGAGCATTCTCGTTATTTATATATATTTTTAAAAAATTCTGTTTTCTTTATTTTTTTGACATTTATTTTTTTTTATTTGTTGCGCCCAAAGAGGGTCTGGCAACCCTCGCCCAAGTCCTTGCCAGTGATTGATGTGGCTGGCTAGGTTGCACCGACACCGATACCGACACCGACACAGACATGACACGTCGACACGTTATTTCTCAAAAATAAAAAAATCCGACACGCCGAGGACACGTCATATTAAATATATATTTTTAAAATATAAAAAAAAATAAGAGCCGAAACAGATTATATGCATTAAGCTTAGAAAAGCAAGTCTGAAAAATAATACTTTGATCTAATAGCCAAAAAAACAAGTGCCCATACTTGCGATTCCGGTATTCCATTTCGTCGTCTTCCTCGTCTCTGTGACGCGCCATGTCCAGGGAAGGACTGGATTAACAACGGGGGGAAGTAAGGTATCGATCGAAGGGGGGAAAACGTTATTCAATCAAATAAATAGGCTCTGAAGGAGTTAGGTGTCACTCAGTGGGGGAATTTGCCAGGATTTTTTATGAACCCTAGAATCGGTAAAATGCGTTACATTTTCTGTTGAAGGGTGAAAAATCAAGAATCGAGTCGGTGTTTTGGTGTTGGGCTTTTTATGATTAGAAGAGGTTGTTATTGGGCTTATTGTACTAAGGAAGTTATTGGGCTTGACGCTTTATCTATGTATACAATATACTGGTAATACATTATTCTCTCCATTCGAATAAACATAGATGGACATTTTCAGTATTCCGCCCAAAAAAAAATATGTTTTTGCGTGCCCGACATGTGTGTCGGACTCGCTAACCGCGTGTCGGACGCGTGTCTGAACGTGTCGCGCGCGTGTCGGTGTCCAACACCGATACACACGCCTAAGAGAGGTGTCGGTGCAACCTAGGTGGCCGGCCACCGGCGTAAAGAAAGGAAAAAAATAAAAAAAAATAAATGACGAATATGACCTTGGTTAGACCCTTCTCTAAAACAATAAAGGCACTTCAAGCCCTTATTTGAAAGAAGTCCACTTAACTTTAGGCTTTTTTTGAAATTTTTTCAAAAAATTATTGTTTTCTTATCTAGAAATGTATAAATAAACTAAAAACAAGTCAAATGATTTTATTGTATAAAGATAAAAATAACTAAACAATTCGGAATGCATTGATGATTTGATTTTGATTGTATTGCTTTTGCAAATGGACACCTCATTTAGATTGTAGTGTCAATTTTTTTTTATTGTAGTGCCAATTTTTTTGAAAAACGATTATTTAAGTGCCAACACTGGTGAGGTTGCCAGAATTTCTCGCCATTGGCGCTAAAGTGGTCGTTTTTTTCTCGATTTAGCACTTATGTGATTCTAAAAAAAAATATTGGCACCAAAGTGAGTCGTATACAAATATTGACACTTGAGGTGTCTTAATGCCATATTTCTTGTTATCATAGTTATAGTTTGATGACCTTAGATATGGGAGGTGTGCCCTTAACCATAATGAAATATACCCCTTTTGTATATTTAAAGGGTACGAAAGGTTTGTAAATTTGATTGTCCATGATGATTTTTGGATCTCAATAAGTAAAAACATCAAATTCATGTCAAAAGCAGAATTATTTATTTTTGCGGGGGTGTTGTTAGATGGACCGCATGCATTGGAGAAATTTTGGTGGGTGTCCATTAAATGAGAGAGATGCCCTAGAATTTAAGGGCCCTTATCAATTTTGTTTTAGTAACTTCCTATTGATTGCGGGGATGCTGAATTTTGGGCGGCTTTAACTTAAAATTATTTTTTTTTAAAAGTCCTAAACACATTGCACTTTTGCCAATTCAGTCCTAAATCTTTTAATTTTTCAACTCAGTCCTAAACCTTTTTGCATTTGTGCTAAATTATCCTACACTGTTTTGTCATTCGATCCTAGACCTTTTTGCATTTTTGCATATTCAATCTAATCGGCCATCTTTAATGAGATAGTATCATTCAATACACATTCGTAATATAATGAATACAATGAATATTCAAGGGGGAGTGTTATGAAATATATGAATGGATATTCATTATATAATTTATATTCATGTATCTATTATGGTACATTTATATCTTACATTCTATGTTCATCTCCCTATCCATTGTATGTTTATCTCCCTATCCAATGTATATATTAATGATAAGTGCATCTTTGTTTTCCTATAAATAGGAGCTTAGTTTTGGTCATTTTGATGAAGTTGATATAAAGATTTTTCCTCTGTGCTTTCTCTACTTTCTCTCTCTATTCTCTCTATTATATACTTGCAACGCAATATTTAGAACAGGAAGAAAACGAATATATAGCGATAAAGAAGAACCGGTCAACTTTGACCGACGACGAAACAATGCAGTTCGGTCCCGTTGGAGTACAACGGTCGAAGTTGCAACTCGTCCACTAAACCACAAAGAGGGGTTTTTTTTTTGGGGGTCGAAAAACCATAAAGAGGTTTAAACGTTGATAATTACGAACAATACGGTACTGCCATATTTCTAAATCGTCCTTTGATTTTTTTTTTGGTCAAAAAATCGTCCTTCGATTTAAGTTCATAAGTTTTGTTTGTCTTTTAATAATTAGAATTTTCTTTCGTCTCATAAACATTAATGATATGATTATGAATGGAGAGTAGGCTTTTTATGTTTTAAAGGAATGAACGTGCTACTTTGATTAGTTCTACTTCTAACTTCTTGATATCTATTGTACCTGCATGACTTGTGAATGATAAATATCATGAAGTAATAAAAACTGATGGAAGAATAACCAGTAACATCACAGACGTTAGTAAATAATATTATTGTCAAATAAAAAATTGGAAAAAATTCCAAATAGGGGCTTGAAGTGCACTCATTTTTTCATATAAAATCTGAAGTGAGTCTTGATTCAAATAAAAACATTATTATTTTAAAGAAGGGTCTGACCAAGAGCATTCTCGTTATTTATATTTTTTTAAAAAAATTATGTTTTCTTTATTTTTTTTGCCATTTCTTTTTTTTTCTTTGTTGCGCCCAAAGAGGGTCTGGCAACCCTCGCCCAAGTCCTTGCCAGTGATTGATGTGGCTAGCTAGGTTGCACCTATACCGACACCGACACGTCATTTCTCAAAAATAAAAAAAATCCGACACGCCGAGGACACGTCGTATTAAATATATATTTTTAAAATAAAAAAATAAGAGCCGAAACAGATTATATGCATTAAGCTTAGAAAAGCAAGTCTGAAAAATAATACTTTGATCTAATAGCCAAAAAAATAAGTGCCCATACCTGCGATTCCGGTATTCCATTTCGTCATCTTCCTCGTCTCTGGGACGCGCCATGGCCAGAGAAGGATTGGATTAACAACGGGGGGAAGTAAGGTATCGATCGAAGGGGGGAAAACGTTATTCAATCAAATAAATAGGCTCTGAAGGAGTTAGGTGTCACTCAGTGGGGGAATTTGCCAGGATTTTTTATGAACCCTAGAATCGGTAAAATGCGTTACATTTTCTGTTGAAGGGTGAAAAATCAAGAATCGAGTCGGTGTTTTGGTGTTGGGCTTTTTATGATTAGAAGAGGTTGTTATTGGGCTTATTATACTAAGGAAGTTATTGGGCTTGACACTTTATCTATGTATACAGTATACTGGTAATACATTATTCTCTCCATTCGAATAACCATAGATGGGCATTTTCGGTATTCCGCCCAAAAAAAAATCTATTTTTGCGTGTCCAACATGCGTGTCGGACGCGTGTCCGAACGTGTCGCATGTGTGTCGATGTCCAACACCCGTCCGACACCGATATGCACGCCTAAGAGAGGTGTCGGTGCAACCTAGGTGGCTGGCCACCGGCGTAAAGAAAGGAAAAAAAAGAAAAAAAAAATAAATAACAAGTATGACCTTGGTCAGACCCTTCTCTAAAACAATGAAGGCACTTCGAGCCCTTATTTGAAAGAAAGTCTACTTAACTTCATGCTTTTTTTGAAATTTTTTCAAAAAATTATTGCTTTCTTATCTAGAAATGTATAAATAAACTAAAAACAAGTCAAATGATTTTATTGTATAAAGATAAAAATAACTAAACTATTCGGAATGCATTGATGATTTGATTTTGATTGTATTGCTTTTGCAAATGGACAACTCATTTAGATTGGAGTGTCAATTTTTTTTTATTGTAGTGCCAATTTAAAAAAAATGATTATTTAAGTGCCAGCGCCAGTGAGGTTGCCAGAATTTCTCACCATTGGCACTAAAGTGATAATTTTTTTCTTGATTTAGCACTTAAGTGATTCTAAAATAAATATTGGCACCAAAGTGAGTGCCGTATACAGATATTGACACTTGAGATGTCTTAATGCCATATTTCTCGTTATCATAGTTATAGTTTGATGACCTTAGATATGGGAGGTGTGCCCTTAACCAGAATGAAATATACCCCTTTTGTATATTTAAAAGGTACGAAAGGTTTGTAAATTTGATTGTCCATAATGATTTTTGGATCTCAATTAGTAAAAACATCAAATTCATGTCAAAAGCAGAATTATTTATTTTTGCGGGGGTGTTGTTAGATGGACCGCATGCATTGGAGAAATTTTGGTGGGTGTCCATTAAATGAGAGAGATGCCCTAGAATTTAAGGGCCCTTATCAATTTTGTTTTAGTAACTTCCTATTGATTGCGGGGATGCTGAATTTTGGGCGGCTTTAACTTAAAATTATTAAAAAAAAAAGTCCTAAACCTATTGCACTTTTACCAATTCAGTCCTAAATCTTTTAATTTTTCAACTCAGTCCTAAACCTTTTGCATTTGTGCTAAATTATCCTACACCGTTTGTGTCCTTCGATCCTAGACCTTTTTACATTTTTGCATATTCAATCTAATCGGCCATCTTTGGTCAGCCGACATGGCAATTGTTAATAATATTTTAGTATTCTTTCAATTTTTTATTTTTATTTTTTCCTTTTCTTTCTTTTTCTTTTTACTGCTTATCTTCTTCGTCCTTCCTCATTACTGTAGATGTAATCCATTGATTGCCAAATCCAAGTTATCAGTTTGTAAATAGTTGTATGATGTTGTAGTCGATGCTTGCTCGATGTAATCTCTTAGAGGTGGAGTCGAAATGAAATGATTTCTCGTGGATCTTCAAATTTCTGAAACTAGGTCTTGTGCACAAAAGCCGGTTTATCTCTTGGCATGTAAACCGTTGGATGCAAGAAAGAAGATGGATATGGAGTTCGCCTGAGGCTTGCTCATGGGAGGTTGGCTCATCAAATGTCAGCCCTTTTACTCAAAACGCTCTCCGTAAGAAGACAACCTAAACAGAATCGAGATCAACTTTGCCTCCTTCCGAAGCTAGCGATTTCCAATACGACCCATCCAAAGAGCAGCATATGTTTGCACGAAAAGTGTAATGTTGTTGGCAAGATAACGAATGGGACAAACTCGAAACCGATCCAATCAAACGTGTTTTGACCAATTTTTGAGAAAATAACGGTTCTGATCACTTTGGCTGGGCAAATGAAAGCCCATCTCCAGCTGGGCGATGGCGAGGCTGAGGTCGCCCGTGGCAACAGCGACACCATGGCTGGGTGAGGTCGGCCTCGCCCATCAACGGCGGTGCTAGTGGCCCGTGAGAACCAATTTAGTCTTTCTGTTTGTTCAAATCGTTGAGTGATGACGTGGAGTGTTATCTGATGACATGGGGAGCTGAGTTGGATTTTTAAAAATATGAATCAACATATGCTTTTAAAAAAGAAATCTTTTGTCATTAAATTAGGGTTTCAGATATCCCTCTTCTTCACAATCACGTCTTTCTGAACCAAAAGAAAAAAAAACGTTATTTTTCTTCCTCATCAATTGTAGATTTCTTAAAATGCTTCGATCGACAATACAACAAAGAGGACTGGGTTGAGGTCGATGCTGGCAACGATTCGGATCTTAGTACTATGGAGCGAACGCCACCGCCTTTGCTGGTGGAGCTCGTGGAGGCACGCACGCTCAAGGTTGATTGAAGAGTAGAGGAAGCCCGTATAGGTCGCGCAAAGCCATATATCCAGCGAACTTCCGTCCGAGTCGCAACAGACGCAAGCGATTGTGCCCTTGGTTAACCCGGTGAGGTGCGACCCATCAACATTCAGTTTTAGTGTCCCTGATTGTGTGGAGGTTTTCATCTTTTGGGTGAGTCTTTCGTCACATTCTCTGTCTCTTTTGCCCTTCTACTCAACTTGGTGTAATTTTGGTGTTAAATGACAATTGAAGCAACTGTGATCGTGGGCTTTGGCGGCTGGTGTTTGAAGATGGCAGCGTTTCGAGCAATTCGACCATTCCAAAGTGTGGCGGCTATAAGCTTGAACTCCGGGCGGATGACACAGGAATAGACTATTGGGATATTGTTCACGAATTGGCAATTTAAGGACTTGCTTCAAAGAATCAGATAAATTGGTTTTCTTAGTTGATTCTCACACATTCGCCATTTGCGTACCGATTATACCAGATCCTTTCCTAACCAAAATTTCTGAACCAAAAAAAGCTAGAAAACGTACAATAATTGAAGAAAGAAAGAGAGCAAGAAGTGAATATGAAGGCTCAACTAGAGACATGAAGCTGAGACCTATGGCAAAAGTGGTGTTAAAATTATGTCTCGAGTTTTAGCTCGAAGCAAAAATTTGAATATTCCGAATTGAATATTTTCTATCCGGTGTTGGAGCTCGAAGTGAATATTCACTTCGAAGACTTGAAAAAGGAAACACACTTTGTTGAATATTTTGCCCTCTGACGAAGGATTCGAACGTGCCCCGCAAGTTAGATGAAAAAGGATTATAAAATGTTAAGTCAGCAAAAGGGATGAAAGGGGAAAGTAAATATTGGATTCTTCCTGATGTTTATCTCCCAATGCGTGCATGAGTCAGAAAAAAAAAAGGGTTGGCAGAAAAGATATATTCTGATTGAAGAAAATTGAGTCAAAGTTTTGACCAAGATTCCCTTGCATATATTTCGTATATATCTATCTGTTCAAGTGATACGGAGGAAGGGGATCGCAGCAGGGGGCGGGTCTTCGTACGTTTCGGAGGAATAAAGGACGTGAAGATTGTGACTTCGTGAAGCGCCGTTCGTCGAGTGCTTGCTCGCAAGATTTACTCCGTGAAATTACATCAAGTGTTCAAGTGTCAAAGCCGATTAAATCTTGAGTTAGATTTGTGTTTTAATTCCTTTGCGAGATTGAGAGATTATTTCGCTAGGAATTGGGGGCTAAACACTGTGTGTGTTTTTTGGGATGTAATTGGGGTTGGGAAACACCAAGAGTGTGTTTGTGTAACTCGAGTAATCTGTAATCTCCGTGTATCGCTTGATCGATAGTGGAAATCATTACTGCTCTCCCCGTGGACGTAGGTCTCTACGACCGAACCACGTACATCTGGTGTCCGATTTACTTTACTTGTTTTGTCTATTTTATCGTTCGATCGCTTGTTCCGCGCAACAATTGGTATCAGAGCTAGGCTTGCTTGAGTTGAAGCGAATCGATGGCGACATAAGAAGTTAAAGGGAAACTCGACAAATTTGATGGGAAGGACTTTGGTTTCTGGAAGATGCAAATAGAAGATTATTTATATCATATGAAGCTGCACGAGCCCTTGTCTGGGAAGAAGCCTGAAAAGATTAAGAAACCCGATTGGGAATTGTTGGATAGACGAGCGATGGATGTTATTCGACTGACGTTGGCTTGTAACGTCGCGTTTAATATTGTCAAAGAGAAGACCACTGCGGGTTTGATGAAAGCCCTGTCGGACCTGTACGAGAAGCCCTCTACGATCAATAAGGTCTATTTGATGCGACGTCTGTTTAACTTGAAGATGAGCGAAGGTACATCTGTTGCTAATCATATCAATGAATTCAATGTGATCGTTAGTCAATTGAGTTCAGTTGAGATTGACTTTGAAGATGAGGTACGTGCTTTGATTCTATTATCATCATTGCCTGATAGTTGGAATACTACTGTTACTCCTGTTAGTAATTCTTCTAGGTCAACTAGTTTGACATTTGGTGGGATTCGAGATTTAATTCTAAGTGAGGATAGCCGTAGAAGAGAATCTGGCGAATCTATATCTGCTTCTTTAGTAGGTGAAAATAGAGGAAGAGCTAGTACTCCTGTTAGCAGAAGTAGTATGTGTTGTGGAAATTCTCCTATATTTTGATTCTGACAAAACTATCGAGAGAAATTGTATAACGTTCTGTGATGCAGAAAGAATGTGTAAGCAACATGTTGAGTGGATCTAATTCTGTCGCGTGGACGAAGGGTCGGATGGAAGTGCTTCTGACGAAGGGTCAGATGGAAGTGCTTCTGACTAAGGGTCAGATGGAAGTGCTTCTGACGATCTAAACAGTGACGGATGGATCGCATCAAATCTCCGTATTACCATTTCATGTCAACTGATCAAGTAAGAAGCAAATCTATTCTAAGACGAAACCCAAGAAAGATCAGTTTCTGCATTTGCAAAACATGAAGACCTACGTATGGCAGGTTTCCGATCAAGGCAAGATTCCTAAGGAAAGCTTGTGATATTCGATTACCCTGATATCCCTTCCAATCAATCAAGGGACCTTCTACAATGGGATATCATCTTCTAAGGAATATTCTTTCGGGAACCAACTCAGACTTATCACACTTATGGAAGCTGGAGATTTAGTTGTATGGGCGACTGAATCAGAAGGGTTCAATATCTCACTCAACGGTCTACATATCTTCTGAAGATACAGTCTCGTTCAATCACGATTGATGACGTTCAATCAAGGATTGAAGAGCGATCCCTTGGCCGGGAATCCAACGGCTAGTTTGGAGGCATGGGAGTATAAAAGAAGAACCATGATGGACTAAAGAAAGAAGGAGAACAAAAATCCAAAGTGCAAGCATAATCTGAGTTCTATCTGAAAATATTCTGTGTACCAAAAATCATATTCATTGTGAAAATCTGTGAGAGAGAAAAACCAAGTGATTGAGTATTTGTAATTCTCGTGATTCTTCATAGTGAAATCCAATCGATCGGCTGTCATCGTGGGAGAGTGGACGTAGGCTTAATCTAAGCCGAACCACTATAATCATCGTGTGCAATATTCTCTACTCTAAACTCTTACTTTTGTATTTAGACTTTTTGCACACTGTTATGCTGTTCCTGATTCTAATCGTACACTGAATTATTTTTTATTCTGCAAGAAATTTCAATTATATTCATAATCACCTATTCACACCCCCTCTAGGTGATATTGCTAGATCCATCAATTGGTATCAGAGCAGGTTGCTCATATTTACGAAGTGTTTATTGACTTCAAAGCTAACGATCTACTATTTCTAGCAATCACTCTTCAGGAACAAGCGATTCGCACTTTGCCAATAAGCCACCATACTTTGATGGGAATGACTACAATATGTAGAGCAACAAGATGAAGTGGTTCTTCAAAGCCTATGATGATCTGATGTGGGATGTTGTTACGAATGGAGTAGTTCCTGCAACTGCTACAAATCCAACCTTTGCTGACGGAGCAAATCCTGTTACAACAATGACCGATGCTGAAAAAGCTAAAAGAAGAGGCCTTGATTCTAAAGTTGTCAATGCTCTCTTTTGTACCTTATCTACCCCTCTCTATAATCGTGTCTCAGAGGAAGAATCATCTAAGGCAATATGTGTTAGACTTCATATTACATTTCAAGGAACAAATCGAGTAAAAGAAACGAAGCTCAGTATTTTACTGAGTGACTATGAAGCATTCCAAATGAAATCTGATGAATCTATTACAGATATGATAGATAGGTTTCAGACTTTGGCAAGTGGACTTGCAAGACAAGGCGCATCTATTGCTGAACCAATGCAAGTCAAGAAAATACTACGTGGACTCACAGATGATTGGAATTACATCAAACCATCAATTCAAGAATGTCAAACAATCAGACCACTCTCGGTGGATGAGCTAGTCGGAACTTTGCAATCTTATGAAACAGAACGAGCAAACAAGAAGGGAGAACAAAATGGTAAAAAATCTATTGCCTTGAAAACTGAAATTGCTCAATGTCTTTCTGATACAGATGATGAAGATGAGGATGAGGAAGAATTAGCCCTCATGGTCAAGAAATTTAGAAAGATAGCTCGGAAAGCCAGAAATATCAAAGGGAAGAAACCTTGGAAGAAGAATGATATGAAAATGTCAAGCAACGACTCACAAGATAGCAAAGACGTGATCTGCTTTCACTGTAAGAAGGCAGGACATATCAAACCGAACTGTCCAATTTTGAAGAAGGACAAACTCAAGTATGAGAAGTACAAGAAGGCCCTAAAGGCAGATACTCTAAGTGATTCTGATGAAAGTGAAAATGGTTACGTAAACATCTGTCTCATGGCCGAATCAAATTCAAATTCAGACTCAGAAACTGAGGTATGTTCATCTGAACTCCCTGATGAAGTTACTGAGTATATTGATGAATTGTGTAGAAACTACAAAGACGCTCTTGAAAAAGTTTCTAGTTTGAAAAAGGAAAATTCATCCTTAAAACAGCAGAATTTATCTCAAAAAGAAAAAATCGATTTTCTACAACAAGAGTTTCACCAATTGAAAGAAAATCATGATTTGATTTCAAAAGAAAATGCTTCTCTGAAAGAAAAGGTTTCCGATATCTCAAAAAGGTTTTCACAAAGCTCAGAAACTCCGAATAACATTATTTCAAAACAAATACCCTTCAATGACCGATCTGGGTTAGGTTTTAAAAAAGAGAGTAATCTAAAAAATTCCTTTAAAACTGAATTTTGAAAACCAACATTTTCTAATTACATGCATCATTTTCATAAGCATTTTACTAGATCTTATATTCGACAATCCTGTGTGAACTGTGGTGATCCTAGTCATACTAAGGATTATTGCAAGAAAATTTGGAGACCCGTTAAAAGGTCAAAACCTACTAACACAGAAGGACCCAAGAAAGCATGGGTACCAAATAAACAGTAAGTTGTTTATTTCTTGCAGGTACCAAAGAGAAGGAAGAACAAGTGGTTTCTGGATAGTGGCTGTTCAAGTCACATGACTGAAAATCCAGATGTATTTATGTCCTTCTCAGATTGTAATGGTAGAAGCGTGTCCTTTGGAGGAAAGAACAAGGGAAAGGTCATTGGGAAGGGAAATGTAAAGATTGGAAATCTGACGGTTAAAGATGTCTCTCTAGTCAGAGGATTGAACTATAACTTAATTTCTGTAAGTTAACTCTGTGACTCTGGCTATGATATTTGTTTCCAAGATTTAAAATGTACAGGTATGAGCAAGGACAAGAAGCAATCCTTCACGGGACGAAGGCATGGGAATATTTACCTTTTAGATAGTGATGCTAACTGTGAAAGTGCAAAATGTCTTATTTCTGTTAAGGATGAATCTGATCTTTGGCACATAAAATTAGGTCATATTAGTGTAAAACATATCTCAAAGCTTTCCAAGAAGGGACTTGTTCGAGGATCACCTCAAACGAAATTTGAGAAAGGTAGACTATGTCATGCATGCACACTAGGCAAGCAGGTAAGAAGTTCTTTTAAGTCCTTAAATCAAGTGTCCACTAAGCATTGTCTACATCTACTTCATATGGATATCTTTGGACCGAACAGAACCTTAAGCCTTGGAGGTAAGAAATACTGTCTTGTCATAGTTGATGGGTTTTATTTCCAGCTCACAAAAGTGAGGCTTTTATGTCATTTTCAAAACTTGCCAAAAGGATTCAAAATGCAGAGGGCTACACCATTTCTAGTTTGAGAACGGATCATGGGGGAGAATTTGAAAATCAAAGTTTCTCAGATTTTTGCACTGATTTCGGAATTCAGCATAACTTCTCTGCACCTTATACTCCTCAACAAAATGGGGTAGTAGAAAGGAAAAACAGATCCTTACAAGAAATGGCCAAAACTCTTCTTATTGAGAGTAAAATTGCTTTTAATTTTTGGGCTGAGGCCGTTTCAACAGTTTGTTATATCTTAAATCGAATTTCTCTCAGACATTTTTCTGATAAAACCCCCTATGAAATTTTCAAAGAAAGAAAGCCTGATGTTGCATATTTTCATGTATTCGGTTGTAAATATTTTATTCTAAAGAATGCTAATATTCGAATTGGAAAGTTTGATGAGAGATCAGATGAGGGAATTTTTTTGGGATATTCAACAACGAGCAAAGCCTACAGAGTCTACAACAAGAACACTCGCGTTCTTGAAGAGTCAGTGAACATCAAGTTCGATGAAAGCCATCAAAATGATGAACCTCAAATCAATCAATTTCATATACCTCCTCTAGTCTCAGACTCACACGAAGAATCAAGAGAAAAACAAGACTTAATTATGGATGATGGTTCGGAGAATGTTCAGAAGGAAATTCTCTCAGTTGAAGAAAGACCAGAAGATGAACATAATGAACCCACAACATCCTCAAATGATTGCTTCGACAAAAGTTGGAAGCACAAGTCAAGTCATCCAAAGGAACTTATCATAGGAAGTATAAATGATGGCATAAAGACAAGATCAAAATTCAAGCAAGCAATGAGCAACATAGCATTGATATCTGAATTAGAACCAAAAAGGATTGAAGATGCATTAGCAGATAAGAATTGGATAAATGCAATGCATGAAGAGTTACATCAATTTAAAGTCAACAATGTTTGGGAATTGGTCAACAGACCCAAAAATCGTCCAGTGATTGGAACTAAGTGGGTATTCAGAAACAAACTGGATGACAAAGGAAAGGTTGTAAGAAACAAAGCAAGACTTGTAGCAAAAGGCTATTCTCAAGAAGAAGGAATAGACTACGATGAGACATACGCACTGGTTGCCAGGTTAGAAGCCATTATGCTACTTCTTGCTTATGCTTGTTACAATAATTTCAAACTTTTTCAGATGGACGTGAAAAGTGCTTTTCTAAATGGCTACATCAAAGAATAGGTATATGTTGAACAACCCCCCGGCTTCGAAGAACCTAGAGAAAAGGATTTGGTATTTATCTTAAAAAAGGCACTCTATGGATTGAAACAAGCACCTCGTGCTTAGTATGAAAGGTTGAGTAACTTTCTATCTCAACACAACTTTACAAAAGGTAATGTAGACACTACTCTTTTTATTCAAAGAAAAGGTAAGGATATTCTTCTAGTTCAAATCTATGTTGATGATATTATATTTGGTTCTTCTAATGAGCTTCTCTACAAGAAATTTTCTAAAGTAATGCAAGATGAATTTGAGATGAGTATGATGGGAGAATTACGATTCTTTCTTGGTCTTCAAATTCATCAATCTCAGAAAGGAACTTTCATATATCAAGAAAAGTATGCACTGGAAATAGTGAAGAAGTTTGGTTTGGAGAACGGCAAAAAGACAGAAACTCCTATGTCTCACTCCTCCAAATTAGATAAAGATGAAGAAGGAAAGGAAGTTGATCCCAAACTATATCGAAGTATGATTGGATCACTACTCTATCTCACAGCTTCAAGACCAGACATCCTATATAGCGTCTGTTTATGCTCAAGATTTCAATCAAGCCCAAGAGAATCACACCTATCAGCCGTCAAAAGAATAATCAAATTTACATATATGTATCTATAATAAGAGTAGTTTTGTCACCATCAAAAAGGGGGAGATTGTTGTGGAAATTCTCCTATATTTTGATTCTGACAAAACTATCGAGAGAAATTGTATAACGTTCTGTGATGCAGAAAGAATGTGTAAGCAGCAGGTTGAGTGGATCTAATTCTGTCGCGTGGACGAAGGGTCAAATGGAAGTGCTTCTGACGAAGGGTCAGATGGAAGTGCTTCTGATTAAGGGTCAGATGGAAGTGCTTCTGACAAAAGGTCAGATGGAAGTGCTTCTGACGATCCAAACAGTGATGGATGGATCGCATCAAATCTCCGTATTACCATTCCATGTCAACTGATCAAGTAAGAAGCAAATCTATTCTAAGACGAAACCCAAGAAAGATCAGTTTCTGCATTTGCAAAACATGAAGACCCACGTATGGCAGGTTTCCGATCAATGCAAGATTCCTAAAGAAAGCTTGTGATATTCGATTACCCTGATATCCCTTCCAATCAATCAAGGGACCTTCTACAATGGGATATCATCTTCTAATGAATATTCTTTCGGGAACCAACTCAGACTTATCACACTTCTGGAAGCTGGAGATTTAATTGTATGGGCGACTGAATCAGAAGGGTTCAATATCTCACTCAACGGTCTACATATCTTCTGAAAATACAGTCTCGTTCAATCACGATTGATGACGTACAATCAAGGATTGAAGAGCGATCCCTTGGCCGGGAATCCAACGGCTAGTTTGGAGGCAGGGGAGTATAAAAGAAGAACCATGATGGACTAAAGAGAGAAGGAGAACAAAAATCCAAAGTACAAGCATAATCTGAGTTCTATCTGAAAATATTCTGTGTACCAAAAATCCTATTCATTGTGAAAATCTGTGAGAGAGAAAAATCAAGTGATTGAGAGTTTGTAATTCTCGTGATTCTTCATAGTGAAATCCAGCCGATCGGCTGTCATCGTGGGAGAGTGGACGTAGGCTTAATCTAAACCGAACCACTATAATCATCGTGTGCAATATTCTCTACTCTAAACTTTTACTTTTGTGTTTAGACTTTTTGCACACTGTTATGCTGTTCCTGATCTAATCGTACACTGAATTATTTTTTATTCCGCAAGAAATTTCAATTATATTCAGAATCACCTATTCACCCCTCCTCTATGTGATATTGCTAGATCCATCAGTATGAACATGAATAGACGCAGTCAGTCTAGGACTGGCGGTGATGTCTGTTGGAACTGTGGCAAGAGGGGGCATCTTAGAAGGAATTGTTTTAAGTTGAAAAACGAAGCGAGTAAAGAAATTAAAGTTGAATCTGTGGATGATGTTGCAGCTATAGCTGAAAATTCCGATGGTGTCGATAGTGTCTTGTTTGTCATTGAAAATTCGTCGTTTGACGGATGGATTATGAATTCTGGTTGTTCGTTTCATGCTACACCAAACAGGAACTGGTTTGCTACTTATCAGTGCACAGATAGTAGTAAAGTGCAGTTGGGAAACAACGCTTAATGCGATGTTGTGGGTATTGGTGATGTTAAAATCAGAATGCATGATGGTATTGTGAGGACATTGATTGGGGTAAGACATGTTTCAGAATTGAAAAAGAACTTAATTTCCTTGGGTGCTCTAGATTTAGCTGGATGCAGGTATTCTTCACGAGGTGGAGTCCTGAAGATTGTTCGAGGTGCCTTGGTGATAATGAAAGGAGTCAAGCATAGTGGCCTGTATGAACTTCAAGGTGAGACATTAATAAGTTTCGCTCTTGAGACGTAGACATCTGTTCGAGAGTCTAATGGCTACTCGAGGAAGGCCTAGGTGGTTGTGCCGATGCACAAGATTGATGCTGTTGTCAGGAATACGTGGTCGAGAGCTTTGATCGGAACTGAGACTGGTAAGTTGATCAAGCATGTGCGAACTGACAGTAGCATGGAGTCTTGCTCGAAGTTGGTAAATAAATTCTGCATGAAAAAGAGCATAGTGAAACACCGCACTAGTGCTAGTAAACCACAATAGTTTACAGAATTGATGAGCAGAGCATTACTAGAGATGACCCGTGAAAAGATCTCTAGTGCTGGTATGGCTGGGAGAATTCCAGCGGATGCGCTTAGCATTGCGAGCTATCTGGTGAATAGATCCCTATCGACTGCGATTGGATATTGGACTCCCAAAGAAGTGTGGTCAGGTAATGTTTCTGATGATTCTATTTTTAGAATGTTTGATTGCCCACGTTATTATCGAGTAAGTGATAGTAAGCTTGATGTGAGGGCAATGTGCATATTCCATGGCTATGCACAAGGTGAGTGTGGTAATCAGTTGTGGTGCCTGAGTATAAGTTCACATGTTTGCAGCAGAGAAGTTACATTTGACGAGTCTCCAGTACTTCTAGCTAGGAGTAATTGTGGCAGTGTTAATACGGATCTGGATGGTGTTCAACTTGAGGTTGAGTTGCAACTAGAAACTTCTGAGGTAGCGGATACTAGCGTGGTAATCGACACAGATGGTGCTTGTAGCGAGGTGGAGCCTATAGAGCCAACGGTTGCTGTAACTACTGATATTGACAATGTATGTATTCGATCTCCTGACATATATGGATGCAACGATGATTTTGCTTTATTTGTGGTTGAGGAGCTTGTGTTAGAAAGTCCTTGTGGAGTAGTTAAAGGTGCATGTGGAGTTGGTGTTCTGATGAGGTCCATGGTTATGGCGAAGTTCAAGCGCGGCTTGGACTTGGATGATGTCTGTGACGGTTGAGCCCATTGGGGTTGTTGAGATAATAGCAGATAAAGTTCAGAATTTTAGAGAAGAGGTTGTGATTTGGCTCAAACGTCGAGCCAAGGTGGAGATTGTTAAAATTATGTCTCGAGTTTTAGCCCGAAGCGAAAATTTTAATATTCCGAATTGAATATTTCCTATCCGGTGTTGGAGCTCGAAGTGAATATTCACTTCGAAGACTTGAAAAAGGAAACACACTTTGTTGAATATTTTTCCCTCTGACGAAGGATTCGAACGTGCCCCTCAAGTCAGATGAAAAAGGATTATAAAACGTTAAGTCAGCAAAAGGGATGAAAGAGGAAAGTAAATATTGGATTCTTCCTGATGTTTATCTCCCAATGCGTGCATGAGTCAGAAAAAAAAAAAAAAAGGGTTGGCAGAAAAGATATATTCTGATTGAAGAAAATTGAGTCAAAGTTTTGACCAAGATTCCCTTGCATATATTTCGTATATTTCTATCTGTTCAAGTGATACGGAGGAAGGGGATTGTAGCAGGGGGCGGGTCTTCGTACGTTTCGGAGGAATAGAGGACGTGAAGATTGTGACTTCGTGAAGCGCCGTTCGTCGAGTGCTTGCTCGCAGGATTTACTTCGTGAAATTACATCAAGTGTTCAAGTGTCAAAGCCGATTAAATCTTGAGGTTAGATTTGTGTTTTAATTCCTTTACGAGATTGAGAGATTATTTCGCTAGGAATTGAAGGCCAAACACTGTGTGCGTTTTTGGGATGTAATTGGGGCTGAGAAACACCAAGAGTGTGTTTGTGTAACTCGAGTAATCTGTAATCTCCGTGTATCGCTTGATCTATAGTGGAAATCGTTGCTGCTCTCCCCGTGGATGTAGGTCTCTACGATCGAATCACGTACATCTGGTGTCCGATTTACTTTACTTTTTTGTCTATTTTATCGTTCGATTGCTTGTTCCGCGCAACAAGTGGTATGGTTGGCCATCCATGTAGTGATCCGGCACGGAACAGGTTTGTCATTGGATGAGAAGGAAAAGAGGGGGCTTTGACTATACCATCGCCAAGGAGCAGGATCAAAAGCAGATGACTTATGAATTCAATCCATTATTTTTTCCTCAATCAACTTCTCATATGTAGCTTGGTCTATCACATTATCTTTACAGTATGACATCAATCCAGTTCTAGTCCGACATCGATTGAGCTTCCATAGTCAGATATGTTTACAGTAGATGTATAGTGAGAAAATTAGCATTAGGCTTGGCGATCATGATTTGTTGCAACTGACAATTGATTTTTAGGAATGAAAATTTTGAAATCATTCATTGCTCGTGTTAGTAATGAAAATTGATGTTCTTGTACTAAAAATTCGTCGAAGGTTTTAAGAAGGAAAATTCTTGTCTATCTCTAAACAAGCTAGGCTTGTTATTGTTGAAAGTTGAAAGACAAAATTGGGAGTTATGCAAACGACGCATATGGCTATCAAACGATTTGAGTGGCGGGATAGTGTTGAAATCTGATTTTTAATTAGTTTTTCTTTAGAAAAATACTTAAAAATTCATAAAATTGTAAAATTAACTTTGGAAGCCTTGGACAAACCTAAAGAACCAATTTTGAAAAAAAAAATCGATATTTTTCACATTTTTTACTATTTTTCATATATTATAAAAATTCCCAAAAAATACAAAAATAACATTTTCGGCCGCAAAAAAATGTGAAAAAATGTCCAATATTTTTCTTTTAATTTTATTTTAATTTTGGCCATTTAATTGTTTTTTTAAAAAATCAATTTGGAATCACGTGGGTCTTCACAAATGTGAACACTAAATTGACCCCAAAAAAATCATTTCAGGTCCTATTATTTTTCTTACCTCGAGTCAGTTATAACATTTGATTCTTACACTCTTAATTGCATTTTTGTCCAATCAATTTTGATTTTTGAGCAGATTGCAAATTGGGCTTATTTGCATTTTCCGATTTAGTTCTCGATTTCCGATTATGGTCAAATTGAACATTTTAAAGGCAACCCATGCAGAAACGAATGTTGACCCATGAGTTTTTTGGCGTTCTAAATACATTGGTGAGGTCAGATTGATACAAATTTGTTGTTAAGATCCCTAAATTGAACACATTTCGCATTCGGATTAAACTTGAAATTTGGGTTTTTGCATGAAAACGGAACCAATCAGACCGAAGCTCGTTGCTCTTAGATTGTGAGGTTTAATTTCACGAAAAAGGGTCACATTGGAGTTGAATTAGGCACACGCATAAAAATGATTAAAAAAATGATGAAGTGAATGACCAAGTCAATTAGTTGACCACTTCAACCAGGTCAACCAAAAAGAAACTCGTGCACGCCCACGTCACCCAGAGTCATTGTTCGCTTTCTCTCCATCCGGCACAGCAGACCATTTTCCATGTTCATCTCCTTTAGCACTCGCAGGAAAACCAGAGGCCATTTTTTATCGACAAATATAGTGCGTCGGAGTACCAAATGTTGCCGCAGGACTTCCCCAATGCCAAGATGACCATATCACACGTGTGGTCACGTGAGAACGAAAAAACCAACTTCCGGTGCGCGCCAAAATTTTCAAGTTCGGGTGTGTAGCTTTGACGCATAAGGAGGAAGTTGATGGTGGTTAAAAATCAGTTGAGTGCACGAGGAGTTGGGTATCTGCTAGAGGAGGATTTAGTTAGCGACGAACAGAATAGAAAAACGGAGGTCTCGTTCAAGAGGGGTTGAAAAAAGAGACAGAGGCCCAGAGGGGAGTTGGTGGACGGCTCTACACGGTGGTAGTCAAGAGAGAGCTCATTCTTTGTCAATTTCATGTCTTCATGGAGAGATCAGAGGAAGATTGAGAGAGAGAGGGGAAGCGGTTGCGAGCTCGAAAACCGTCATTGGAGCTGGCGAATTCCATAGCCCGAGCCAAGTAATCCACGGCAGCCGGACCTGTTTGCGAGGGAATCGGGCGTACATAAGCTTCGATCTGGCTTCATCAAAGTTCCAGAAGGCAATTCGAAGGTTTCTGAACTTCATCATTGATGCGGATAAGGATTGCGATTTACATAATATTATCTACGTAATATTGCGTAATAGTACGTAATCTTTAGTTTTAGGCAATTTGTTAATTTTAGTGGTGTTTTGTAATTTTGAATTTTGCTATTTAGAATTCTAGTAGGGTTAGGATTAGGGTTAGCACCTTATAAAAGGGTGTCTTAGGGTTTTTAGAGAGGATGATTCAGACTTTTCAGAGATCATAATTAAATTTCGAGATTTCTCCCTTGTAAGCATGGATTTGCTTGTGTTCTATCGCTGAACGCTGCGTCAAGTGGTATCAGAGCATATGGCGACTGGCGATGGTCTTCGCGACGATGCTCGGAAGACTGGAGCCCCAATCCTTGGGGACCGCGCGCTGCAACGTTTGGAGCAGCGTTTAATGGAACGCATAGATCGTTTCGGAGCACGATTTGACAAATTGGCGAATCGATTCGACGGTCTTGGCGTTGATGTGAACCGGAATCGACGGAACGATAGAAGGCCAGGTGCAGATCTTGCTCGTGGTGACCCTTGTCAGGCTTGTTCCTGTCAGAAGAAGTGGAGGAATTAAATTGTGTGGTGCATAGGATGATGATGGCCCCAAAACAGGAGGATGATTCGCAGCGCCATCAACCATTCCGAACCAGATGCACTATTCTGGGGAAGATATTTGCTGTGGTCATTAATAGTGGGAGCATGGAAAATATCATTGGGAAGGAGGCAGTGAAGAAGCTGGGGATATCTGTGGAGAAATATCCTAACCCCTATATGTTAGGATGGATTAAATCTGGAGCAGAAAGCATTCAGGTAACTGAACGATGCAAAATTCCATTCTCCATTGGTAAGTATCACGATGAACTGTATTGTGATGTGGTAGATATGGATATATGTCATGTGTTGTTTGGGAGGCCGTGGCAATTTGATGTAGATGCTCAGTATTCGGGGAGGAGCAATCAGTACACTATCGTGAAGGATGGAGTGAAGTATATATTGATGCCCCTGAAGAACAAAGCAAAGCAGGTTGCGAAGCTGCCCATGGCCGCACCCATAATTTCTGATTCGCTGGATTGCAGGTACCCGAACAAGTTGAAGGATGACGTGGGATCGGTGATGAACGACATCGATAAGAAGAGTTCGGGAACAATTACAAAGTCTGGAACTTTGGCATTGGTCGAGAAAATGCGGACGAGTAGAAATCTCTACCTTGTTGATCAGTTTATCACAAAGAATGCAACTTTGACAAATGAGAAAGAATTCGATGCCCATCCGATCCGTGCCATGAAATTCTCTGTCTCTCCAGTCGTGCGCATTGCTGTTCAGTGGAAGGTGGCTTCTAACCTTCCCAAGCTCGTTGAAGGACTTAAGAAATTGGCTAAATTGGATCCTATGGTGGCATGTAGCATTGAGAAAAAAGAGGCGTGGTCATCTGATCTGGTAGCTCTCTCGATCATGCCGATTATTGATGCAAAAGTTCGTGGGGTAAGTGGCGGTGAAAAGAAAACATTATCCCTTGAATGTGAACTAATTGAAAGCACATCCGTAATATTTGCGGACAAGCCCACCACAGGACTTGATGCCTTTCAAGCAGAGAAGGTTTTGAAGACTGGGGGTAGTACTGTTTCTAATGCGTTTGTGAGCCGAGAATGGGACTTCAAAGAAGACAAGGGCAGTGCGGAAGAAAATTTGCGGGACTGGTTCAGGTACATGAAGAGAAAACAGAAGAGACAGTGGAAGTACCGGAGGAAAATTCATATCAATGAAGACGAACCAGATTCGAGGACGAATATTTTTTCTAGCAGGGGAGAATGATGCGGATAAGGATTGCGATTTACATAATATTGTCTATGTAATATTGCGTAATATTACGTAATCTTTATTTTTAGGCAATTTGTTTATTTTAGTGGTATTTTGTAATTTTGGATTTTTCTATTTAGAATTCTAGTAGGGTTAGGATTAGGGTTAGCACCTTATAAAAGGGTGTCTTAGGGTTTTTAGACAGGATGATTCAGACTTTTAGATTATCATAATTAAATTTCGAGATTTCTCCCTTGTAAGCATGGATTTGCTTGTGTTCTATCGCTGAACGCTGCGTCAATCGTTGCCATCGCCGTACAAAAGGAGGTCAGTTCTTCCTCACCCGATCATACTCTGTTTCTGTGTCCAAATCAGTGTTTGATCCGAACAGTGCGATTTATATCCTTTCCATGTATTTTTATTGATCGAATGGCATGTAGAACGACCTCTAAGCCTCGTATACATATTCTTTTACATCGGTTTGGTTTAATCCGCCATGGATGAGCTTTGCAAGCTCCGAATCTGGTCATAGGCTCACGTGAGTGATTGAATGATCGTCGAAGCCTGTGGACTTTCAAGTAAGTGTCTGAAACTCTCATGGATGCTTGTTGCACAGTTAGAATCAAGAACGAACAACTGAAAATGTGAAAGTCCGAGATCGCCAAAATCAGCAGGTCTGGCCGGACATGTTTAGCTTTGTTTAGGATAATTCCTACCGTTGGATTGAGCTACAATTTGAGTGTGTCGTAGATTAGTCTGAGACGATTCTATAGGTACTAAGATCGGCCGAATCGGAGTTGATCTCGCCATCCATTCGGCGTCGGAAATGGAGTTCTGATGCATGCTGGAAACAGCATTCAAGCCGAACATGTTTGGATTTGTTTAGGATAGTTCCTACTTGGATCACGCTGCAATTTGAGTATGTCGTAGCTTAGTCTGAGACGATTTCGTTCGTACCAAGATCGGCCCGATCGGAGTTGATATCGCCGCCCATCGGTATTAGAATTGGAATTCCGACGAGGCACCGACGAAGATCGCCGGCACCAATCATCTTCCCCAGCGAGGTATTGACCCGTCAACGCCTATGTGGGGTTGACGTGGCAGCCACGTTAGCATGAGTTGTTACAACAGATTAACTTGATCCGACGCTAAAGTGTTTGCCACATGGCCCGAATTCCTTTTTTTTGGGTAAAAAAATGATTTTTCTTTTTAAAATCTAAGAAATTTTTTTAAAAAAATGGAAAAATTTTGCAAAAATCCAAAAAATTAGGAATTTTTTTGTAGAAAATTCCTAGATATTCCAGAAATTTCAAAAAATTAAGGAATAGCCACAGACAATTGACCACTCCTATTTTTGAGATTTTTTATCCGTTTTATCTACAATTGATAATTATACCTTTTAGGGGTGAATCACCTCTGCCTTATGTTTGAGATCTGTGAAAATGCCGAAATTAGGTAATGGGTAAGATAGGTGGCCAAACTTTTTGTTTGGATTTTCAAATCTTGTCTTTTCTTGAAATGACGATTTTACCTCTCAAAGGGCAAATCACCTTTTACAGTCCAATGAGTCATGAAAATTGCTCAAAATTAGGATTTGGGTCAGGTATGTGACTAATTCTTCTGTCTGAGATTTTCACGTCTTGTTTCATTTTTCTTGAAATGACGATTTTTTCCCTCAAAGGATAAAATATCTTCAGAAGTTCCAGAAAATTCAGAAAATTGTCAAAAAATGAGAAATAGGTCAGTTGAGTGGCCAATCCTATTTTCGACATCAGATGTCTTCTGAAATGACGATTTTACTCTTTTTGGTAAATTGTCCCCATATTTATTCAAATTTACGATTTTGCCCCTCATGGGCAAATCATGTCAAAATCACTCTTGAGCCTTGATCGATGTTTCTCTTGGCCAATAGGGCCTTATTAGGAATGCCATGTTGATTTGATGTGGTTTATCTACATGTTTTGATTCCTTGATTTTCGCACCTTCTTTTATTGATTATGAGTGCTAGGGTAGTCACTCTCACCTGCATGAACTCCTAGATTTAGAGTTCATACCTCACTCATCTGCATGAAATCATAGGTTAGATAATTCAATCAACTTAAGTACTGAAAGGACGTCAATTATGATATTTGGCGTAACTAAGTCTTCGATCCTATTTCTCTGGCTTTTGCAGAATCGAATAAAGGCTCCCAACTATTCGATAGGTTTCCAATCGCACCTTCCACGAAACGATTGGTGATGATTTGATGTGATTATCCATGTGTCTTGATTCCTTGATTTACGCACCTCATTTTATTGATTGTTCTAGGGTAGTCATTCTCATCTACATTAACTCCTAGATTTAGGGTTTATACTTCACTCATCTGTATGAAATCATAGGTTAGATAATTCAGTCAACTTAGATATCGAAAGGGCGTCAATTCTGATGGTTGGTGTAACTAAGTCATCGATCCCATTTCTATGGTTCTTGTAGAATCGAATAAAAGCTCCCAACTATTCGATAGGTTTCCAATCACACGTTCCATGAAACGATTGGTGGCGACTCTTTGGCATGTACACATATCACATGTAAAAGTCCAAGCCGAGATTGAACTTTGCCATAACCGAGGACCTCATCAGAGCGCCAACTCCACATGCATCTTTAACTACTCCACAAGGACTTTCTGACACAAGCTCCTTAATCACAGATAAAGCAAAACCATCGTTGCATCCATATTTGTCAGGAAATAGAAAACGTACCCTGTCAATATCAGCAGTTACAGCAACCGTTGGCTCTATAGGCTCTACCTCGCTACAAGCACCATCTATATTGATTACTTCGCTAGTATCTGCTACCTCAGGAGTTTCTGGTTGCAACTCCACCTCAAGCTGAACATCGTCCAGATTCGTATGAACATTGCTATAATCAATCCTAATCTGAAGCACTGGAGACTTGTCAAATGTAACTTCTCTGCTGCAAACATGTGAATTTATATTCGGGCACCACAACTGATAACCCCACTCACCTTGTGCATAGCCATGGAATATATACCTCGCCCTCCATATCGAGCTTACCATCACTTACTCGATAATAACACGGGAAACTAAACATTCTAAAAGTAGAATCATCAGCAACATTTCATGACCACACTTCTTCGGGAGTCTGATATCTAATCGTAGTCGATGATGATGTATTCACCAGGTAGCTCGCCATACCAAGCGCATCCGCTGGAATTCTCCTAGCTATACCAGCACTAGAGATCTTTTTACGGGTTGTCTCTAGTAATATTCTGCTCATCAATTCTGCAAACTATTGTGGTTTACTAGCACTAGTGTGGTGTTTCATTATGCTCTTTTTCATGCAGAATTTATTTGCCAGCTTCGAGCAGGACTCCATGCTACTATCAGTTCACACATGCTTGATCGACTTACCAGTCTCCGTTCTAATCAAAGCTCTCGACCGCGTATTCCTGACAACAGCATCAATCTTGTGCATCGGCACAACCACCCAGGCCTTCCTCGAGCAGCCATTAGACTCTTGAACAGATGTCGACCTCTCAGGAGCGAAACTTATCAATGTCTCACCTTGAAGTTCATACAGGCCACTGTGCTTGACTCTTTTCATTATCACCAAGGCATCTGGAACAATCTTCAGGACTCCACCTCGTGAAGAATACCTGCATCTAGTTGAATCTAGAGCACCCAATGAAATTAAGTTCTTTTTTCAATTTTGGAACATGCCTTACTCCAGTCAATGTCCTCACAATACCATCATGCATTCTGATTTTAACATCACCAATACCCACAACATCGCATTCAGCATTGTTTCCCAACTGCACTTTACTACTATCTGTGCACTGATAAGTAGCAAACCAGTTCCTATTTGGTATAGCATGAAAAGAACAACTAGAATCCAGAATCCATCCATCAAACGACGAATCCTCAATGACACACAAGACATTATCTACCCCATCAGAATTTTCAGCTACATCTGCAATATCATCCGTAGATTCAACTCTAATTCCCTTAGCCCTTTCGTTTTTCAGCCTAAAACAATTCCTTTTAAGATGCCTCCTCTTGCCACAGTTCTAACACCCATCACCGCCAGTCCTAGACTGATTGCGTCTATCCATGTTCATGCTATTTATGCTAACACGAGTACTAGCTCTTCCTCTTTCGCCTACTAAAGCAGCATATACAGATTTGCCAAATTTTCTTCTACGGATATCCTCACTCAGAATTAAATCTCGAATCCCATCAAAAGTTAACCTTGTTGATCCAGAGGAATTACTAACAGCAGCAACAATAGTATTCCAACTAACATGCAATGAGGATAATAGAATCAAAACACGTACCTCATCTTCAAAGTCAATATCAACTGAACTCAATTGACTAACGATCACATTGAATTTATTGATATGATTAGCAACTGACACACCTTCGTTCATCTTCAAATTAAACAGACGTCACATCAGATAGACCTTGTTGATCGCAGAGGGCTTCTCGTACATGTCCGACAAGGCTTTCATCAAACTCGCAATGGTCTTCTCTTTAACAATATTAAACGTGACGTTAAGAGCCAACGTCTGTCGAATAACACCCACCGCTCGTCTATCCAGCAATTCCCAATCAGCTTGCTTCATCGTATCTGGCTTCTCCCCAGACAAGGGTGCATGCAGTTTCATCTGGTACAAATAATCTTCAATCTGCATCTTCTATAAACCAAAGTCCTTCCCCTCAAATCTTTCGATTTTCACTTTAACTTCTTCTGTCGCCATTGATTCGTTTCAATTCAAGCAAGCCTAGCTTTGATACCAATTAGTGCGTGGAACAAGCGATCGATCAAATAAATAGACAGAACGAGCTAAGCAAATTAGACACCAGATATGCGTGGTTCGGTCGTAAAGACCTACGTCCACGGGGATAGCAGCAACGAATTCCACTATAGAACGAGCGATACACAGATATTATAAATCACACTCGAGTTACACAAACAATCTTAGAGTTTCCCAAGCCCCAATTACAATCAAGAACGCACACAATGTTTAGCTCCAAATTCCTAGCGAAATAATCTCTCAACCTCGCAAAAGAATTACACACAAATCTTAAGCAAGATTTTCTATCGGCTGCAAATACATGTGGTTCTTTGGTGGATGAAATTCTACGAGCAAAACCCACGCTCAATCACTCTATCGGCGCTTCAAGACTCGCAACCACTACGGTGTCTTTTGAGCGCTCCTATATCCGGCGCTTTCTCTCGGATTTATAGTACGCTGCCCACTCCAAAAGAAAAACCCATGAGAATATTGCAAAAAAAAGGGTCCCACACGCTTTTGAACAACAAACAGAATCCCCTTGGGATTCGGTCAATAAAGTCCAAAAGTTGGACTTTCCTATTCTATCATCGTGATGTCTTCATCTTGTTGAATTCCATTGTTTTTTTCGTTTCCTTCCTGGCGCATGTGGACAACTTTCCTATTTCAGTAGTCAAATCCTCCAACGCAAGTCCGGATTATATTTTGTTGGATTTCGGACTTTAGTAAAATATTCAATTGAAAATATCCACAATTTCGTTTTGGGCTAAAACTCGAGACATATTTTAACATGCTCTCTCTCATCTCTCATATTCATCTTCTTCCACCCCTTTCTGTCTCTGAATCTTTTTAAAAAAACTCTCACTAGCCTCTTCTATCTCGCGAAGCAACATGAATGACTACCATCATTTTGGTTGTCACGTCTCTCCTCCAGTGCTCACTCGCCTTGTATGGGGCTCTTGAGCTCTGTCCTCCAGCGCACAAGAAGCCCATCCTCTTGTGCTAGCTCGCTCCTCTTGTGCTAGCTCGCTCCATCGCTGCCCTCCTTTCCATCGGATTCACTCGTTGCCGTCACTCTCCCTCTCTCATGGTCCAAGATGCATACACCCTTCTCCTCCTCTTCCCCCGATCTCCGCCCTCCTTCTTGTCGATACGCGTGTCCTTGACGTGTCGCCGGTGTTGACCACGCGTCGGATATCCGACACGGATTGACCATGTGTCGGATGTATATCAGAGCTGTTGATGTTGTCTTTAATTTCAAAAGAAGTCGAAGAAGGCTTAAAGATATGTCAAAATATTTCAGAATATTTGGGGGATAATCACTAAAGATTTATTAGTTAGTTTCCTAAACTGATAAGATCTCTAGAGATACCAATCTGATGATCTTTATTATTCAGCAATTGTACCTTGTATCAATCGACGCTCAGAAAATAAGAAATCGTCTCTCTCCCGTGGACGTAGGCAGACTTTCGCCGAACCACGTAAATCTCTGCGTTCTTGATTATTCTTATTTTTCGTCTTCCATTTCATCTAGTTACAAAGCTCTTCCGTGCACAACAATTGGTATCAGAGCAATCCAGGTTATTCGTTCCTGTATTGCGACTTCTGACTAGATGGTTGGAAAGGGTTTGATTGTTCGATTTGATATTAAACGATTCACCGGGAAGAATAATTTTACACTATGACGGAGAAGGATGAAGGATCTGTTGATTCAACAGGGTTTACCAAAGGTTATTCTAGGACGTTCGAACAAGCCGGCCACCATCACCGATGATGACTGGGCTGACATAGAGGAGAGGGCGTGCAGCGCGATCCGATTAAACTTATCGGATGAAGCCCTTCAATATGTAGCGAAAATTGATTCCGCTCCAGAGGTATGGCTCAAACTCGAAAGCATCTACATGACAAAATCTCTTACGAACAAGTTATTCTTGAAGAAGAGGTTATATTCGCTTCAGATGAGTGAAGGAGGAGATCTGTTGGAACATCTCAACGTGTTCAATCAGATGATCAGTGAACTTACAAGCTTGGAGGTAAAGTTCGAGGATGAAGACATAGCGCTTCTACTATTGGCGTCGTTGCCGGATTCGTTTGACCACTTGGTGACTACCCTCCTTTATGGCAAGGAAACCCTGGAGATCAGAGAGGTTACTACTACCCTAATTTCTAACGATACTTGAAAAAGGGCAAGTAGTTCAAAATCTTCGGGAGATGGACTATTTGGAAAGGAGAAAAGCAGTCAAAGAAGAGGAAGATCAACGGATCGAGGATCAAGCCATAGGGGTCGATCAAAATCCAAGGGAAGGTTTAAAGGAAGATGTTATGGGTGTAATGAGGAAGGGCATACCAAGAGATTCTGTCCAAATAAGAACGAGAAAAAGAAGAAGAGCTCGGATGAAGCAAGTGTAGCCGATAGCACTGAGACTAGTGTTGGGGACGTCTTGTCCATATCGTCAGGAAAGGACACCTTCGAAGATTCGTAGATCTTGGACTCCGGATGCACTTATGATATGTGTCCTTATCGAGAAGTCTTTGATGAGTACAAAGCATATGATGGTGGTTCAATTCTCATGGGGAATGACACTTCGTGCAAGACTGTGGAAGTTGGAACCGTGAAAATCAGGATGTTTGATGGCATGATCAGAACCCTGTCGGATGTGCGTCAAGTACCAGGTCTAAGAAAGAATCTGATTTCATTGGGAGCACTTGAATCCAATGGGTGCAAGTACTCGGCTCAAGGTGGAGTCTTGAAGGTGATAAAGGGAGCTCTGGTTGTTCTAAAGGGACAGAGACAAGGGAACCTATATCGATTTATAGGAACTACAGTGCAGGGTGGAGCATCTGTGTCCATGGATGCCAGCATGGAGATAGATAACACCTATCTGTGGCATATGCGTCTTGGGCATATGGGGGAAAGATGATTGATGGAACTTCAAAAGAGGAACACACTCCAAGGTATGCAAACATGCAAATTAGATTTCTGCAAATTTTGTGTGCTTGGAAAACAATGCAGAGTACGGTTCAAGGTTGCAACTCATACGAGCAAGGGCGTGCTCGAGTATGTACATACAGATGTATGGGGTCCTTCGCCGGTAAAGTTAAAAGGCAGGAAGGAATACTTCGTGACATTCATTGATGATTTCTCTCGAAAAGTTTGGGTCTACTTCATGCCACATAAAAGTGAGGTCTTTGACAAGTTCAAAAAATGGAAAGCTGAAGTTGAGACTTCAACAGGGAAGAAACTTAAGTGCTTGAGATCAAACAATGGAGGGGAGTACAAATCGACACCGTTTATTGAGTTTTGCAAGAATGAAGGGATTAGACGTCACTTCACAGTTCCGGATACGCCCCAGCAGAATGGCGTAGCGGAAAGGATGAACCAGACTTTATTAGAAAGAGCTCGGAGCATGAGGCTGCATGCGAATTTGAGCAAAGAATTTTGGACAGAAGCTATCTGTATGGCATGTTATCTTGTGAATAGGTCTCCATCAACTGCAATTGAATGCAAAATTCCTGAAGAGGTATGGACTGGTAAAACTGTCGATTATTCTAATTTAAGAATATTCAGTTGTCCTGCTTTTGTACATGTGCAGAGTTCGAAACGCTCGAAGTTGGATCCAAAGTCTAAACAGTGCATATTTCTCGGTTATGAGAAAGGAGTGAAAGGCTACAAATTATGGGATCCAAGTGAGAAGAAAGTTTTGATGAGCAGAGATGTTGTGTTCGATGAATCTGTAATGTTGAAGTCAAGCTGCGTGCCACACGCGGCTACTGAAGAGGAGAGTGATAAATCTATCGTTAAGGTGGAGCTTGAAGCCAAAGATTCTGCAGAGAATGGTGAGTCATTTGACGAAGCTCCGGAAGTTAGAGAAACGATAGAAGTTCCTCATACTATTGCAACGGGTCGAGGAAGGCGCACTCTTAAAGCACCGGAGAGGTACGGTTTTGAGGATATGGTTGCTGCTCTTACTGTAGGTTTCGGCGATCCAAGCTCCTATCATGAAGCTTTGATAAGTGATCACAAAGATAAGTGGATGACTGCTATGATGGAGGAGATGGAGTCATTACAAAAGAATGAGACGTGGCAGCTTGTGGAGAAGCCCAAGGATCGAAAAATCATTGGCTGCAAATGGGTTCTTCGAAAAAATGAAGCAGCAACCGACAAAGAGCAAGAGAGATACAAGGCCCGACTTGTTGCTAAGGGCTATGCACAGAAGGAGGGGATTGATTACGATGAAATATTTTCACCGGTTGTGAAACACATATCAATTCGTGTTTTACTAGCTATGGTGGCCATGTATGACTTGGAGCTCGAGCAGCTAGATGTGAAGACGGCTTTCCTTCATGGTGACTTGGAGGAGAAAATTTACATGGAGCAGCCCGAAGGCTTCAAGGTGGAAGGAAAAGAGAGTCATGTTTGTTTGGTCAAGAGATCACTTTACGGGTTAAAGCAATCTCCGAGGCAATGGAATAAAAGGTTTGATTTTTTTATGCTTCGTATTGGCTACATGAGAAGTGTGCATGATTCTTGTGTCTAATACAGAGTTTTGGATGATAAGTCATTTATTCTGTTGATGCTCTACGTTGATGATATGTTGATTGCTACAAGAAAAATGAAAGATATTATTTCACTAAAGTCTCAGTTAAGCATCGAGTTTGAAATGAAGGATCTTAGTTGTCGCGACCCTCTCGAGCGCTGCCGGGTTCTTGTGGGCTAATGGGCCGCCCGATATCGCCTGATCGGACGCAGGCCTCTCCCAAGGTCCATTATCCAAATCGCAACGGCTGGATATACGTGGTCGACCATCGGTGTGGTCTGGTGACATGTGATATGTGTACATGCCAAGGAGTCGCCACCAATCGTTTCGTGGATGGTACGATTAGAAACCCTATCGAATAGTTGGGAGCGATCTATTCGATTATGCGAAAACCAGAGAAGTGGGATCGGGGACTTTGTTACGCCAACTGTCAGAGTTGACGCCCTTTCGGCACCTAAGTTGAATGATTTATCTAGTCTTAAGATTCATACATATGAGTGGGGGACAGATCCTAAATCTAGGAGTTCATGCAGATGTGAATGGCTATCCTATCACTCATAATCAATAGAAATAAATGCGCAAATCAAGGATCCAAAACATGCGGATAAATCACATGAAAGCGGCGTGGCATCCCTAGTGAGGCCTATTAGCATAGAGAAGTATCAATCAAGGCTTAGGAGTGATTTTGACATTATTCGCTCATGAGGGGAAAAGTCGTAATTTTGAGAAATTTAGGGATAATTTGATCCAGAAGGGCAAAATTATAATTTTAGATAAAATATGAAGTCAAAAGATGGTAGAAATGGGATTGGCGATCAAACCCTTCAATTTCCTATTTTTCGGGAATTTCCAGAATTTTTCTAGAATTTAAAAGTGATTTTACCTTTGGAGGGGTAGAATCGTCATTTTAGACGAAGACGAGAATTGAAAATCTCAAACATTAGGATTGGTCGACCACCTGACCCAAACCCTAATTTTAAGCAATTTTCAAGACTCGATTGGAATAAATAGGAAATGCGATTTACCCTTTGAGGGGTAAAATCGTCATCTCGAGAAAAGGGACGAGATTCGAAAACCCAAGCATAAGAATTGGTCGCCTAATCGACCCTAATTCTTATCTTGGCACTATCGACTTATCTCGCACACACAGCAGAGGCGATTTACCCTAAATGGTAATATCGTCAATTCTTGGGAGAACGGATAAAAAAATCCCAAAAATAGGATTGACCAGTTGTCTGTGGTCAATCCTCAATTTTTGAGGATTTCTGGAGTATATAGGATTTTCTCATAAATTTCCTACATTTTTTTTGGGATTTTCTAGGATTTTCTAGAATTTTTTTTATTTTTTTTAAAATCATTTTCTGAATTTTTATTAAAAAAATGTGATTCGGACCGGGTCGACCCGACCCACTCGGGTCGGAACCCGGCCCAGACCCGGACCCGCGAAACCCATAGCTCCGAAACGACGCCGTTTCTCTTTTTTTTTTTAATGATTATTTGGTCTTGATCCGACGGTCCCTATTGAACCACATGGCTAACCCACGGCCTTTGGATGATCTGACTGAAATCTACGGCCTAGATTAAACGGAGACTCAACTAGGGCCGTCCGATTGACCTATTAAAATCTACGGTCAGGATTAGAAGGCTAAATTCGATCTGGACCGTTCATCCTTACTGACCTAAACGACGTCGCCTGCTCACTAACTCACACGGCGCCGTTTTGATTCAATTTGATTTTCTGATTTTAAAATATTTTCGGATATTCCTAATTACTAATCGGACGGCCACCATTTATTGGATTCGACTAATCCTAGCCGTTGGATCTAAACTAACTCTGCCTAACAGACCAACGGCCAAGCTGACTCGACTTCCACATGGACCAACCACAGGACGACACCTAGACCTTTGACTCGTTGACTCCGCCACGTCAACTTCGTCTTCAACCTCTCGACCCTGGTGGAACGAACGGCTGGGCACCTCCGACGACGATCCAACGGTGGGATCTCAACGAAATCGCGCGAAACTAGCACCAATCGACTCGTCACAGTCTCTAACTTAACATATCTAAGAATCGAGACGTTTCATCCACAAAATCACGATCGCCATGTGAAATGCCGAGTACGGCCATAGAAGCTCAATCACACAAACCACGCAAAATCAAAGCGATTCATTCACAGATTAGCACAAAAGGAAGTTCAGAACACTTACCTCGAGCTCCGATCGAGCTCGCACGACCTAGATTGGGCTAGGCAAGAATGAACAGGGCGCGGCAATGGAGGTTGGATTTTGGGACTCAATTCAAGGTGTTAAGATAAAATCGATGCAAAACAGATAGGCGACGATGGTCAGTAATGTTTAGGGAACAAAACGCACACTCTAGATGCAAGAATGAACAAGAAATGCATGAATCGCCATTGATGCGCTGTGGGAAGCTCAGAGACACATCTCACCTGTTCCTGTGGTTTCAGGCGACGCGGCCGGCGACGACTACTTCCTGGAGTTCCGAGTGAGCTTCCTGCAACATCTTTTGGCTTCGGTTTGGTCGTAGACGGCCCAACCTGTGCCCTGTAGTCGAGCTCAAGTTCTCGACGACTAGGGGTCAGAGAACGAGCTCTCTCTCGCTTTCTCTCCCTCTCACTCCGTTCTGTTTTTCCTCCTCAACTAACTGAACCAACCTCCCCTTCTAGAAGGCTCAATTGACCTTTATATCCCTTTGAAATTTTTGGCGCCGAATCGGGGGGGAGCTCCCCTTGCTTGAATTGCACGTGCAGCCACGTGCTTTTAGGTCTAAACAGCGTCGGGGAGGATGGGCATTTCGTCCAACTCCGTTTGGTCCTTCGGCGAGCTCCATCTCATGCGAATTTGGCATGAATTTGACCAGCGTTTGGTAATTGTTGACTTTTGCAGGTCCCGCGTCTTAATCGGCCGATTACTCTCCGTTTCGGCGACCATTGGTCAAGACTCTAGCATCAATCAACGGGGAAAGGCCTGCAGTATTAAACCCCCACCAATGCTTCTTCAATCGTCGTCGATTGGTCGGTCAATTTGGCTATCAAAACTCAGCCTTGCACTGTTCATCTGCACAGGGGTTGGGGGAAGAAGACGACACTGTTCCAGACCGGTTCGACCAGTCTAACTAGGCGGTCTGACCGGTCCGAACCGATCCTGATCCAATTATTTGAAATTAATAGTAATTCGATTGGAAATTTTTGCAATTAAACCTCAAAATCGAATTTAGAGCATGAATTCTATCCAAAAATATGATTTCTCTCAAAAGTTCATGTCAATTTCTATAAAATCTCCAAATTTGTCCTTAATTACAATTTGGCAAATTGTGAAATTGAAGGCTCAAATGATCAAATTGGACCAAATTACCTATGCTAATCGATTCAAAATAATGAAAACCATTGGACAGTGACTTTAATTTGTTATGGTAGTCCTTGAATTGAAAGTAATTTCAATTATGCCCAAATTCAAGGACTAAAAATGCAATTAAGTATGCAATTTTGCCCAATTCATGCAATTAATCAATCTGTGCAAATAATTGGGCTAAATTGCAATAAGGGACAATTAGATTGAATGTCAAGATCCTAGAAAATGCCAAATTTGCAAATTAAAAGACTCAATTGACATTTTTTTTTTATCAAATTCAATCATATGTGTAACAAAGGAACACCTAAAATTGAATTTGATTTTGGACTTTTTATGAGGTCAAAAAGACAAAGGATTTAAAATAAAAATATTGACTATTTTTTTCATATTTTTGTGACTTCAAATGCTATTTTTCATGAATTTTCAAGTATTTTTCTATTTTTTAAAAATACTAAAAAATGAGAAAAATATGAAAAATTATTATTTTTGTCAAAAAAAAATGGTTCCTTAGGCTTGGCTAAGGTCAACAAAGTTGATTTTGCAATTTTTTGACTTTTTATGGAATTTTTTTATGAATTATCTAAGAATAAGCTAGAAAAAAGGTTGATCCGAAATTAGGTGTCAACATTGGTGCTGCAAAAAGGATCCTTGGCATGGATATATTTCGAGATATACATGAAAGTAAACCCTGGGTAAATCAGAAGAAGTATGTTGAGAAGGTTTTGGAGAGGTTCAACATGGGAAAAGCTAAACCGGTTTGTACACCCTTAGCAAATCACTTCAGATTATCCGAGAAAAAATGCCCTAGTTCACATGAGGAGATTGTAAAGATGTCTCAAGTTCCCTATGCCAGCGCAATAGGGAGCCTCATGTATGCTATGGTTTGTAGCAGACCGGATTTGGCTCATGCAGTGAGTCTTGTCAGCCGATACATAAGCAATCCGAGTAAGGAGCATTGGGAAGCTGTTAAGTGGATCTTTCGTTATTTGTCTGGAACTACTGGAATGGGTTTGATGTTCAGTTCAAAGGGAGAATCGATCGATTTAGCATGTTATGTTGATTCAAACTTTGCTGGTGATTTGGAAAAGGGAAGGTCCATCACAGGATACGTCTTTACTCTTAGAGGTGGAGCTATTTCATGGAGGGCAATACTTCAGTCTACTATAGCATTGTCCACAACCGAAGCTGAGTATATGGCAGCAACTGAGGCTGCAAAGGAGGGAATATGGTTGACCGGCTTGGTCACAGAGTTGGGTTTACAGAAGAAAAGTGTTACACTATATTGCGATAGCCAAAGTGCAATATGTCTAGCGAAGAATCAAGTGTTTCATTCTAGAACGAAACAGATTGAAGTTCGGTACCACAAGATTCGAGAATTTGTGGAGAACGGTAGCATTGCTTTAGAGAAAATCCATACCAAAGATAATCCCGCGGATATGCTCACGAAGACGGTTATTACGAAGAAGTTTAAGTCCTGCAGGGGCTTGATTTCTCTCACTCATCATTGAAGTTGATGGAGGCCGCACCGGTCTAGGTGTGGGCGTACCTTTGCGAAGGTACGGTGGAGATTGAGATATATTCGATTTCTTGGTTCGAGTGGAGGCTTGTGGTTTATTCAAGCCAAAGGTAGAGATTTGTTGATGTTGTCTTGAATTTCAAAAGAAGTCGAAGAAGGCTTAAAGATATGTCAAGATATTTCGGAATATTTGGGAGATAATCACTAAAGATTTATTAGTTAGTTTCCTAAAATGATAAGATCTCTAGAGATACCAATATGATGATCTTTATCATTCAGCAATTGTACCTTGTATCAATCGACGCTCAGAAAATAAGAAATCGTCTCTCTCCCGTGGACGTAGGTGGACTTTCGCCGAACCACGTAAATATCTGCGCTCTTGATTATTCTTGTTTTTCGTCTTCCATCTCATCTAGTTAGAGAGCTCTTCCGTGCACAATAGGAGCGTGTCAGACGTGTGTCGATGTCCGACATGTGTCCGACACTGACGCGGTGGCATGTTCAACCTATCGGTGCTTCATAGATGAGCAGATCTACAGAAGAAAGAACATAGGACCAAAAGTCTCGAAAGTCATATGGCATTGGTGATTTGGAATAAAAAATGAAATTGAACTTGATAGAACAATGAGGGAACATGTATCACCTTGGCCATATCAAAGGACAAGATTTGCTGGAGGTAGAAATTTAAGGGCTAAACGATAGCAGGAACCTTTGCTTGGACGACCATGAGCAGTCGTGCGCCGAAGTGGAAAGTCGGCCCAGATGGTTGATCACAAGGCACGCTCTTGAATAGAAAAGGAAAGTAAAATGCCGCTCAAACTTGAAAAATCCAAAGTGGACCAAACAACACGCCATCTTCCTTGGATGTCATAGATAAAGAGGCATAACTAATGCTCCTGTACAGAATTACCAGGACAAGGGGACCAAGAGCGATATTCTTTCCTCTCGCCAAATTGGAAGCAAGAATGACACAGTCCTTGGACACTTTGAGGGTCGGGCTAAAGAATATATACTTTGACAGCCAAAAAAGGAGGGAAGTCACTCATTCGACAAGTGTGACGGAGCTGGAGGTTTTGCAATAAAGGTCCAGAAACTTCCCATAACCAAGAGCATCCTCAGGGATAGAACAATTTTCGAAAGCTTTGAAATTGTCTACGAGGATCCCACAAGAGGTAAGACCTGCAATAGAAAACACATCCAAAAGAGCCCTAGATATAGGCCCCATGGGAAAAATAAACAGTTGATTGATGAAGACCAGAAGCTTATGATAGAGCCCAGCAAGCCTCTGTTTAGGTCATGAGACAATAAACTGACTTCAAGTGCTGTCTTTATGTCCGCTATTTTCCAGAAAGAGACAGTCGAAGGATCGTCCTGCAGTCGCTGAAACCAAGCATAAAGTCTTTCATTGAATGATGGGAAACTTCTGAATCGAGAAGACGAAGACGACCAGATATCTCTTAAATGAGAGACTTGAATAGGAAGTTTCTCATTCTTCTTCATTGGAAAACAATGCTGAAGAGACACTGGAACACGGTTATGATCCCGGAGGCCAAGTCCAAGAATAAACTCTGCATGCTCTCTTGTGGTATTCAGCAGCTTGAAGAAGCAGTTATCGGCATCTTCACTATTGATTAGCTTGTCGAAGCTATCAACAAGCTGTTTGGGAGTGAGCTCAAAGGTTTGGGTCGCCATGAGAAAGGCTGAAGCAAGCCTGAAAGGGTTTAGGTTTAAGGAAGTTCCACACGAGGAGGAAGACGATGATGGAAGACTTTTACCCAAGGATAAAAGGCGATTCAGAAAAAAGACCAAGGTAGCGTATCGGAATAAAAAAAAAAGTAGGGGATTTGAAACGACCGCACTTATGGAAAGATAATTAGAAGATAAAAAAGCATAATCATTAAATCATAGCCGAATACGGTCAAATCGAGGGATATATTTTAAAAGAGATAAATCTCCGATTTACTTCTTTTAAAAAGGGGGCATATGTTAACACCAAAAGTTGTATGGAGGGTCATGTGATGGGCACATGACGTAATCAAGATTAGTTGTAGATAGATGTACTGGGATCAGAGCTTGATCAGCCATAAAAATGCCGCTTGTCAAGGATGAGTTTTGGCAGCATTTCTCACTGAGCAAAGGGAAAAGGTGTGCAAAAGAGACCACGATCAAATTAGTTGCAGGGATGAGCGGCAATCCTCAAAAGTGAGATAAGAATGGCGCGTAAAACATGAAACCGTCAGTGGTAACATCAGCCACGAAAAGCACAACTGTCGAAGGATTGGAAGACGTGCCAAAGTGGAGCAGAAGGTGGGAAGCCAGGAGCAATAGCTGGTCGACGGTTACCAAAGCACCTCTATAAGTACCTTGAGTCATCCAACGTAGACCCCCCCACAAATCAACAAAACAAATCTTTTATCTTTCATTTTTAGTACTTAGCCTAGCTGTAGTTTCAGATTCTCGTTGTTAATTAAATTTCGGCGAGTTTCATATCCTGGGTTGGTGCCGTCGATTAAATTTCGGCATTTTCCTATTGTCTAGTGTCGTCGATTAAATTCCGGCATTGTGTCCTACATCGTCTAGTGTCGTCGATTAAATTTCGACATTGTGTCCTACACCTTGTTCAACATTGTCAATTAAATTCTGGTGTTGTATGCTAATTATGAACATTTTTGTATTGTGCCGTTTCATCAATATCAATATATCTTTTGCATTTGACACCCTCTGCCAAAGACTAGCCCGTAACTTCTTATTGGAAAATGAACTGTTTACGTTCGATAAAAAATTTCGCGTCAGCAACTCTTTGGGCGTCAACAATTTTATTTTTAGCACGCCGTTTTGACGTTAAGAACAGTGTAATCTCTGTAATAGGGAGAGAGATGATTTGCTTTGCTCAAAGGTACAACTTTGCGGATGCAATTTATGGAGTGATACGACTTCTTTTCGTCTATCTGCACTCAATCTACGTCACCTAAATCCGAGAGGCCTACAGTTCATTTTGGTCGACACGACGAATCTCTCACATCTATCATTTACTATCGATGAAAGCTAAAACAAGGGGGAACTTTGTGTTCTTTTGTGAGATATTTGAAAGTTTGGATAGAGTCCGACTTTATCATAAGTAAATGTAATCTCAGATCCGTCCCATCAAGATCGCGACTTAGGTATAGGGCCCCTTTGTTCAACGATCACTGAAGCTTCAATTGGAGCTCATTCATGGGCAATGACTTTGCGTTTTGAATACGATCTCTCAGTCTTAATGGGCAACAACCATGGCAACTTGTTAAAAGCAGATTTTCTATCCATGGGCGTTGCACGGCACCACCAAACCTCATGTCGAATAGGAGCAGCTGAATTTTGGGGGGCATTAGTTTTTGCTCCTTTTAGGGCTACTTTGTGATATTTGCAATTCTTGGCGAATGAGCTTTGGCTTCTTGAGCTTGTACAGTGCTTTGCATTTGTTTCTAACCTGACATGGCAAAGACGTTCCATGACGTTTTCTTACTGTTTCTGCTTGAAATTTGGTAAGTCCTCGCTCATTTTCTTTCCTATTTTCACCTTTTTTTTTTGTCTGATTTCGATTTTGTCTAGTATTGCTAATTTACTGTTATTAGTTTATCTTAAAGGAGACATCGTATTCTATCGAATTTTCTTTATCGAAAAACTTACGAGTTAGACGATGCATAGCGAGAGATAATTAGCGTATTTCTAAGGTTTCCCCGCAACTTCCTCAACCTTGATTATATAATCCTATTACATTAAATGGACTTAGGTATTCTTCGTTGCGAGATACATAGGAACATATGAAAAATTACACAGTTCTCTGCTCCTCATATTTCTTCGAGGCAAGACAATGTTTTCACCGAATAATTATGTAAAATGGGGATTTTCGGTTATTCATTTCGGAGCTTTTCACTGATAATCGCGGGATGTGAGTCTTTGCTGTGCAAGTTTAAGAGAGAACCATTGGAAAGATGATCCTCCATTAATTTATCTAACTTGGTACAGTTTCGTGGAGTCAGTTGATTTGCGCTTTGTCCTTCTGCAATTAGCAAATCTAGTATTTTCACTGAGCTGGAAGAGCCATTCCTCTGACGGTTACCGGTAGATCCCTAAACGGGAAGACGCGAAATGGCTCCGGCTTCACTTTGCAGACCAACGCCAGGCCTTGTTCAGCTCTTGCTCACCATTGCAAATGTCGGCAGCTAATTTTGCCCTAATTCTCTACGGTTTAAAAAATACAAAGAATTTTAGCCCAAATTGTTGATTGAGGGAAAACAAATGTGACACACGACTAACGTTTTTGCTGATTTAACTTTGCTGGCAAGCTACCTCGGATATTCCGGCTACACAAACCGTGATGGCACTGTGGTAATTGATTTTTCTCCAAAACAACACTCGCCTGATTAGGGGCGGAAAAAAAGCTTAAGGCACAGAAGTTTGCTCTTATGACACTTGTACTATATTTTTCCCAAGCTTTTTTTGTATGAGAAAGCCCCCATCAAGCCTTTTTATATGATGGTTGTAGAAACATTACGTTAGCTATGCCGTGTGGCACCCTATCCTTCAAAACCTTGATCACGATCGTATGGGCGATCTGATCTAATGAGGGATTCTAATATTGGTAATCTCAATAGTATGAAATTCTTTGTACACAATATCGTCCAAATGAAAAGTTTGGATAGTGATACTCTGAAGACCTTGCAACGAGAGTCCATAATCTACAATTTCAAGGTTCAAGAAAGCTTCAACGTCCTTCATATATTCTTGATCCAAGCACTATAATACTAGAGGTTCTTATTCAAGTGAGTAAGTGTTATACGGGAAGTCCATTGACTTGAGAATCATCACTAAATTGTAACCTTTGAGCTATTCTGTGACATCCTTTTTTTATAATTATGTATAAACATGAATTAGACGAAATGGATTTTGAAGCTGACTTTTACGATGGGAAGTCACAGATTTTAGAATAGGTTTATCGAAGCAATTAATAGTTTTTTATTTTAAATTTCAGCCAGTAATTTTTGTGGGCTATTCGGAAGCCAACAGTAAGTTGTAGGCGCCAAAACTATAGGCTCACGAGTTTTGTTTTAAATTAACTACGGTTCTTCCTTTGGGTTTTAAAGGAATGAAGCCCCACTTTTCATCCCCTCATCCGAATAACCATGGCCCAATTACCCATTTTGCTTCATTTTTTATTTTAAAAGCTCAGCCCATCAGAATTCATTTGTTTGAAGCGGTGGCCTGACAAGATAAAGAAAATGGGGATCTGGAGGTTCGGCTCTCTCTTCTTTTTGAGGGGACGCTTGCGAGAGAGAGAGAGAGAGAGCGAGAACGAGAGTGCCTCTCTTCGATCGGCGCCGAGCAACCGAACCCGACGTAGATCGTGGCTGACCGTTCCGTCCATCCGTAGTTGCGCAGCCAACCCCGACCCAGTCCCGACGCACAACTTAGCCGCGATTCCCCATCTCAAGGCAAGTGGATTCTAACTCGTCTCATAGTTTCTTCAATACCAGTGTCAATCAGTGTGTGGTCGGCTGGGGAATCGTGGGTGGTCGAAGCTCGGTGTGTGTCAACGGACGTGATGACCGATTGGTTGGTGTTTGTCGAATAGTCGTGATGTTGGCTGTGGATTAATGGCCGTCCACGAGTAGGCCTTAATATTGAAAGGAAGAGCGATTTCGGTGTCCTGTTCAGCGAGTGTGGTCGCCGTTCTTATTATTATTGTTTTTTGTTTTCTGTTTATGTCTATGAGCCTGCTTAGATGGTGATCCAGATTGGGGATTAGAAGCAAAGCGTCGGTTTTAAGAGAAGGAAGAAAAGAAAAATTGAATTGCGTTGGGGTAGACAGTTAGAAAGAAGTTCTGTTCCCTTGGGGTTCAATTAAATTTTGTTGCCGCGCATGGTGGGAGTGAATTTGAAGTGGTCATTGGCTGTAGCAGAGTGAGAGATCAATAGAAAGAGAGAATGAGACTATAGGACTGAAGATGAAATTGCTAATATTCGGGGTTTCGAGGAGAGTCGAAATGAGTAAGCCGGGTTGGAGTGGGACTATAGAGGAATAACCACCAAGAGACCTTTGAGGGATATTTCTAGTTAACCGATGTGCTTATAACTGTGGAAAGTTTAAGCTTGGAGTTGGACGTGTAGTGCTACCCATTAATGCGGAAGTGGAAGTTGTTGATTATAGTGAATAGGCCAAGAAACTTATAAGAATTGTGGTACTCCGAAGACTTGTTTGTGACGATGGAAGTGTGAAGTGAAAGATAGTGCACATGCGTTGAAGTCTCGTGAGTTCTGATGATTGGGGATTGTCATTTTTAGAGTATCAAAGTCTCAAACCTGGAATAATCAAGATTGGAGTTCGTAAAGGGAATTCATGGAGTTTTTAGATGGTGGGTTACTGCTCGGACTTCCAATTCAGTATAGTAAGACATGGGGTAGCAGTAGAATATCAATCTAGTCTCAAATTGCTATTATGCGAATACTTGGGGGTGATGCTAAGATTAACTACCTCAGATTTGTGGTTAATCTTTTCATTTATCGATATGCGACATTTTTCTTACGATATTGATATTGGCTCGATGACTGAATAATGTGTGATATGTTCCAAAGACACATATCGATATTGAATATGGTATAAGTATGGTTTCGCATACTTTGTTTCTGAACCAAATGTGAAATGTGGTGATGAGGTTGGTTCTCAGTTATATATCTATACCCCATGGAGTTTATGGGAAGACCCTGCTGTGTGACTGGGTGACCTTGTTGTGTGACTGGACCGGTCTTTGAGGCGGTACGAGACATATTATCGTTGTGCGATTATGGCCATCGATTCATATTCAAACGGATTGATATATCTTGAGTGAGAATGTGTATGTTTGTGATTCTTGGTTTGCTTGATACACTGAACTTGGCTTGCTATTGATGTTTCTAGTAGATGAATTAGAATTTTACTTGCTGAGTTTACTCACCCCGTTGTTCATGTTGTTTTTAGGTAACAATGGCTAGTCCGTCGACTACTTTCAATGGCATTTCCACAGAAGTCTCTATAGCTGTGGAACCTTATGTTTGCCCTAGAACCCCAGACTTGGGTATGGTTAAAGTTATTGTCAAGTTCCTGGTGGATGGCGGTTTAGATAGGGAGGATTATACTCACAATTTTGTGGCCGTATATGGAGTTTTGGAAGATGATCTGGGTTATGTGGGCCAGTTACCTCGGGATTACGTGACACCTTAGGCGATAGTGGGTTGGGTGAAACTTGTACAATTCCAGTTTGAACTTTTGTTGTTTCGAAGATGTTGGTCAGGTTCATATGGGAGTTTTTGTTGGGTTTCAGGTGTGTTTTTGTACCGGGTAGGGCAATAGGCTATTTTTTGGGAATGCCACCCGATGAGTTATCTCCTAGGTTATATATAAAAATGGACCTGACTTGTGCAGGATTTTTACACTTGGAAATGAAAGTGCTACGTTCTGCTTATTATATTGCATGTTCTTTTATTTATTACGTAATTACTTATATTAAATAGTAATTGTGGAGAATCTGGGACGCTACTTGCGCCGGGCTCTGACAGGTGGTATCAGAGGGTAGGTTAAACGGAGTGATAAGGTCCGCTATGATGTTAGGGTCTAGGAAGGCTATGCATGTGATTGTTAGTGATACTAAGTTAGGTATCAGTAACGTTTACGTTACTTATTTGGTGCCAGTGACAAGTTAAAATTGTTACTTATTGAATGATCAGTTGTGTACAAAGAGATTCGTTGATCACTGCTTAGGAAGTAATAATTTTTGTGGCTATTTGAGGTCATTTATGGTGATCGACAAGTAGATTGAGCAGTAAGTCTAGATTGTGAGGATTTAGGTATGAATCCTTGAAGGTTGGTAGATGGTGTTTGAGGGTTATAGGCTTAGATTATGATGTATTTTGATGGTTTTAGTAACTGATCGATATTGATGGCTCTAGTTGATGAAGAAATGATCGTGAGGAAATGAACGATGAATGTTTGGATGAGGGGCCAGTGTGATTGAATGCATATGAGTTTTGACAGGGCAGCGACCAGACATGAAGTGTATAGATTGGTTCTAGGCTGTTGATTTATGATTTGATGGTCGCTTGTGGAATTAGCGCATTCAGTTTCAGATAAGGAGATGATGACGTGAAATGAGTAGTGTGCGAAGAGTAGTAAGGGCGATTATGCATCGCGTGTGTTTGATGCATTAAAACAATGAATTTTGAACGTGCATGCATCATATATAGTCGGACCTGATAAACCGTCGCTTGGTATGGGACAAGCTGTATGGGATGCCTACAAACCGTAATGAGACGTGGTATGGGACATGTTGAACGAGACTTTCTTAGTAGGTGTTTGACTTGGGGACGAACCAGACGAAAGATGGTGGGCCTGTAATGACTCGATCTGATAAGGGCAGGGAGTGATCGCCGGGGCAAGAAGGCCCGGACAAAGAGCGGCTCCTGGCAGGCTTCTAAGATGGCGATGGGGACATGAATGAACCAAGTCAAGAATTGAAAGGTAGGTCTAGGCAATGTATTAAGTCCGACTTATATTAAAAGAATCATTGCATTAAAGTTGGTTCTTAAAGTGAAAAATATTTTCGAAATACATAGCATTATTGCATTTTGAGTGTCGGATGAAAGATGATGAGTGGATCAAAATGCTGCGATGCTTCTGTGCCTTGTGATGTTGGTGAAGGTTGATTTGTGTCTCCGAACATGAGTATGAGAGGGCTCCTATTGTGTGATTAGTGTCTCCTTGAGATGAAACAAGATGAGACCTACACGAACTAGCTGACCAGTGACCCTGCTGTGTCGTGGTGGGATGTGAATTGTATGAAGGCCATAACCAATAAAACCACAAGCATGGCACGTGAATTTAGCCTCGTGAATTGACGAGTTGTGAAAATGGAAATGAGTGTTTGTGGTGGAAAATTTTGAGTGGATGGCATGACGAAAATCAGGATAAATTTTAGAAATAATAAGGTCGGAGATGACCTTGAGGATGGTTAAGATTGCGAGACGTGGCATATAAGAAAAATAAGTGATCAAAGTGCATTTAAAATGAGCACCTAAACATAGATTTGTTGGTGTAAAACTGATTGAAGGAGTTTGTTCTCTGTTTGAACCTCAAGTCTGCAAATTGATGAAGTAATTAATGTATATAAGGGTGTTCTGAGGAATGGTTCCGATCTTGATGGTCAGGTACATACAACCATTGTCGATGGTCTAATCAATGTTGGTTGATGCCATCGAGCAATTAGATTTTTTCAGGAAAATCATAGAGGAGAAATATGAGGTGGATGTTGTATCCTACACGGTGGCCATTCATGGACTTTTAGTCTGGATTTTGCAAAGATAAAGATGCCAAAATGGTGACCCTATACTACACGAAATGGTCGATGAGAGGATAGTATTAAGCTGTAATAGTTTTATTAGGATATGTTGCTTTCTTTCCAAATCACGCAGTTCGCATTTGACTTTTGATCTGTTAATTGAGATGAGAAATTTGGGATTGTTTCCTGCTGGGGAAATTGCATTATGTAGTCATAGACTTGCGCGTGATGCATGTTTAGGAGTATACTATGGATCTGGGTGTCGTGGAGAGGAGGTGGCTCAAATTTTTGGTTGGTCTTGTGGAACGGCCACCTGCAAACACATACCTTAGACTATTCACTTCCTTTTGCAGAGTGGGTACGAGACTTTCTAACGAGGAACTTGGGGCTATTCTCACCAAATCAAAGCCATACTTTAGGAAATATGAATTCCCTAATAAGTCACCACCAAGATTTTATCAAGTGACAAATCATACAAAGGAAAGGCCAAATGTCTGGGTCGAAAGTCCTGAGAAACCCATATACTTTCTTTAACTACCGGCATCCAGACTATAACTTCTGAGGTGTTTGCTGCTCCATACGAAGATTTCTGCGAACTGATAGAGTTAGATGGGATAAGGCTTGGCATGACTGTCTCAATGTCCTGTCTTTTGTGGAGCTATTACATTTAGGCAATGGTACTACACATGGGAGATTGGAGTGCAAAGGTCGGCCGGCGAGTGGGCTAAAGCATAAGAGGTCTTTTGATTTTTTTTTTAAAGGAAACTTGACCGTTGTCCATTCCTAATTCAAATGAACTGACATTTCCGGCATCAAAAGGGAAACATGGATATTTCGAGCTTGATGCTCTACTTAGTAGATATTTCTCTGTACTTTTCTCTTGATGCATTGTATAAAATGATTGATGTGAATGGTGACACTTTCTCCATGAATCTGAATGATTCCGTCACCTACCGTATTACAATGGAGAGCCAGGTGAAACTTGAGGGATGAACTTTTGAAAATAACAAAAGAAAAATGACTTGATCTATGCTTTTATTGGGAGCTTTACTTGAATATAGTTTTATTGTCCTTAATCCAAACAAAATTGGGATATAGGACATAAAGGATTTAAGGTCAATCAATTTAGTGGGGGAGCTTTTCAATCTTGACCGATGTCCTTGCACAAAGATTGAAGAAGGTAATCTCAAAGGTGGTTGGAAAATTTGAGAATGTTTTTACATACGGACATTAAAATTCCTGATGCGACTTTGATAGCAATGCCTCACACATATACAATGGAGTGAATGGTTTTAGTGTCACTTGGATGAATTGGATATTTAAATGCATCTCTTCGGCGTCTTTATTTGTTATGATAAATGGTTGCTCGACATCTTTTTCCGGAACTCCAGTAGAAGTTTTAGTTTTTCTTTTCATGGGAAGGTTACTTCCCTTTGAAAATGATTTGGAATTTTGGAGCCCCAACTGGAGTTGCCTTTTGTAAATAGGCAGTGGAAAACTGTTGACCACCATCTACTGCGGTATTGGTCAAGGTACTTTTGGGAACTGGTCAGTTTTACTTTTAGTTGGTAAGTGAAGATGTGGAAGAATATTTAAGAGCTTGGTTGGGCATCAATTCTAGCAAAGAGAGCATGAATTATTCTTGGGGTGTACAAGATGGTGGTTCTTCATTGGATAAGTTAGTAGATGGTTTGGCAAGCCCCAATTCTGCAAAGGAGTATGAACTACATGAACTTTTCAGTTGTGGCCGAAAAGACTTTAGCCTTATTGTTGACTTTGGTAAACACAATAGATTAAAAAAAAAAGATCCTTCAAGAGGGTTCAAAGGGAATTGAAGTATTGAATGTGGGTGTTCATGATATGAAATTTGGGACATTTGAGGGAAAGTTAACTGCATTTGATCAGCACAAGAATGCCATTGCAGATAACGACTCAGTTTGGGTGCTAGAAGGTCCTTATGGTTGATTGATGTTCGCAAGAAGCGAACAAAGGATATCCAGTTTAATCTTGAACGTGAACATATATATTGAGGTTTAGCTATTGGACAATGGGCCATTTTGACTATATGATATCGGCTTTTATGTCGACGGCAACCGAAAATAATATGAATCATAGGTAATCGAGAATTATACGTGAAGGTAGTGGATGGTTTAAAGATATCAAAATTGAAAGGTGACTAATGATTCCTTAGATTCAGAATTCAAGGAACATCAAATACAATAGGTTTTTATCTTGGATTAATTGAGGAATTGGAGTCGTTCAATTGGGTTCTGATCATTCGAGCGATGATATTTTTATTATGATTTGTGGATTAAGTATAACCCTTACCATAGTAATTTATAAGATGATAGTCACTCAAAGTCTAAGAGATAATGTATCAGACTAGCGCAACAGAATCGTGGTGATGACACATTCATTTTGAAAGGTGAATGAGATGGCGAATACTCTCAATTGAAGGTCAATAATGGTAGAAAATATGGTGACACGAGAATGAAGTGTTTAGGAGTAATATGTGACATTCCATTGAAGGTCAATAATGGTAGAAAATATGGTGACACGAGAATGAAGTGTTTAGGAGTAATATGTGACATTCCAAGTTTCGAGGATAAAACTTTTTAAGGAGGGAAGAGTTTGTGACATCCTTTTTTTATAATTTTGTATAAACATGAATTAGACGAAATGGATTTTGAAACTGACTTTTGTGATGGGAAGTCACAGATTTTAGAATAGGTTTATTGAAGCAATTAATAGATTTTTATTTTAAATTTCAGCCAGTAATTTTCGTGGGCTATTCGGAAGTCAACAGTAAGTTGTAGGCGCCAAAACTATAGGCTCACGAGTTTTGTTTAAAATTAACTACGGTTCGTCCTTTGGGTTTTAAAGTAATGAAGCCCCACTTTTCATCCCATCATCCGAATAACCATGGCCCAATTACCCATTTTGCTTCATTTTTTATTTTAAAAGCTCAGCCCATCAGAATTCATTTGTTTGAAGCGGTGGCCGAACAAGATAAAGAAAATGGGGATCTGGGAGGTTCGGCTCTCTCTTCTTTTTGGGGGGACGCTTGCGAGAGAGAGTGTCACACCCCGAACCCAACGAGCCGCGAACATCCCAGTGGCCATAAACAAACTGTGACATCCAAGATCATTCGGCCCTCATCAAATCAATCATGTAACTACGGAAGCAAGAGGCTACTCCGTGCGCAAATAAAGTCAAGATGATTTAGGACAGAGAAATAGTACACTTCGGTTCTCATGGATGATCAGAACTAAAGATTTGACTTCTACATCCACCTCATTATATACAATCTCTAATGATCACCCAATGTCTTAGATACATTTGATCACCTACTTCCCCTATAAGCCACTTCTTTATCCAAATCGGGCTTCCTTCGCTTGGAACCTGAAAAAGGTAAGCCCCCACTAGGGTGATATAAATCTCAGCGAGCTATCCTAACCCTAAATTAGGCCAATCGTTCCACCGAACCAATATATGTACAGCAACATGCAATCATTAGTTGAAACAAGGCAATGCATTTTCTCAAAGCATCGAGTCATTTTGAAACGAGAATTTCAATCAAAGGCAAACATGGCATCAAGTAACCAAGCTTCTGTGCTAGCTTAGAATAAATATCATCACATGAATTAAAAGGTGTTTCAACTTCACCTTACACTCCAGAGAAGGGGTACATTTCATTTATCAACCCCGCGATTACATCGCCTCAGGGTGCGTTTCATTTCTCAACCCCGCGATTAGATCGCCTCAGGGTGCGTTTCATTTCTCAACCTTTCACAACCCCACGATTAGATCGCCTCAGGGTACGTTTCATTTCTCAACCCCGCGATTAGATCGCCTCAGGGTGTGCCTTCATCATGCAATCCCCGCGTCGTCTTGGGCGCATCAGGGTGTTCTTCATCAAGTGATCCCCGCGTCATCTTAGGCGTATCAGGGTATTTTCACGACTCAATAGCCCCCTTCCTCAAGCAATACCAGTCAAGAACCATAACAAGCATTTCACCATATATTCAACATCAGGAGTTTCAAGCTTTAGAACATCACTCAAATGCATGTCTCTAGCAAATGCGCTTTATCACGAAACGAAGTTTAATAAATAGGTGCCATGCGACAGCATATGCAAACAAGGTATACCGACAAGTACATCATCAATGTAATCATGGAAACACAATTCTATAGCACATGAGCAATCATAGCTCAATCCTCATCAAGATCGTTCGGCACTCAATCAATCAAGCACAACAAATCGATTAATTCATTAATTCATCAACCAAACCGTCCAGTCGCGGCCAAAAGTCCTAATTTAGGATTAAGGATCACTCACCTCTTCATTCAAATAGCAAACTCCAATCACCAAGCTCCTCCAAGGTTAGCAAATTTCAAGGTCGAACAGGACTTCCATGGTGCGCCTAGGAAAAACCATATCGAAACTTAGTCATTTCTCATTTTCATTGTGTCATTACTTCAATAGCACACACAACCCCTTATTCTCATGTTCTCACAGTGTCGATTCAATGACCCTAAGCATGTCAAATCGCCGTTCTAACAAGGCAAATTACCATAATTATCATTCCGCCAAAACTGCCCTATTTCTAAGCCGCACGACCAGATTCAATCCTTAATAAACTAACATTGATCCAACGCCTTTTTATGAAATAAACTTTCAGAATCTTATACTTCAATGTCTTACGGACGTGTGGGCGAAAACAGAGCTCAATTCGGATACCGGACGACTTAGAACAACTCATTTTAAAAACAGTGTGCGCCGAAGCCAGATTAGTCGACCTTTCGGGTTTCACTTCAAGCAGCCCTTAAATCACTTCAAATTCTCAATCCACTTCACCCACTTCCCATTAACACTTCAATTGACACTCTAGTATGTCATAACGATGAATTTAAAGCATGGAGACACTCCCCTCAGCCCACAACAGAATCAGTTTTCACAGGACACGACAGGGCAAAACCGGTTCAGCACTTTCCTACACTAAACAGCCCACAAATCACTCCTAAGCTCTAATTTATCACAAATTCCACTTGCCGACACCTTAATCTACATGTCACAGAGCCTCACCGAAAAAATTGGAGCGAGACAACGTCCGAAAGTTCCCGAACAACTCCGATTTCCACAAGCTCACCGCCGATCAGATTCTATTCCAGAGAAACACCTCATCTCAACCAATGAAACTCATCCAAAACTCAACCAATCCAGCAACCCTAGCTCAGTGATTTCAAGCACAACATGTCTACAAGGCTCCACCGAAAATCGAGCAGCAAATGAGGTTCGGAAGGGGCTCAACGAAGACCTTACCTCAGCTGCGACGAAATCCGTCGGCTTTCGGGAAAATGGCTGGTCGGAGCTCTACCGGTGTCCAAACGCTGAGCTACCACTTGGAGGTGGTCGGCAAGAGGTGCGGCTACGGGCTGGTGGTCGGCGCAAGGGCTGGTGATCTCCAGAGAAGGCGCTCGACGGCGACAAAAGAGGTGGCTGGAGCTGATCGAGCAAGAGCAGGTTCTGTTCTTGAGAAAAAAAAAACGTAGAAGAGAAGAAGAAGAGGTGAGGTTGTCGTCCAAAATGGCTTAGGAAAAGAGAGAGGTTTGCTTCATCAAGTCTTGGTCAAACCTAGTGGAATGGTAGGTTAAAAGGCAAGTAATTAATGCCAAATCAACTATCCAAAGACACTTGTCCACAAAATAATTATTTGATCATCCAATGGCCAATTTTAATCCTTATTTTCGGCAGCCAAGGGGAGTGGTCAATGACCAAAATATCCTCATTCACTTATTAAGGCGAGGTTAACTCACTAGGGGCAAAATCGTCTTTTCTCGCAGTTCGTCCGAAAATCCATTTTTTTTGCCAAACTTCATTCTTGATTAGGCGTCTATTCCAAATTGATTGTTAGAAATTCTTCATCTCCATTTACCAATTCCGAGATCACATTCCATGCCTCAAGCCTTATGGGCGAAAATTTCGAAATGTCACAATTTTTCCCCCTTTACAGAAATTTCGTCCTCGAAATTCGCCTTTTTTCCGTTGTCCAATCTTAGGGGGTACATACGCCTCATCGTATCATCAATCTCCAAACTAACTCTTCTCAACTTGACATTTTCGATTATCTTTTCCGACACAAGTCATCCTTCCTTAGGACTTGTTTCTTTCAGTCCCCATCCTGTATTTACTTTTCTCTTTCCTTTCTCAACATTCCTAATCTCTGTCGGTGATACCCTGCGAGCATTCTGATCTTCTTTTCGATTTGCCTATTGATCCACGGATAACTCATGTATTGCACTGCAACCTTGCTTCTAACACTCCCAGTCAGAAGGCTTTTCCCTAACATCACCTTAATCTCATGTTCTTTTTCTATCACCATCGTTACCAAATCATCGCGAGCACGTACTCTTTAGTACCTCTATCCTTTAGCATAAGAATCCAATTCAAACGTCATTTCGTATCGTCAAGGATGTACAATTTTATTAATTTACCCCCGATCGTCCTCATCGCACCATAGTCTTCTCGACTTCTCAGGCAAACTCATGATTGAGTCCTTAATAGCTCTCCCTCGATTACAATCGAGATCCTCCAATGATCACTTTAATCTACTAACCTGCGACAATTAAGCTTTCCCTTCAATTCCTTTGGAGCAGTCAATGTTTCCAACTTTTATGGTCTTATCATTACGACGCACATGCAATGCCCACTCCCGGTTGCCTTGTTATGCCTCGAGTCTCATTCCGCGTCATGTCATTGCGACCCTCATAAGCTTCTCAACTCCCAACCGAAAACGCCATAAACAGCGTAGTTATTAGCTTAGCTCAAGTCCTCGAAAACTCTTTTCACGTTCATTCATCCATTCGTGTTACATCTTGTTCTTAGTCCATTTTACCAATGGAACAGCTCTTGTGGGGGAGCTTCCCACAATCCGTCTGTAATAATTCACCAATCTTAGGTAATTTCAACTCCCCGCAACTCCCATCGAGCCTAGTCGATTCACCACTTATTCCAATCCTCAAAGGATTTCACAAGAACTTTATTTCCCAAAAATTTCACAACTGAGGAGTCCTACCGCATCTAACCCACGACTCGTGCTCTTCATGATTAGTATACTACAAACATCTCCTTTAAGTTCATAGGGTACTCTCTCTAGGGCCATTCACGTTTCTCATGACTCCTTGAATGAGTCTAACCATCGTCTCCTAAGACGGTAATAACTAATCCCATTATTCCTCGGGTATTCGATCCGATTATTATCCATTTCATCACTATCAGGTGCCGGTTCATTCCCGCTATCCATGGTACCCTTCACGTGGAAGATCAAACTTTGGCCTTCTATTCTCAAGGGTCTCCACTTGGACCGGACAACATTTTAGTCACTCTTTCCTCAAGAAGTATTAGTCCCCTGACCTTTCGATTTCGCGGCTCTCTAATGCAACCTTGTCTCGATCTCATCCATTCAACTGAACATCGACATTATCCCGGAATTCAACGCTGTCTACAGGATAGTTCCTCGGACTTCACTTTCAGGAATCATTCAAATTTTGTGTCTTCTTGCTTAGTCTAGAAGTTCATTCTTAACACTAGGACAATTAAGATTTCCTCTTCCTTCCACACTAGAGTCTCTTACTCTATGAAGGAAACTATACACTTTGGTGGCATTCTTTTACTCCAAATCCTCCTTGTTCTTCCCATTCCTTAGGGTGCCGATCTTGAAGTTTGTGCCAACGGCAGTAACTCCACCCCAGGATTCAAATTTCTCATGTCCAACACTCTTCTTCAAGGACTCAGTCAACTCAAGTGACAAGATCCGTTCCCCTTAGTTTCCACTAATTCATGTATCGAATACTCAGTTCGACTGCCTCGAATCACTCTACCATCACACTCTAAGCGCTCTTTTCGCTTACTCAACCATTCAATCACCTTACAAACAACTAGGACTATCAAGTCCATTCATCCTTTCTTTTCATCCACGACCATCTCATGATCCCATCGCCCCTTTAAGAATGATACCCTGCTCTTTAGGGGGATAGCTTGTAACGCTACCTCCCGTGGTTCCGTTTCAATCTCAATCATTCTCATTTTAATCCACAATGTCGAATAACTGACACAACTCTTTCCTTAATTTTACCACAACGAACGTAACAAATTGTCAATTCCTCATGGCGAGCCTTACGCCAAGGTGATAGCCGTTTCTCGCAGGTGCGTTTTATGTTCCATAATAAACATCTCTTTGCTCGTAACCCATGAGGTTGAGTTCTCTTATTCATAAATCTTCTGATCCTTCTCTTCTCCTACTGAGTCCCTTACCATTCCCCAAACTCAAGAATTTAGACAAGCTATAAGGCTTCCAAGTTCCAATCCACTCAGAGATTTACTTTTCTTATTCAAAGGGTTCTTGACTACTCTTAATGCACTTAGGCGACCATGAGAACTCTGTCTCACCTGGTTCCTCTGATCATTACAAAATTATAAGGATCAAAACAACTTTCGTTCTCAAGCAAACCCAGGAAAGTACTTTCCGTCGAGCAACTCAGTAGAGGTAGTCCAGGCAATTATCATGCCATCGAGGAACCTCTTCCTCTAGTGACCTTTCACTAATTATCAACAGCCTCTTAAGGCTAAAGACTACCAGGATCGCTTTCTTCTTTCAATGCATCCAAAACCCTTAAGGTTTTCTCACAAAATCCTCAATTCAACAGAAGGCAATTTCAAACTCATTTCCTCCATCGAACCTTACTCGGTCTTGACCTCGTGGTCCACCTCACAAACTATATGAACTCTTGTGGTTCTTATCCACGTTCCTATTTAGGAATAATTAACCTCAAGATCACCTTTCTCGTGACTTCCATCATTTGACTCAATCGCACTAGCATCAGTCGTTCCAGCGACTTGGGTATGATGACACCTCCTTCTTGAGTCTGTTTTCCCATCTATTTTTTTTTCCATTTCCATCCAAAGTTCTCACGACCCATTTAGCTCTTGGGTTCCTCGTAATCAACAAAATCGAGCCACACGCTCTTCTCGCACTCGTATTTCAATTGTTTCTCTTTACTTAATTGTCACGATCCCCCTTTTTTTTTCAGCTCTCGGATCTTCCATACCACATATATACTTGAGCTCAACGCTCTTCCACGACCATACTTTGGTCATTCAACTTCATCAGGTTCTCATGTTACTTGAACCACTATGGTTCCCTTCAGGAATCAAAGACTCATGTCATCTAAGTCTAGCAATCTCAGACTGCTCCTCTCATTCTCTTTCACCATCAACCATCAATGGTTCCCAGGCAATTCTCAGCTTATTGCCAATTATTCAAGGATCTTAGACCATCCTTAAGCAGTAGCTACATAGCAAGCTAGCCTCCACGAGGCAACCTCTCAATTAACTGCCATCATTAGGCAAGCCTCACCTAGGCTAAAACTCAACTAAGTCAGTACCCAGCAAGCACTCAAAATGCCATTTCAATCGTTCATGCCATAAACCCAGGGGCATCTGCCACTCCAGTATAATCACAACAGACTATCTCAATATCAACAAGCATCAGTTCAATGAACATAAGCCTCACATGCCGTCTAATCTCTCATTTAGACCTTGACCAAACCAATCACAACACCGCTTTCCTTTTTCAAACAGCATCCATTGCCAAGCACAAAGCTTTTAACTATGCCACTTATAGGCGTCATTTCACATACCATGCCACTTTTGAACATTCATTTCGAAAATCAACCCCGTGCCATACATCCCTTAACCACTATTGGACTCAACTTGATACTTAGACTTTCCCTTTCAAGTTATGGCTTGGGTCATTCCTGGCTCTTGCCATCTTAGAAGCTTGCCAGGAGCCGCTCTTTGTCCGGACCTCTCTGTCCCGGCGATCACTCCCCTCCCTCATCAGACCTAGCCGATGCAGGTTGTCCCAAGTTATACATCTACGGAGAAAGCCCCGCTCCACACGTCCCATACCATGCTTCATGACTGGTTATAGGTATCCCATCAACTTGTCCCATACCAAGCGACGGTTTATTAAGTCCAACAGCGGTAAGTTCATGCACGTACCCTCATCAGCTTTCGTTCCAAGGCCACAAACACATATACATCACGTTTGTTCTCACCATTTATCATACCACAATCGTTTCCACATCAAGCCTCAATTATGGAAAATCTCTGGTTCCACCAATAACCGTTGCATCTCACGGATCAATTGCCTATATTCAACTGCATATCTCACGTCGCTATTCAAGTTAAATCCACATACACTCGATCTCAACTGATCTTTAATCAAAATATTCCTTATCCGCTTCCTTGTATACACCACGTCTCATACCTTCCAAGGTTATCAGTAACAATCGATAACTAAACCTTCAAGATATAATGCGATTCAAGCCTAAATCCCCTAATGCTAGTCATCTCTTTATAACCCATGCTTCTCAAGTTGGGTCTTCGACAAACCACGATCACGATTGTATACATAATTGCCCTTCATTCATAGGCTATTCTCAAGCAGCCTCCAATCGAGACTTACGACTCTTAAATCTCTATTTACTTCCTTGTGAGCCTTATCCATAGAATCACTCAGGATCATCCATTAAATCGATACTGGGACCGTTAGGGTACTACACAAATTCAAGCCTATAGCTCCCAAGATTCCACAATCCATGCTTAACCCTAAGGGTCTCATAATCCATTCGTCCTCAAGTCATCACTCCTTATCACTCCAAGCCTCGACCAAATTGGGTCGAGCTGACCTTGCTCTGATACCACTTCAACGAGGATGTCACACCCCGAACCCAAAGACCCGCGAACATCCCATTGGCCATAAACAAACTGTGACATCCAGGATCATTCGGCCCTCATCAAATCAATCATGTAACTACAGAAGCAAGAGGCTACTCCGTGCACAAATAAAGTCAAGATGACTTAGGACAGAGAAATAGTACACTTCGGTTCTCATGGATGATCAGAACTAAAGATTTGACTTCTACATCCACCTCATTATATACAATCTCTAATGATCACCCAATGTCTTAGATACATTTGATCACCTACTTCCCCCATAAGCCACTCCTTTATCCAAATCGGGCTTCCTTCGCCTGGAACCTGAAAAAGGTAAGCCCCCACTAGGGTGAGATATAAATCTCAGCGAGCTATCCTAACCCTAAATTAGGCTAATCGTTCCACCGAACCAATATATTTATAGCAACATGCAATCATTAGTTGAAACAAGGCAATGCATTTTCTCAAAGCATCGAGTCATGCTGAAACGAGAATTTCAATCAAAGGCAAACATGGCATCAAGTAACCAAGCTTCTGTGCTAGCTTAGAATAAATCTCATCACATGAATTAAAAGGTGTTCCAACTTCACCTTACACTCTAGAGAAGGGATACATTTCATTTCTCAACCCCGCGATTAGATTGCCTCAGGGTGCGTTTCATTTCACAACCCCGCGATTAGATCGCCTCAGGGTACGTTTCATTTCTCAACCCCGCTATTAGATCGCTTCAGGGTGTGCCTTCATCATGCAATCCCCGCGTCGTCTTGGGCGCATCAGGGTGTTCCTCATCAAGTAATCCCCGCGTCAAGGTCGAACATGACTTCCACGGTGCGCCTAGCAAAAACCACATCGAAACTTAGTCATTTCTCATTTTCATTGTGTCATTACTTCAATAGCACACACAACCCCTTATTCTCATGTTCTCACAGTGTCGATTCAATGGCCCTAAGCATGTCAAACCACCGTTCTAACAAGGCGAATCACCATAATTATCATTCCGCCAAAACTGCCCTATCTCTAAGCCCCACGACCAGATTCAATCCTTAATAAACTGACATTGATCCAACACCTTTTTATGAAATAAACTTTCAGAATCTTATACTTCAATGTCTTACGGACGTGTGGGCGAAAACGGAGCTCAATTCGGATACCGGGCGACTTAGAACGACTCATTTTAAAAACAGTGTGCGCCGAAGACAGATTAGTCGGCCTTCCGGGTTTCACTTCAAGCAGCCCTTAAATCACTTCAAATTCTCAATCCACTTCACCCACTTCCCATTAACACTTCAATTGACATTCTAGTATGTCATAACGATGAATTTAAAGCATGGCGACACTCCCCTCAGCCCACAACAGAATCAGTTTTCACAGGATACGACAGGGCAAAACTGGTTCAGCACTTTCCTACACTAAACAGCCCACAAATCACTCCTAAGCTCCAATTTATCACAAATTCCACTTGCCGACACCTTAATCTACATGTCACAGAGCCTCACCGAAAACATTGGAGCGAGACAACGTCCGAAAGTTCTCGAACAACTCCGGTTTCCACAAGCTCACTGCCGATCAGATTCTATTCCAGAGAAACACCTCATCTCAACCAATGAAACTCATCCAAAACTCAACCAATCGAGCAACCCTAGCTCAGTGATTTCAAGCACAACATGTCTACAAGGCTCCACCGAAAATCGAGCAGCAAATGAGGTTCGAAAGGGGCTCAACGAAGACCTTACCTCAGCTGCGACGAAATCCGTCGGCATTCGGGAAAATGGCTGGCCGGAGCTCTACCGGTGTCCAAACGCTGAGCTACCACTTGGAGGTGGTCGGCAAGAGGTGCGGCTACGGGCTGGTGGTCGGCGCAAGGGCTGGTGATCTCCAGAGAAGGCGCTTGACGGAAACAAAAGAGGTGGCTGGAGCTGATCGAGCAAGAGCAGGTTCTGTTCTTGAGAAAAAAAAAACGCAGAAGAGAAGAAGAAGAGGTTAGGTTGTCGTCCAAAATGGCTGAGGGAAAGAGAGAGGTTTGCTTAATCAAGTCTTGGCCAAACATTGTGGAATGGTAGGTTAAAAGGCAAGTAATTAATGCCAAATCAACTATCCAAAGGCACTTGTCCACAAAATAATTATTTGATCATCGAATGGCCAATTTTAATCCTTATTTTCGGCAGCCAAGGGGAGTGGTCAATGACCAAAATTTCCTCCCTCACTTATTAAGGCGAGGTTAACTCACTTGGGGCAAAATGATCTTTTCTCATCGTTCGTCCGAAAATCCATTTTTTGCCAAATTTCATTCTTGATTAGGCGTCGTCTATTCCAAATTGATTGTTAGAAATTCTTCGTCTCCATTTACCAATTTCGAGATCACATTCCATGCCTCAAGCCTTGTGGGCAGAAATTTCGGAATGTCACAGGGAGAGAGAGAGAGAGAGAGAGAGAGAGAGAGAGAGAGAGAGAGAGAGAGAGAGAGCGATCGAGAACGAGTGCGCCTCTCTCCCATCGGCACCGAGCAACCGAACACGACGTAGATCGTGGCCTACCATTCCTTCCAACCGTAGTTGCGCAGCCAACCCTGACCTAGTCTCGACGCCCTTTGTCGCCCTTCGCTTAGCCCACGCACAACTTAGCCGCGATTCCCCATCTCTAGGTAAGTGGATTCTAACTCGTCTCCTAGTTTCTTCAATACCAGTGTTTAGGGGAATCGTGGGTGGTCGAAGCTCGATGTGTGTCAACGGACGTGATGACCGATTGGTTGGTGTTTGTCGAATAGTCGTGATGTTGGCTGCGGATTAATGGCCGTCCGCGAGTAGACCTTAATATTGAAAGGAAGAGGGATTTCGGTGACTTGTTCAGCGAGTGTGGTCGCCGTTCCTATTATTATTATTTTTTATTTTCTGTTTATATTTGTGAGCCTTCTTAGATGGTGATCCAGATGGGGGATTAGAAGCAAAAAGTCGGTTTTTAAAGAAGGAAGAACAGAAAAATTGAATTACGTTGGGGTGGACAGTTAGAAAGAAGTTATGTTCCCTTGGGGTTCAATTAAATTTTGTTGCCGTGCATGGTGGGAATGAATTTGAAGTGGTCATTGGCTGTAGCTGAGTGAGAGATCAATAGAAAGAGAGAATGAGACTATAGGACTGAAGATGAAATTGCTAATATTCAGGGTTTCGAGGAGAGTCGAAATGAGTAAGCCGGGTTGGAGTGGGACTATAGAGGAATAACAACCAAGAGACCTTTGAGGGGTATTTCTAGTTAACTGATGTGCTTATAACTGAGGAAAGTTTAAGCTTGGAGTTGGACGTGTAGTGCTACCCATTAATGCGGAAGTGGAAGTTGTTGATTACAGTGAATAGGCCAAGAAACTTATAAGAATTGTGGTACTCCGTAGACTTGTTTGTGACGATGGAAGTGTGAAGTGAAAGATAATGCACATGAGTTGAAGTCTCGTGAGTTATGATGATTGGGGATTGTCATTTTTAGAGTATCAAAGTCTTAAACCTGGAATAATCAAGATTGGAGTTCGTAAGAGAATTCATGGGGTTTTTAGATGGTAGGTTACTGCTTGGACTTCCAATTCAGTATAGTAAGGCATGGGGTAGTAGTAGAATATCAATCTACTCTCAAATTGCTATCATGCGAATACTTGGGGGTGATGCTAAGATTAACTACCTCAAATTTGTGGTTAATCTTTTCATTTATCGATATGCGAAATTTTTCCTGCGATATTGATATTGGCTCGATGACTGAATAATGTGTGATATGTTCCAAAGACACATATCGATATTGAATATGGTATAAGTATGGTTTCGCATAGTTTGTTTCTGAACAAAATGTGAAATGTGGTGATGAGCTTGGTTCTCAGTTATATATCTATACCACATGGAGTTTATGGGAAGACCCTGCTGTGTGACTGTGTGACTGGGTGGCCATGCTGTATGACTAGACCGGTCTCTGAGGAGGTACAAGACATATTATCATTGTGCGATTATGGCCATCGATTCATATTCAAACGGATTGATATATCTTGAGTGAGAATGTGTATGTTTGTGATTCTTGGTTTGCTTGATACACTGAACTTGGCTTGCTATTGATGTTTCTAGTAGATGAATTAGAATTTTACTTGCTGAGTTTACTCACCCCGTTGTTCATGTTGTTTTTAGGTAACAATGGCTAGTACGTCGACTACTTTATATGGCATTCCCACAGATGTCTCTATAGCTATGGAACCTTATGTTTGCCCTAGAACCCCAGTCTTGGGTATGGTTAAAGTTATTGTCAAGTTCTTGGTGGATGGCGATTTGGACAGGAGGATTATACTCACACTTTTGTGGCTGTATATGGATTTTTGGAAGATGATCTGGGTTATGTGGGCCCGTTACCTCGGGATTACGTGACACCTTAGGTGTTAGTGGGTTGGGTGAAACTTGTACATTTCCAGTTTGAACTTTTGTTGTTTCGAAGATGTCGGTGTGGTTCATATGGGAGTTTTTGTTGGGTTTCAGGTGTGTTTTTGTACCCGGTAAGGCAATAGGCTGTTTTTTGGGAATGCCACCCGATGAGTTATCTCCCAGGTTATACGTAAAAATGAACCTGACTTGTGTAGGCTTTTTACATTTGGAAATGAAAGTGCCAGGTTCTGCTTATTATATTACATGTTCTTTTATTTATTACATAATTAGTTTTTTTAAATAGTAAATGTGGCGAATTTGGGACGCCACGTGCGTCAGGCTCTAACAGGTGGTATCAGAGCATAGGTTAAACGGAGTGATAAGGTCCGCTATGATGTTAGGGTCTAGAAGGGCCATGCATGTGATTGTTAGTGACACTAAGTTAGGTATCAGTAACTGTTGACACCTAAATTTTGACTAACCATTTTTAATTACTTTCCAGAAAAAAAATTAGAACTAATCTTAGTTCTAAAAAAAAAAAATCATCATCTAGCATAGTCATCTCTTAGAATATATTACGTTTGCATGAAACCGATGGTGCAAGGACGAGCTTAAACTGATCAGCAAATTGAGGCAAGACCCATTCCGCTAATGTCAAACTGGAGACTCCTCCTTTTCGACGCAATGAAAAATCCCACTGAAAGCAAAAGAAAGCATGCCACAAAGAAAAAGAAACAAAAGTGGACATCACTTACCATAAAAAAAGGATGAGCGGATGCCAACTTTGAGAAAGGAGAATTCATCCTCATCATTGTCTCCACCACCAAAGGAGATGAAGGAGAATGAGAGGGGACGATAATTGATGGCAGGGCCACATGGAGGAGACCATAAAGATTCTTGAAGAAAGAAAGGGCAAGTCGTGGAGATGGGGGATAAAAAGGGGAGTGTTCTCATCTCTGATTTTTCTTTCGGCGATAATATGCCTTCATGCTTATTAAATCCTATGACCACTCACAGTGTGAGATTCCTTTTTGGTCAATCCTCACAGGTCACCATTTAAAGTGATTTACGTCGAGGCCACATGGAGTGGAAAAAAATAAGACAGAATTGTGAGAAGAAGCTGACGGGAAGGAGGAAGTTTTGGAATATGAAGGTGGATCCTTGGAGTGTTCTTCCTCTCTATACCCCTGGAGACGCGTCCGACAATCCCAAGAGTCCAAGAAACAACATGAAGTCTAGTTTTCATTGGAGCATGCCCTATGTTGTTACTACCTTCATCGAGAATCGGTCTCATACTAGCAGTTCTTGATAGCCGACCACCGCCACCAGCTTCGGTTTGAGTCGCGAGCGAGTCGTCGCCATCTAGCCACGCCGATCCACCAAAGTCGCTCCTCGCGAGCTCGAGCTCAGTCTCTGGGACCTATACACCCGTAGCCTCCGCCGATCTCATCATCGCTTAACACACCTCTGCCACCGTCTTCATTATCCTCTTGAGAGCACAGGAGATCCCACGGACGGCACTAAAAATAAGAGAATATGTGAGCGTTTCGTTCATCTCGAGCTCGACCTCATGGCTAAGTTCAATCCGATCTTTATTTTTTTAAGCTTATATTTTCGTTCTGCTCTAAAACTCCTTCTGAGCTCGTCTATGTGTGTATCTTGCATGGTTCGTGGCTCGAAACTCCCGAGCTGACTTCGGACCCTCGATCCCGATCTCGAGCTCCAGCTTATTTCAAGCGCTTGCAAGCTCGCATGGCGTGCAGGTAAGTTTCATCGATCATTGTTAATGGTATACGGCGGGCTAGAACTGAATCGCGCTAGAAATGGTTGTGGTGTGGTTCGCCGGAAGTTGTAGTTTGGTCAAACCGTGTGTGTCCAGGAAGCTATGTAGGGAAGCATCATGAAGAAGACCCCCAAAAGAAAGAATAAAAAAATGTAGAAGAAGAATAATATGATAAAAAAATGGGGAGGATGAGAATGCGTAGAGTGAATGCACGTTGGGGTCTGACATTGTGGGAGTGTTGTTAATGTACAAAACAAAAAGCAAATAAATAATAATAATAAAAAATTCAAAAATCAATAAAAAATAGAAAATCAAAAAATAAAAATAAAAATTCAAAAAATTCTAAAAAAATTCTAAAAAATTCCAGAAAATAGGAAATGGCCACATTCAACTGGCCATGACCTGTTCCGGGTCTGTCAACCCCCCGATCTTTCCAAAAATGACGGTTTTACCCTTCCGGCAAACCATCTTCCAAAACAATTCTAAATAAATCCAAGAAAATCCCCAAAAATAGGAAATGGCCACAAACAACTGGTCAAGACTCATTTCGGGTGTTTTAAACCCCGAATCTTCTTAAAATGACGATTTCGCCCTTTGGGCGAATCGTCTTCCAAAAATTGAGGAAAAATCAAAAAATTCCAAAAAATTCTCAAAAATGGGAAATGGCCACAATCAACTGGCCATGGATTATTTTGGGTAATTCTGTATCCCAGTCTTCCAAAAAATTGACGATTTTGCCCTTCGGGCTAAATCGCCTCCAAGTCTTCCCATTTTTACCCCGGCCCGAAATCACACCTGCCCTAGGCCAATATGGCCTTATTAGGAATGCCATGTGATTTATTTGTACATTTGAATTCATTGATTTGTGCACTTTATTATTGATTGTGATTGCTAGGATAGTCATTCCTATCTGCATGAACTCCTAGATTTAGGACTCGTACCCCACTCATCTGCATGAATTCTTAGCTAGGAAAATCACTCGCGTTAGGTACCGAAAGGGCGTTGGTAATGACACCAGCGTAACCAAGTCCCCGAACCCAAATTCTCTGGTTCCGCAGAACTGATCGATCTCTCCCAATCGGTCAGTAAGGTTTCCGGTCTACCCTCCAAGAAAGACCGGTGGCGACTCCAAAATGCATGCACAAGTTGCACATGCCACACGACCACACTGAAGGTCGAAAGCGATCGACTCTTATCGTCGAAGAATACTCCCGCCGCGATTTGGTATGGGCCTGGGAGGGCCCGCGCCGATCTAAAGCCCGCGATCGGTAATCCATTAGCCGCGTCCGCTTTCGGACGGGTCGCGACAGCTGGCGACTCCACTGGGGACGTGTTCTAGAGCCTATGGTTCTAGACCTCAAGTGGACTTAGGCCGTAATTAAAACGCTGAGTGATTTTTCTAACCCTGCAGGCGCTCTTGAAGGTGAGGTAAGTCCGCTTACGATAGGTGCTATATGTTTTGCAGATTGGAGAAATAAGGGGTGTAGTCCGTGATTAACATTGTCTTATGCAGGTTGGCGTAGGAATGTATGTTGTGTGGATGATTTGAAGCGTTGATTGATAAACTGTTGTGCATGACTTGCATCGTGATGATCACGACACATGGACACATACAACCGCGCCTAAAACCCCGGGCGCCGCCTTTAGGAACACAATAGAAGGAATTGAAAATGGAATCTCCGTGAGGAAAAACGCGGGGTAATCCACTTTTCAATTCCGCTCGCTTCGAACTATGGATCGAGTCCCAATGCAACGATAGCTGTGCAATGGAATCGGCTCTTTCTAGAACTCGAAGTGGGAACCTTAACCTTAGGTGCCAAACCCTATGATTTTTAGAAGTTCACCATAACTTGTCTCATGCGCATGTGTTTGGGCGGTTGGTACACCTAAAACCGCACATAAGTCGACGAGTTTGGTTGGTAAGACTCTCTATACCTCGAATCTATTACAGTTCATATAAATATAGGCATTTCATTCATTGCATTCTGGTGATTAGATTAAATGCCATTTCAAGGATAGATGTGTGTGTTTTTCCCAAACGTCCTTGATAGAAGACGAAGATGATGATATCCCATGACAAGCACCGAGTGAGCAACAAAGGAGCCTACTATGGACATTATTGAGATATCGTCCAATGAAGATGACGAGTTGGGGCAAGTGATCCGGAAGTCACAGATCGAACTTGGGGCATCCTTAAACGTTAGGATCACATTCCTTTGTTTCATTTTCCATTACTAGTCCTCTTGTATAGGGTTTATTTTTATCGAGGCCTTCTCTATCTCACCCCTTAGAGTGATTGTATTAGGGATTTATTGGTGTATACATTTAGATGGAACTTGGTTGTATTTCTTTTGACAGGTCATAGGAATGTGATAGTGGCATTTTCTCTAATCATCCGAATACTCCCAAGTCAAGTTTATAATTCCTTTAGAGGAAATTAAAATTGGAAATCTTGCACGACCTTTTTGGTCGTATAGGGTAATCCAACCCCAATTTCGCTAGAAGGAATTATACACTTGAATTGGTCCATGCATGTTTTACGTCGCTGGTAATCCACGATAATTGATCGAGAATATCGGCGTTGTTTTGAATTTAATGACGAGATAGACGTCCAAATTACTCTCGTTCTTAACAAAACGGCCTTGATTTGGATGTCGTATCTTCAATTAAATTTAAAACACGTTATTATGCCTCGTACTTTTGAGTAATTCGTTCCTCTCGAAATTGATCAAAAGCAATTATTGTGAATTACATTCCTTTCAATAGTATGCTTTCTTTCGAAGAATATTGATAAAAAACTTTTCGCGCAAGATTAAAACCCTTGTAAAAGTTCTTGTCCTTATTAATCATGGGTAAGCATAAGATTGAAAGGGGTTTTTTGCTTTCTTTTTCAAATTATTCCTTCTGATTCTGTCTTTTCATTTGCAGGTAAAAAATAGGTAACAGAGAGAAATCTTTTCCTGGATAAGTCTGAGGCTATTCTTTCATCTGATCATGAGCGAGTTATAAAATCCATATTTGCTCGACTTATTGATATTATGGTTCGGCTCACCTAAGTTGAAGATGTTCGAACGCTCGAAGAAAGGAACCATGCAGAAGTTAAAACACACACGAGAACTTTCATTTATTTTGCTCAGCGGAGGGTTTTCAGAAGCAGGTCATACAATTCGGGGTGGAAAAGTAAAGCCAAAGTGAGCCCTAATTAACGACACAAAGGAGCCCAACTGACCCTCCATGTTGTTAATGCTCTGCCCGTACTCACGACTCCGCATGTCCTGGTCCGCGAGCTTGAGGAAAAGGTTTCTGCATTCTCCCTTAACCTCAGTGACCTTGACCTCGTGTTCTTCGGTGATTATTTCCAAGTCCCGAACTAATCCATTCCCGTGAGCTATGTCTGCGGTTATTTTGTCGAGCCGTTCTTCCTGCCAGTCGCTTTGCAGCCTCAATAGGACATTGTGGCGGTCGTGCTCGCCAGCGGTCAGGGATAGGGCCAATTGATCCACCAGTTTTCTCCTCTCGCGAAGCAACGTCGCGACCCTCTCATTGGCAAACTCGACGGCCTTTTTGTGACTATCGGCCAAATAGTTGGTCAGCACCAAATGATCAGACCGATCCTGGTAACGAGCCCGCAAGACGCGAGCCACGAGAACCTCCCGATCAGCAACACGGTAGGCCTCTAAGGAGTGTGCAAAGAGGGTCGGGAAAGTTCTATATTCCCTCCCCAGCGTAGTACCTTCGAGGGAAGTGGTATCTAAGTCCTCGAGCAGGACACGGATTTCATCCGCGGTTGCAGAATGATCGGTTATGTGCGCGTAACCGCGACCCAGTAGGTTATAAAGCTTTTCCCACTGGGCCAAGACATCAGTTGAAAAAGTGCGTACGGGAGAGGAGGCCATTTGCGTTGGGTTGGCTTGAGAATAAGACGAGTTTAACAGAGAGATTAGAAGGAAGAAGCTGATTATGCGAAAACGTTAACCTTCCATACATTAATTCCTCATTTTATAGCAACTCGAGGATGATGAAGGGTCTCAGTAATAATGCTGGTGGAGCCCAGTTAGGGGGTAAAGCAGGAGGTCCCCTCACGAGAACCATTGGATTCGTTTCGGTCCGCGATTTTCGGCTCATCAATTAAAAGATGTAAAAGATTTGTCGGGATCACCATTATTAGAGTTAGGTGGGAGGAAAGCGCAACTATCGAAGAGAGCCCTAACAGGGTTTGGCAGTCTCATCACGTTGAAAAGCTAAGCGAGAAATTCAAGGTCTTGAGGGGGAACGTTTGCCTAATGATGCTTGAAGAGCGTCTCCTGAACATGCAAAGTCACTCGAAGAAAACTTTATAGGGAGTGAGCGTACAGGAAAGAGTAGAGATCTGAGTGGGCAAGAACCAATCAAACATTTCTCAATCCAACATATTTAAGAGGTTACTGTCAGCTGCTAGAGGCGACTGACTCAAAAATCTCAGAAATTGAACCACAGAGGGATCTCGAAGATTCCAAGATCAAGTCTAACGCCAAAACCATGGAGCCCAACACTTCTGGCAACGGAAATCAAGATCACGGCGACGACGACAACGACATCCACAATGCTCAACTCGGGAAAAGAAGACGTCCTCACCAATACTCTCAGGAGGAAACCCAAATGCTGGAAACCCTTTTCAGTAAAAGCCATTACATGAAAAAGAAGTGGAGAATTGAATTGAGTCGGGAGTTGGGGATTAATCAGTCGAGGATCCAGTTTTGGTTTCAAAATAGGAGATCCAAATCGAGAGCTCAACGCAAACGTCAGGTGGTCGAGATTTTAAAGGAAGAAAACCAAAAGCTGCGAACAGAAAACATGAGGTATGAAAAAGCTCTCAATATTACCGTTTGCCCTCATTGCGATAACCTCGTCGTCCTCGGTAAGATATTCCCCGATAAGCCTCACGCGATGATTGAAGACGTTCATTTACCACCCTACTCCCTCGGGGCATCTCCTGCTCAACCAGATTTTGCCGGAGTCACGCATGAGCAGGATGATCCTACGAAGATGATACAAATGCCTCCTGGGGGATGGGATTTGCATCGCTTTGATTGGAGTTATAGTTTCAAGGAGTTGGATGTTACCGCCGACCAGCTCAAAGCATATCAGCCTCATGCACAACAATTTTCGATAGGGTCGGGTCCTGCTGGAGATGAGTTAATCAGTCGTCAAGCCATCGATGCACTTTTGGGCCACGATAAGAGGAGGTTCGCTTGGCCCCCTGAACTGCATTCCAGATTCCTAGACGTGGTTCACCAAATGGGGATCGACTCAGCAACTCCGACGCGCATATTTAAGGCCATGAATGTATCGGGGCTTAGTAAGGAGCTGGTCAGGAATCACCTTGCTGCCTACAGAAAGCTATTAAAACAACGTCGAGCGGAGCTAAACCGGGAGGAATCCGTCTCGAGCTCAAAAGCTAGGGGCGACCGCCATTGTAATGCTCAGGCATCAAGAGATACCCGGCCAAATCTAAGCATCAATCAAGCTAGCAACCCGACCACCAGCAAACTGAAAGCTGATCAGAATGTCCTCCCGGGCCATTTCAACATTTCTCAAGAGCGCGTGTCACAAGTACAGCGAGTGCGAACTCCTCCATTCGAGCAGCAGTCGGATGGTGCTCTGCCTGCCGCTGGTCAACCCACGACAGACGATTTCTTCGATGAGGGGCTCGATGCCTTGTTCAATCAGTGGGAAGCTGGCATGCTTGGACAGCCATGATCTAGCACCTGACTCGGGGCACGATGGGTCGGTCACTACGAACACCCATAGAAAGAAGAACATGTTCACGAGTAGATCACTCATTTTATCGTTGTAAAGTTCCTACGGGAACATTTTTCTTTAATGACTATAGTTAAACCAACGCTATCAACGAACATCGTCATGCTCAGTTGTGATGATCCCTTGTTAGATTAAGTCTGAAACCAGAGACGGTCTTTAAAATTTTGAGTGGCTACGAACTCATTCCTCACCAAGCGCCCGGGATGCTGAAATGAAGAGCAACAACATGCACAGGGAAAATGCCACTTTCGTTTGAACGATGAAAAGGGGTTGAGAGAAGATCATAGCGTTAATTCCCATGGAGCTAAATGAATTAAACGGAGTCATTAATTGCGGGTCCACCGCTGCTCCCCACGTTCTCGGGCCTAGCAAATCATAAAAGGCGCCGAAAGATTGTAGACCCACCACTTTGAAGACTGAACTAGGGGACGAGCGCAATACTCGATGAAACCGAATCAATGCAAAAGAGTTTGTGATCCTATCACGAGGAAAAAGGAAGGGGAATACAGACGATGAGTAATTACAGGGTCTCGGAGGAGCGCTTGCTTGCTGGCCTTCATATGCAGCCTGAAGGATGATTCTAGGACACGCACAATCACTTGAGAAAATTTCTAGAGTGAGCAAACACGTAAGAGCGAATAGAGAAAGCTGAGGGAACTAGATCAGCCCGAGATACTTCGATCCATCATGTTTAAAAGCTATTCCCATCTGCTAGAAACGCCCGACCTGGACATTTCTGAGCACGAACTGCTGGGAGACTTTGAAGATCCTGGAGCTGAATCCTGCCCGAAGACCATGGAGACTGACTCATCCAGCGATGAAATTCTAGGTTTCAACTACGAAGAAGGAGTATACAATGATGACCGGAGTCGGAAAAGGAAGCAACTACAACGCCACACTCCAGGCCAAATCCGAGAGCTCGAAGCTTTCTTCAATGAATGCCCCACTCCAAGCAGACAACAGAAAATGGAGTTGAGCCGAAAAATAGGATTGGAGCTTTCGAAGGTCAAGTTTTGGTTCGCCAACAAACGAACCTGGGTGAAACAGCAATACGCAGACCATGAGTTACTGGTCCTGAAGGAGGAGAATGAGAAGCTTCAAGCTGAAAGCGCGAGATATAAGGAAGCTCTGACCAAGGCCACCTGCCTTAATTGTGGTAATCCTGTTGTCCTCGGCGAGGTGTTCCTCGATGAACCATCCCTGTTGACGAATAACGCTCAGCTGTTACCGTATTCTCCACAGCATTTTCCGACACAGCCAGATACCGCCGGAGATCTGCATGAGCAAGTCAACACCATAGGATCAACACCAACATCCTTTGAGAAATGGGATATGAATCATCACAGGGGGAGTTCTCTCAATGACGAACTCGCTGTCGCAGCCAGCCAATCCAAAGTCGGTGAGTCCCTCCCTGGACAACTTTTGAAACGACTAGATCCCGTAGAGAATAGCTACCGAAGTATTGACGATATTTTGGGTGATAAGAGAACGAGGTTTTACTGGACCTATGAACTTCACACCAAATTTGTTGATGCAATTCGAGAGCTGGGAGTTGATTCGGCTAGCCCACTACGCATACTCGAGATTATGAATGTGCCGGGGCTCTCTAGAATTAACGTCGAGTCTCACCTCAAGTACTATAGGAGATTGCTAAGGGATGGAAGGATAGCGTTAAACCATCATAAAGCCAGTTGGAGCTCAAGTGCCGGGCAGAGTTACAACCACGATGATTGGAGGGCCGAGAGCACCCAACCGCGTTTCAGCAATGACGGGACCAGCAGTCGTGTCAGCGACTCCTCTAACCCAAATCAGAATGCTCCGCCGAGCTATCTCAATACTCCTTAGGAGTATATGCCACAGTTCCAGCACATAGAAATTCCTCAGTTTGAGCGCGAATCAGTCATTAATGCTGTCCCTGAAGCGGATCTGGCATTGGTAGAGAGTGCACATATGAACCTGCCGGTCATCGGAGGAAGTTCCAATTCGAGGGGTCAAATTGCCCACGGCGAGAGCAAAGAGAGGAATCCCTCGCCTACAGTCGACGACACCCAATCTGGGCACCAAGGGCTAGAAAGAGCAGGTGATTTCCTTGATGAGGAGCTGGACACTTGGATCAATACTCTTCGGGAATGTATGTCTCAACCCCAACATGGCAATGATGAAGGTTCCAGCTCAAAGACTCCAATCCCTCACAACGAAGGCAATGAAAGAAATCTGCCCCCAACCATCGTTGATACCCAACTCGAACATCAATGGCTCGAAGACCTGAGCAATTTCCTTGGCGATGAGTTCAATCTTTGGCTCGATCAATTTGGAGCCGGAGGACCATCGCAGTGGTGACGCGAGGCCGGTGATCAAACGTCTGATGCAAGGCATGGCTACTCGATGAAAAATGCTTCGAAAAAAGGGGTTGAATACTCCTATTGCATCTGTTGTTGATCGCACTGTAAGGTTCCCACGGGAACATCTTTCATTAATATCTAGAACTAATTACGCGTGAGTGTCAACATCACCCTTTGAGCATCTTCAAGCCGAAGGCCGTGGATTAATCACTTAATCCGTGGAGCAAGTTCCATGAACCATAATTATCACCCGCGGAGCATAATGGGACCTACCCCTTCAACACGAAATACGTTTGGCCGCGAAGCCACCTATTTGGTAAAACGATGTATCGTTCCTAAACGATCTTCAATCGAATACCGAAGTAATGTCTTCTTTCTTTTCCTTCTCAGATGATAAACATGGATAAATCACTCAATGAGTCATGCGTTCAAATAGCAGAACAGACGCTGCCCAGCTGGGGGCAGATGAACCATTGATGTTACAAACACTCCAAGCATGGATAGGCGGATTTGATAGAGGTTGTTCATATCAATACGCAACATCAGAATGGGATGAAAATCAAGAGTAAAGTTGTATCGTCCCAATTTGTCTTGAATTTGGGAATATAAATTAACACTTATTGTTTATCCTTGACAGGGGAATCGCCTTGGAGACGAATAAGTTTTTACATCCCACATACTACCTGTTAGGGTGCATGAGGGTAGGATGTATCGTTTCGATTTTCGAAAAATTCGTGAACATACAATGATATGCTTCTTTTACATTTTCAGGGATCTCCAGCCACGGTGGACAGGTAGGTATCCCTTTCCCCCAATCCATTGAAGATGTTAAACAAAAAAAACACAGAGAGAAAAAGAAAAAGCTTTCAAAATCTGATGTCTAGAAAAGACATGGAATTCTAACTTCGTTGGCATTCATGTTTTGAAACATGAGGTTGTCTGAACACGCATTGTGCACCATAAAATCCCCTTGACGGGTAAAATTTATGGGAAAACGAAAGAGATTTTTCCAATCAAAAGTTGTTCAAAACTCTCAAAAGGATGTTTCCTCAAAAGAGAGGCAAGCTCAAATCCAAACACATCCTACATACACTTGAGAGATGAGTGGAGCGAATCAAATAGTAAAATCTGGACCTACGGAGGTAGGGACCATTCGCAGCGATTACATGGATTGGGACGACGGAGGCGTTCATTTCATATCATAAACACTACAGGTGACCGTTGACAACCCACTTGAACGGCGGTTTTCATTCTTAACCCTGTCAAGAACCACCCCACACCGGGGCAAAAAGGAAGTAAGTCCAGCAACATCAGGAGAAAATGGTTAGAAATTTTCTTGCTCGGACTAACATCAATCTTTGTGTGTTGTTTATATGGTAATCCAAGTGCCATAGGATGATGAGAAGCATTCATTTCTCTATCCCACACATATTTTTCATTTGCACAGCCAAGTTGAGCCTGCAAATTCATTTCATAAACCCGTTGGTGATCATTGCAAATTTCAAGACAAAGCAGATCACTTCAGAAACGAGGGAGTTCAAGACTTAGGGTTTACGAAAAAGTCACTAAGTCGATACTCAAGCGTGCTAAGAGCCAAGTCATATATCTAGCACAATTGCCAAGCATCCCACTTTTGACAAGGGATTAAAGAAATCCCAGCATCAGAAAAGAGAAAGCAAAGTGCCTGGTAAAAGCAAGGCCGATGCTCGCATAAACTGTTTGATTGATCCCCAATGAAACCTAGTTGGGAAGAGAAAATTTCTAAAGGAGTCAGATCAAAAAGACCGCTCCTCCAAATGATGTCAGGCATGGAAGAAAGACGCAGACAGAGTTGTCAAAAGCAGTTGCATGCCTCAAAAATTGAAGATGCAAAATGGAAAAGACATGTGACAAGTTTGCAATGATCACCAATGTCAATCCCCTCATAAATTCTGGGCCAAAAACGAGCCTTTTTCGGTCCCCAATCCTACCAACATCATAACCCTGAAACAGTCTTCTCTGACTAAGACACTTAGGTTAACATATAGCTTAGCTCGAAGAGGTACGAGCAAGATTATTTCTTTCTCATTTTGCAGGGTTCTTGACTTGTAAACCCGAAGCAGACGTTGAAAAAAAAAATTCATTCAATGGCCCTGACTCAAAAGTGAGTCCCCCTTGAAGATCAAAAACCAAGCCCAACATTACGGTCCCGCGGAAGGCCTCCCGACCGATCAAAATGTATGCGCTGCGAATGAGCATAAAACCTAGGCACAGGTTAGTAGGGAATTGAGTGCATCCCCTATAAAAACCATTATCCCAAAACAGGTGAGATGGCCTCCTTGTCAAGAAATATTCCAATTGATGTTTTGAACAAACTCTTTTTGGAATTTTCAAACTGTTGATCCAGATTTTCCGTGCAAGGGATTTGTGATCACATTTGCATGTTGCAAGAATGCTTTGGATAACCTCCAGCATCAAAATGCACATTTCATAATTAAAACTTAAATCATACGGTTTTGTCAAAATGGACAGCCGTGGTCTTCCCAAAGATTACTAACGTTTTCTTGGTAAAGAAAAATCTTTCAGGCTCAAACTTCTGCAGGATACCTGGAGAACCCAGCTCCCAGAATGTCGCCTCAGCGGACTCAAGTGAATTTTTATCAAAATAAAATCATTCAATCCTTCAAAAAACTGAATCCCCGACAAATTTCGGGATCTCTGAAAAAAAACGGGGAAGAAAAACCCTTTTAAAAGAAAAAGTCCTAGCATGACGTAGAGAACCCTCGTCATGAGACCCCTTTTCAAAATTCAGGCAGTCTCATCGGACGTGGAGAACCCTCGTCATGAGACCCCTTCTCAAAATTTAGGCAGTCTCATCGGACGTGGAGAACCCTCGTCATGAGACCCCTTTTCAAAGAAAAATCGAGGTAGATACCGCCTGAAGGGTCAACTCAAGGTAGATACCGCCTGAAGGGTCAACTCAAGGTAGAAACCGCCTGAAGGGTCAACCAAAGGTAGATACCGCCTGAAGGGTCAACTCAAGGTAGAAACCGCCTGAAGGGTCAACCAAGGTAGAAACCGCCTGAAGGGTCAAACCAAGGTAGAAACCGCCTGAAGGGTCAAAACAAGGTAGATACCGCCTGAAGGGTCAAACCAAGGTAGATACCGCCTGAAGGGTCAAAACAAGGTAGAAACCGCCTGAAGGGTCAAAACAAGGTAGATACCGCCTGAAGGGTCAACTCATGGTAGATACCGCCTGAAGGGTCAAGTCCAGGTAGAAACCGCCATAAGGGTCAAACTAAACTTGAAGGTAGATACCGCCTAAAGGGTCAAATATGGTAAAAACCGCCATAAGGGTCAAACTAAACTTGAAGGTAGATACCGCCTAAAGGGTCAAATATGGTAGAAACCGCCACAAGGGTCAACTCACTGGTCCGATCCACCATACGGATCAAAATCCTTGGCAAATCCCAAAGCGTGGGATGCGCCTTCCTAGGGTTCCTGCCGGTTAGGAATCCAATAATGGTATGACCTACCATACAGGTCAGAGCTTAATCTCCCTATGATTTTTTATGACAAGTCCTAGGCATCTTCTTGAAAGTTGTCGCAACCGGCAGCATCCGACAGGTGAGCTTCAGGTAAGCCTCTCTCACTCCGGCCCATGTTCAAATTGTTAGAGTAAACCAGGGATTAATTTGATCTTTTGTCAAAAGTCTTAAGGATCCGATCTCATGGCATTTTTTTCCCTTTTCCTAGTAGAGTCGGTTAGGATTCAGGTGTCATCTCATCTTTGAAAGCAACCTCTACGAGCTTCCACTCAAAGAGGGGCAGCTGTTGACACCTAAATTTTGACTAACCATTTTTAATTACTTTCCAGAAAAAAAATTAGAACTAATCTTAGTTCTAAAAAAAAAAATCATCATCTAGCATAGTCATCTCTTAGAATATATTACGTTTGCATGAAACCGATGGTGCAAGGACGAGCTTAAACTGATCAGCAAATTGAGGCAAGACCCATTCCGCTAATGTCAAACTGGAGACTCCTCCTTTTCGACGCAATGAAAAATCCCACTGAAAGCAAAAGAAAGCATGCCACAAAGAAAAAGAAACAAAAGTGGACATCACTTACCATAAAAAAAGGATGAGCGGATGCCAACTTTGAGAAAGGAGAATTCATCCTCATCATTGTCTCCACCACCAAAGGAGATGAAGGAGAATGAGAGGGGACGATAATTGATGGCAGGGCCACATGGAGGAGACCATAAAGATTCTTGAAGAAAGAAAGGGCAAGTCGTGGAGATGGGGGATAAAAAGGGGAGTGTTCTCATCTCTGATTTTTCTTTCGGCGATAATATGCCTTCATGCTTATTAAATCCTATGACCACTCACAATGTGAGATTCCTTTTTGGTCAATCCTCACAGGTCACCATTTAAAGTGATTTACGTCGAGGCCACATGGAGTGGAAAAAAATAAGACAGAATTGTGAGAAGAAGCTGACGGGAAGGAGGAAGTTTTGGAATATGAAGGTGGATCCTTGGAGTGTTCTTCCTCTCTATACCCCTGGAGACGCGTCCGACAATCCCAAGAGTCCAAGAAACAACATGAAGTCTAGTTTTCATTGGAGCATGCCCTATGTTGTTACTACCTTCATCGAGAATCGGTCTCATACTAGCAGTTCTTGATAGCCGACCACCGCCACCAGCTTCGGTTTGAGTCGCGAGCGAGTCGTCGCCATCTAGCCACGCCGATCCACCAAAGTCGCTCCTCGCGAGCTCGAGCTCGAGCTCAGTCTGGGACCTATACACCCGTAGCCTCCGCCGATCTCATCATCGCTTAACACACCTCTGCCACCGTCTTCATTATCCTCTTGAGAGCACAGGAGATCCCACGGACGGCACTAAAAATAAGAGAATATGTGAGCGTTTCGTTCATCTCGAGCTCGACCTCATGGCTAAGTTCAATCCGATCTTTATTTTTTTAAGCTTATATTTTCGTTCTGCTCTAAAACTCCTTCTGAGCTCGTCTATGTGTGTATCTTGCATGGTTCGTGGCTCGAAACTCCCGAGCTGACTTCGGACCCTCGATCCCGATCTCGAGCTCCAGCTTATTTCAAGCGCTTGCAAGCTCGCATGGCGTGCAGGTAAGTTTCATCGATCATTGTTAATGGTATACGGCGGGCTAGAACTGAATCGCGCTAGAAATGGTTGTGGTGTGGTTCGCCGGAAGTTGTAGTTTGGTCAAACCGTGTGTGTCCAGGAAGCTATGTAGGGAAGCATCATGAAGAAGACCCCCAAAAGAAAGAATAAAAAAATGTAGAAGAAGAATAATATGATAAAAAAATGGGGAGGATGAGAATGCGTAGAGTGAATGCACGTTGGGGTCTGACATTGTGGGAGTGTTGTTAATGTACAAAACAAAAAGCAAATAAATAATAATAATAAAAAATTCAAAAATCAATAAAAAATAGAAAATCAAAAAATAAAAATAAAAATTCAAAAAATTCTAAAAAAATTCTAAAAAATTCCAGAAAATAGGAAATGGCCACATTCAACTGGCCATGACCTGTTCCGGGTCTGTCAACCCCCCGATCTTTCCAAAAATGACGGTTTTACCCTTCCGGCAAACCATCTTCCAAAAAAATTCTAAAAAAATCCAAGAAAATCCCCAAAAATAGGAAATGGCCACAAACAACTGGTCAAGACTCATTCCGGGTGTTTTAAACCCCGAATCTTCTTAAAATGACGATTTCGCCCTTTGGGCGAATCGTCTTCCAAAAATTGAGGAAAAATCAAAAAATTCCAAAAAATTCTCAAAAATGGGAAATGGCCACAATCAACTGGCCATGGATTATTTTGGGTAATTCTGTATCCCAGTCTTCCAAAAAATTGACGATTTTGCCCTTCGGGCTAAATCGCCTCCAAGTCTTTCCATTTTTACCCCGGCCCGAAATCACACCTGCCCTAGGCCAATATGGCCTTATTAGGAATGCCATGTGATTTATTTGTACATTTGAATTCATTGATTTGTGCACTTTATTATTGATTGTGATTGCTAGGATAGTCATTCCTATCTGCATGAACTCCTAGATTTAGGACTCGTACCCCACTCATCTGCATGAATTCTTAGCTAGGAAAATCACTCGCGTTAGGTACCGAAAGGGCGTTGGTAATGACACCAGCGTAACCAAGTCCCCGAACCCAAATTCTCTGGTTCCGCAGAACTGATCGATCTCTCCCAATCGGTCAGTAAGGTTTCCGGTCTACCCTCCAAGAAAGACCGGTGGCGACTCCAAAATGCATGCACAAGTTGCACATGCCACACGACCACACTGAAGGTCGAAAGCGATCGACTCTTATCGTCGAAGAATACTCCCGCCGCGATTTGGTATGGGCCTGGGAGGGCCCGCGCCGATCTAAAGCCCGCGATCGGTAATCCATTAGCCGCGTCCGCTTTCGGACGGGTCGCGACAGTAACGTTTACGTTACTTATTTGGTGCCAGTGACAAGTTAAACTTGTTACTTATTGAATGATCAGTTGTGTACAAAGAGATTCGTTGATCACTACTTAGGAAGTAATAATTTTTGTGGCTATTTGAGGTCATTTATGGTGATCGACAAGTTGATTGAGCGGTAAGTCTAGATAGTGAGGATTTAGGTATGAATCCTTGAAGGTTGGTAGATGGTGTTTGAGGTTTATAGGCTTAGATTATGATGTATTTTGATGGTTTTAGTAACTGATCGATATTGATGGCTCTAGTTGATGAAGAAATGATCGTGAGGAAAAGAACGATGAATGTTTGGATGAAGGGCCAGTGTGAATGAATGCATATGAGTTTTGACTGGGCAGTGACCAAACATGAAGTGTATAGATTGGTTCTAGGCTGTTGATATATGATTTGATGGTCGCTTGTGGAATTAACGGATTCAGTTTCGGATAAGGAGATGATGATGTGAAATGTGTAGTGTGCAAAGAGTAGTAAGGGCGATAATGCATCGCATGTGTTTGATGCATTAAAACTATGAATTTTGAACGTGCATGCATCATATATAGTCGGACCTGATAAACCGTCGGTTGGTATGGGACAAGCTGTACGGGATGCCTACAAACCGTAATGAGACGTGGTATGGGACATGTTGAATGGGACTTTCTTAGTAGGTGTTTGACTTGGGGACGAACCAGGCGAAAGCTGATGGGCCTGTAATGACCCGGTCTGATAAGGGCGGGGATTGATCGCCGGGGCAAGAACGCCCGGACAAAGAGCGGCTGCTGGCGGGCTTCTAAGATGGCGATGGGGACATGAATGAACCAAGTCAAGCATTGAAAGGTAGGTCTAGGCAATGTATTAAGTCTGACTTATATTAAAAGAATCATTGCATTAAAGTTGGTTCTTAAAGTGAAAAATATTTTCGAAATACATAGCATTATTGCATTTTGAGTGTCGGATGAAAGATGATGAGTGGATCAAAATGCTGCGATGCTTCTGTGCCTTGTGATGTTGGTGAAGGTTGATTTGTGCCTCCGAACATGAGTAGGAGAGGGCTCCTATTGTGTGATTAGTGTCGCCTTGAGATGAAACAAAATGAGACCTACACGAACTAGCTGACCAGTGACCCAGCTGTGTCGTGGTGGGATGTGAATTGTATGAAGGCCATAACCAATAAAATCACAGGCATGGCATGTGAATTTAGCCTCGAGAATTGACGAGTTGTGAAAATGGAAATGAGTGTTTGTGGTGGAAAATTTTGAGTGGATGGCATGACAAAAATCGAGATAAATTTTAGAAATAATAAGGTCGGCGATGACCTTGAGGATGGTTAAAATTGCGAGACGTGGCATATAAGAAAAATAAGTGATCAAAGTGCATTTAAAATGAGCACCAAAACATAGATTTGTTAGTGTAAAACTGATTGAAGTAGTTTGTTCTCTGTTCGAACCTCAAGTCTGTGAATTGATGAAGTAATTAATGTATATAAGGGTGTTCTGAGGAATGGTTCCGATCTTGATGGTCATGTACATACAACCATTGTCGATGGTCTAATCAATGTTGGTTGATGCCATCGAGCAATTAGATTTTTTCAGGAAAATCATAGAGGAGAAATATGAGGTGGATGTTGTATCCTACACGGTGGCCATTCATGGACTTTTAGTCTGGATTTTGCAAAGATAAAGATGCCAAAATGGTGACCCTATACTACACGAAATGGTCGATGAGAGGATAGTATTAAGCTGTAATAGTTTTATTAGGATAAGTTGCTTTCTTTCCATATCACGCAGTTCGCATTTGACTTTTGATCTGTTAATTGAGATGAGAAATTTGGGATTGTTTCCTGCTGAGGAAATTGCATTATGTAGTCATAGACTTGCACGTGATGCATGCTTAGGAGTATACTATGGATCTGGGTGTCGTGGAGAGGAGGTGGCTCAAATTTTTGGTTGGTCTTGCGGAACGGCCACCTGCAAACACATACCTTAGACTATTCACTTCCTTTTGCAGAGTGGGTACGGGACTTTCTAACGAGGAACTTGGGGCTGTTCTCACCAAATCAAAGCCATACTTTAGGAAATATGAATTCCCTAATAAGTCACCACCAAGATTTTATCAAGTGACAAATCATACAAAGGAAAGGCCAAATGTCTGGGTCGAAAGTCCTGAGAAACCCATTATACTTTCTATAACTACCTGATGTTACTAGCAATATCTCCTAAAGGGGGGTGAATAGGAAATTCTGAACACAATTATAAATTTCTTGCGGAATGGATAGAGTTCAGTGTACGAGTAGGAACAAAAGCAGTATAACAGTGTGCAGGAAATCTAAACACAAGAGTAAGAGTTTATAGAAGAGGATATTGCACACGATGTTTATAGTGGTTCGGCTTGGATCAAGCCTACGTCCACTCTCCCACGATGACAGCCGATTGGCTGGATTTCACTATGAGGAATCAAGAAGATTACAATCACTCAAGTGTTTTGTTTCCTTCTCACACAGATTTTCACAGTGAAGGATTTTGAGTACACAGAATACTCTCTCAGATGAAACTCAAATTATTCTTGCACTTTGGATTTGTTGTTCGCCCTCTTACCCTCTAGTCGAACATTATACTTCTTTTATACTCCCCTGCCTCCGAACTAGCCGATGGATTCCAGCCAAGGGATCGCTCTTCAATCCTTGATTGGACGTCATCAATCGTGATTGAACGAGACTGTATCTTCAGAAGATATGTAGACCGTTGGGTAAGATATTGAACCCTTCTGATTCAGTCGCCCATACAACTAAATCTCTAGCTTCCATAAGTGTGATAAGTTTGAGTTGATTCCCGAGGATATTTTCCTTAGAATATGATATCCTATTTTAGAAAGTCCCTTGATTGACAAGAGGGGATATCAGGATAATTGAATATCACTTGCCTTGATCGGAAACCTGCCATACGTGGGTCTTCGTGTTTTGTAAAATGCAGGAACTGATCTTTCTTCTGATTCGTCCAGGAGAAGTTTGATCAGTTGGCATGGAATGGTAATACGGAGATTTGATGTGATCCATCCGTCACTGTTTGGATCGTCAAGAGCACTTCCATCTAACTCTACGTCAGAAGCACTTCCATCTGACCCTACGTCAGAAGCACTTCCATCTGACCCTTCGTCAGTGAGACAGAATTGGAATCACTCAACCTGCTGCTTACATATTCTTCCTGCACCACATTACATTAAACAATATCTTTTGAAGGTTTTGTCAGAATCAAAATATAGGAGTATTTCCACAACAATCTCCCCCTTTTTGATGGTGACAAAAACTTTTCCAGTTGCAAATTTAAAGGAAAATTAAACCAGTGATAATTTAATAAAAGTGAGTAGCCATCATATTTGCTCCTGCAGGTAATCATCATTAGAGTTTGAAATATAATGAAAGTGTGCTCATAGGAGAGCATGATCATAGTAAGATTATCCTGCAATAATCCTTCACGAATTGTCCTGCAAAACGGTAGGTTAGGTCTTCTCCTCCTTTCCTCTAAATTGAGATATGATATGCTTAGAGAAATATGGTTAGAGATAATCTATTTAGACTGCATAAAAATAATTTCAACTTCTCCCCCTTTTTTGTCAACATCGAAAAAGTTCTTGAAATGATAATGCGTTCATGAAGAGGAAAAGGAAAAAAAAATAGCTGAGTTTTTAAGAAGATGGATGATCTTCAGGCTCAACATCAGTCTCCCCTCGGGAAGGTCCTGCAAAACTGCTTCTCAGCATCTGAGCATGGTCTCTGACAGCTTGAGGAGAGGGCATGTGTGAAGCTGTTCTGTCCGTTCTGACCAGTGTGTAAGTAGGCAGGTTGACTATCTCATCACGAAACGTTTTCCCATAGACATCAATGGATTTTTCTAGCCTAGTCACCTGACTAGTCAGACCCTGCAGCTTCCTATCTGTCTTCTGTTCAAAAGCCTGCAGTTGCTGAACAAATCTTGTTTCCATTGCAGCCATTGTCTGAATGACAGTATTTTGAAGATTGTCAAAATGCGCGTGAAGGTCCATATGTGGGTTTGGAGGTGTAGGTTCTGAAGTCTCCCCCTCAGTATGAGCCTTAGTGAAGGCTTGAGAAGCTAGGACTTCAGTGAGAAAGACATCTGATATGACACTCTCAGGCTCTTTCTCCCCCTGAAGTATAGCTCTTTTTCCTTTTTTCTTTGATGGTGGCACGGAGACTATTTCTTCATCAATGTCCATTGGAATGGACTGTGCACTGGACAATTGATCTTCTCGTGCTATTGCTGAGGCCAGACTTGTAGCACCTTTCTGAATAGTGTGTCTGGTGGAGGAGACAGAGTAGGCGTTAAAGTCATCTTGTTCTTGCTCCTGTGCTTGTGACGCCAATGTTACTAGAACTTGAGCTAGCAATTCCTCATGATCACAGTTGACGATTTGGATGTCATACTCCGTGTCATCTGCAAATCGTGCAGCTTGCTCCTCATTCCACATTGTAAGGAATTCTGCCTCGGTCAGATCACAGGGATACACAACTTTTTCTTGTTGTTGTAGTCCTGTGTCATCTACTTCTTCCTCGACTCCTTCAGCATTCTGATTTTCGGACTAACCAGCTGCATCTGATCCTCCTCGAGATGGGGTAGCTTCAGAATCATATTCCCCTGTTTCTTCCTCACTTGCGTCTGAGTCCCTATCAGCAGGACTTTCTGTTTGTTGCCCCTTAACTGCCATGACTTTTCTCTTCTTTGGAGATTTCTGCCTTGACTCTTCCTCAAAGTCCACAATGACTGGTTCATTGTTCTTTGTTCTCCATCCAGCATGAGTCATCTTGAATCCCATCTTTGTTACCATAGTCTCTCCAGCAGTCATTAAAGGAATTTCTTGCTCGACAAAGGCACCTAGGCTATCAATCTTGAAATGATTGATTATTTTGAAAATCAACGCCGCATAAGGAAGTTGCCCCTTTGGCTTGAGAGCTGATCTGTACATATGCAATAGTACAGTGTGAGCAAAAGAAATCCTTTGTCCTGTCAAGATTCCCCATAACAGCTTTGCCTCGTACTTTGAGATATCTGTCTTTGATGCTGCCTTGGGTCTGAGACATTCAATGATCACTTTGTGCATCATGATATGTTTCAGGGGAAAGTCCGTGTATGCAAGATGGGACTTTGATTCCCTTGAGAAACTCGATTTGCCAGTCAGGAAGCAGAAAGCTTCACTTGCAGTGATATCTAAGGGTTTGAAATCTCCCTTCTGGTTCCCATGATTGAAGCCAATTCATCAACAGTCAGAAAATACTGCTTTCTTTTGATTGTGAAAGCCAGAGAGTTGAAGTTGACAAACTGAAGATTTGAATAGAAGTAAGCTACTATATCAGGAAAAGTGTAGCCTCTCCTAGTTATAAACTGATCTAGCTTCATCTTTTCTAGATGCTTCCTAAGATAGATGCCATTGCTGTCAAAGTACTTTAACTCAAATACCCTTTGAGGTATAACACCTCTCTGTTTCATTGCTTCAAACCGTTCTTTGTGAGCCTGATTCTGGAACAATGGATCAGGAAAGCTTTTATCCAAATTAAAGCCTATATTTTTCACAAATTCATTGAACAGAATGTCATCATCATCTTCCACCTTCGCCTTCGTACCGCCAGGTCTAATTGGGGATCGTCTACGTTTCGAACTTGTCTCTGCCACTTTCTCCTTTCCTTTTCTAGAGACAGACGTAGGTTTTTCTACAGCAAGTGGTTCAACGATTTTTCCAAGCAAACTAAGAAACTCCAAAAGTTCGCCCTCACTATCAAAATGATGAGTTTTCAGCAGTTTTCTAAGTTCGTTTCCAAAATCTCCTGCGGCCTTGATTCCATCATACATTGGCTTAATAGAATGAGCCATAGATTCCTTTATTTCAAAGGTAGACAGAGATAGACCTTTTGTCCGACGGAGTGCTTCTCGTTGTTCGTTGATTTGGGTATTTGTGAGTTCCGCGCTGCTTGCAGTTGATGTGGAGAACTTCCTCTTCGTCTGAGGCGTCTTCTTCGAGTCAGGGACTGATTTTGGAGCCATTGATGCGTAGAAAGTTTGAAACTTTGAGTGAAAGAGTGTTGCTTTGAGGAGGAAATTGAGAGCGTGAGGTTTTCAACACGATTTTAGGGTTTTTATTTGAGAGAATTTTGAAAGTAAGAGAACAAAGGTGACAGTTCAGCGTTTTTATAAAAGAGGCGGTTATTTTTGGAAACACAAAAGAGAATTTTGATTTAAAAAGGAATTCTTTAAAAAAAGAATATTCACGGTCAATCAGATATTAAGCGATATCTATTCATATGAGGAACTTACCTAAAAGATAGCTTTTAGAGATAACTGACCTTTTGATTTAAGAAAAGTGTGAATTTTTTTCTTACGCGCCTTTTTGGCTTCCCTTCTGATGCTCCTTCTGACGCTCCTTCTGATGCTTCTTCTGACTCTTCTTCTGACTCTCCTTCTGACTTTCCTTCTGACTCTCCTTCTGATGCTCCTTCTGACGCTCCTTCTGATGCTCTTTCTGACTTTCCTTCTGATGCTCTTTCTGACTTTCCTTCTGACTCTCCTTCTGACGTACCCTGTTCTAAGGTATACTTAAGAAGGAAGGTTAATAATAGATAATTCATTTCTGATAAAATTGAAACTCTGTTTATCAAGTGGTTTAGTAAAAATATCTGCAAGTTGATTTTTCGTGTCAATGTATTGAATGTTAACATCATGGTTTTGAACATGATCACGTATGAAGTGATGCTTGATCTCAATATGCTTTGTTCTTGAGTGAAGTACAGGATTCTTTGTGAGATTTATGGCACTTGTGTTGTCACATAGGATTTCCACAGTTGATTCTTCAACACCATAGTCCTTGAGCTGCTGTTTTAGCCAAAGTATTTGAGTGCAGCAGCTTCCAAGAGATACGTATTCTGCTTCAGCTGTATTGAGTGCCACTGTATTTTGCTTCTTTGAGTACCATGAGACAAGCATGTTTCCCATGAGTTGACAGGTTCCAGATGTACTTTTTCTATCAATTTTGCAACCTGCAAGATCTGCATCTGAATAACCTTTTAGTGTAAAATCAGAAGATTTAGAATACCACAAACCATAGTTGGGATAAGTCCCTATGTATTTGATTATTCTCTTGACTGCTGATAGGTGTGATTCTCTTGGACTTGACTAAAATCTTGCACATAAGCAGACACTATATAGTATGTCGGGTCTTGAAGCTGTGAGATAGAGTAATGATCTGATCATGCTTCGATATAGTTTGGGATTGACTTCTTTTCCATCTTCATTCTTATCTAATTTGGAAGAGTGAGACATAGGAGTTTCTGTCTTCTTGCCATTCTCCATACCAAACTTCTTCACTATTTCCAATGCATACTTCTCTTGAAATATGAAGGTTCCTTTCTGGGATTGATGAATTTGAAGACCAAGAAAGAACCGTAATTCTCCCATCATACTCATCTCAAATTCATCCTGCATTGTTTTAGAGAATTTCTTGCAGAGAAGTTCATTAGAGGAGCCGAATATAATATCATCAACATAAATTTGAACTAAAAGGATATCTTTACCTTTTCTTTGAATAAAAAGAGTGGTATCTACATTACCTTTAGTGAAGCTGTGTTGAGATAAAAAATTACTTAACCTTTCATACCAGGCACGGGGTGCTTGTTTCAATCCATAGAGTGCCTTTTTTAAGACATAGACCATATCCTTTTGTTTAGGTTCTTCGAAGCCATGTGGTTGTTCAACATATACCTCTTCTTTGATGTACCCGTTTAGGAAGGCACTTTTCACGTCCATCTGAAAAAGTTTGAAGTCATTGTAACACGCATAAGCAAGAAGTAGCCTAATGGCTTCTAACCTGGCAACCGGTGCATAGGTTTCATCATAGTCTATTCCTTCTTCCTGAGAATATCCTTTTGCTACAAGTCTTACTTTGTTTCTCACAACTTTTCCTTTGTCATCAAGTTTGTTTCTGAATACCCATTTTGTTCCAATTACTGGACGATTTTTGGGACGATTGACTAGTTCCCAAACATTGTTGACTTTGAACTGATGTAGCTCTTCCTGCATTGCATTTATCCAGTTTTCATCTGCTAATGCATCTTCAATCCTTTTTGGCTCCAATTCAGATACCAAGGCGATGTTGCTCATTGCTTGCTTGAACTTGGATCTTGTTCTTACACCATCATTTATGCTGCCTATGATAAGTTCCTTTGGATGACTTGACTTATGCTTCCAGTTTTTGTCAAGTCCCTCATTTGAGGATATTGTGGATTCATTTTGATCATCTTCTGGTCTTTCTTCTGAGGAAGTTTCCTTCTGAGCATTCTCCGAACTCGTATTCACATCTGATTCTGCTTGTGAGTTCGTGACTTGATGAAGTGTATGCATTTGAATGGATTCAGGTTCATCATCCTGGTTGCTTTCATCGAACTTGATGTTCACTGATTCCTCAATAATACGAGTGTTCTTGTTGTAAACTCTGTAGGCTTTGCTTGTTGTTGAATATCCCAAGAAAATTCATTCATCTGATCTTTCATCAAACTTTCCAACTCGATCATTACCATTCTTTAGAATAAAGTATTTGCAACCGAATACATGAAAATATGCAATATCAGGCTTTCTTTCTTTGAAAAATTCATAGGGAGTTTTCTTAGAAAAAGGTCTGAGGGAAATTCGATTTAAGATATAACAAGCTGTTGAAACGGCCTCAGCCCAAAAGTTAGAGGCAATTTTACTTTCAATAAGAAGAGTTCTGGCCATTTCTTTCAACGATCTGTTTTTCCTTTCTACTACCTCATTTTGTTGTGGAGTATAAGGAGCAGAGAAGTTATGCTGAATTCCGAAATTAGTGCAAAAATCTGAGAAATTTTGATTTTCAAATTCTCCCCCATGATCCGTTCTCAAACTGGAAATAGTGTAACCCTTTTCATTTTGAATTCTTTTAGCAAGTTTTGAAAAGGATATGAAAGCTTCGTTTTTGTGAGCAAGAAATAAAACCCATGTAAATCTAGAGAAGTCATCAACTATGATAAGGCAATATTTCTTACCTCCGATGCTTAGTGTTCTATTTGGTCCGAAGATGTCCATATGAAGTAGCTGCAGACAACGTTTAGTAGAAACTTGATTTAAAGACTTAAAGGAACTTCTTACCTGCTTACCTAGTGTGCATGCATGACATAGTCCATTTTTCTCAAATTTTGTTTGAGGTAATCCTCGAACAAGTCCCTTCTTGGAAAGCTTTGAAATATGTTTCACACTAATATGACCTAACTTTCTGTGCCATAGATCAGATTCATCTTTAACAGAAATAAGACATTTAGCATGTTCACAGTCAGCATTAATATCTAAAAGATAAATATTCCCATGCCTTCGTCCCGTGAAGGATTACTTCTTATCCTTGCTCATACCTGTGCATTTTAGATCTTGGAACCGAATATCATATCCAGAGTCACAGAGTTGACTTACAGAAATCAAGTTGTAGTTCAATCCTTTGACTAGAGAGACATCTTTAACGGTCAGATTTTCAATCTTTACATTTCCTTTCCCGATCACTTTACCCTTGTTCCTTCCTCCAAACGACACACTTCTTCCATCATAATCTGAGAGGGATATAAACACATCTGGATTTCCAGTCATGTGACTTGAACAACCACTATCCAGAAACCACTTGTTCTTCCTTCTCTTTGGTACCTGCAATAGATAACCAACTTACTGTTTCTTTGGTACCCATGTTTTCTTGGGTCCTTCTGTGTTAGTATATTTTGACCTTTTAATAGGTCTCCAGATTTTCTTGCAGTAATCCTTAGTATGGCTAGGATCACCACAGTTCACACAAGGTTGTCGAATGTAGGATCTAGTAAAATGCTTATAAAAATGATGCTTGTAATTGGAAAACGTTGGTTTTCGAAATTCAGTTTTAATGACATTTCTTTGGCTACTTTCCTTTTTAAAACCTAACCCAGATCGATCATTGAAGGGTATTTGTTTTGATATAATGCTATTCAGAGTTTCTGAGATTTGTGAAAACCTTTTTGATATAGTAAAAATTTTTTCTTTCAAGGAAGCATTTTCTCTTGAAACAGAATCATGATTTTCTTTCATCTAGTGAAACTCTTGTTGTGGAAAACTAATTTTTTCTTCTTGGGACAAATTCTGTTGTTTTAAAGAAGTATTTTTCTTTTTCAAACAAGAAACCTTCTCAAGGGCTTCTTTGTAGTTTCTACATAATTCATCAATATATTCAACGACTTCATCAGGGAGTTCAGATGAACATACCTCAGTTTCTGAATCTGAACTTGAGTCTGATTCGGCCATGAGACAGATATTTGCATAATCATTCTCGCTTTCATCAGAATCACTCAAAGTTTCTGCCTTTAGAGCCTTCTTGTACTTCTCATACTTGAGTTTGTCCTTCTTCAAAATTGGGCAGTTCGGTTTGATATGACCTACTTTCTTACAGTGGAAGCAAATCACGTCTTTGCTATCTTGTGAGTCGTTGCTTGATATTTTTACCTCACTCTTTTTCCAAGGTTTCTTTCCTTTGATGTTTCTGCCTTTCCGAGCCATCTTCCTAAATTTCTTGACCATGAGGGCTAATTCTTCATCATCCTCATCTTCATCATCTGTGTCAGAAAAGCATTGATTAATTTGACTTTTTAATGCAATAGATTTTTTACCTTTCTGTTCTCCCTTTTTGTTTGCTCGTTCTGTTTCATAGGATTGCAAAGTGCCGACTAGCTCATCCACCGAGAGGGGTCTAATTGTTTGGCATTATTGAATTGATAGCTTGATGTAATTCCAATCATCTGTGAGTCCACGTAGTATCTTCCTGACTTGCATTGGTTCAGCAATAGGTGCACCTTGTCTTGCAAGTCCACTTGCCAAAGTCTGAAACCTGTCTATCATATCTGCAATAGATTCATCAGGCTTCATTTCAAATGCTTCATAGTCACTCAGTAAAATACTGAGCTTTGTTTCTTTCACACGATTTGTTCCTTGAAAGGTAACATGAAGTCTATCCCATATTGCCTCAGATGATTCTTCCTCTGAGACACGATTATAAAGAGGAGTAGATAAGGCACAAAAGAGAGCATTGACAGCTTTAGAATCAAGGCCTTTTCTTTTAGCCTTTTCAGCATCAGTCATTGTTGTGACAATGTTTACTCCGTCAGCAGAGGTTGGATTTGTGGTATTTGCAGGAACTATTCCATTTGTAACGACATCCCACATCAGATCATCATAGGCTTTGAAGAACCACTTCATCTTGTTACTCCACATGTTGTAATCCTTTCCATCAAAGTATGGAGGCTTGTTGGCAAAGTGCGAATCGTTTGTTCCTGAAGAGTGATTGCTAGACATAGTAGATCGTTAACTCTGAAGTCAATAGACACTTCGTAAAATGAGCAACCTGCTCTGATACCAATTGATGTTACTAGCAATATCTCCTAGAGGGGGGTGAATAGGAGATTCTGAACACAATTATAAATTTCTTGCGGAATGGATAGAGTTTAGTGTACGAGTAGGAACAAAAGCAGTATAACAGTGTGCAGGAAATCTAAACACAAGAGTAAGAGTTTAGAGAAGAGGATATTGCACACGATGTTTATAGTGGTTCGGCTTGGATCAAGCCTACGTCCACTCTCCCACGATGACAGCCGATTGGCTGGATTTCACTATGAAGAATCAAGAAGATTACAATCACTCAAGTGTTTTGTTTCCTTCTCACACAGATTTTCACAGTGAAGGATTTTGAGTACACAGAATACTCTCTCAGATGAAACTCAAATTATTCTTGCACTTTGGATTTGTTGTTCGCCCTCTTACCCTCTAGTCGAACATTATACTTCTTTTATACTCCCCTGCCTCCGAACTAGCCGTTGGATTCCAGCCAAGGGATCGCTCTTCAATCCTTGATTGGACGTCATCAATCGTGATTGAACGAGATTGTATCTTCAGAAGATATGTAGACCGTTGGGTAAGATATTGAACCATTCTGATTCAGTCGCCCATACAACTGAATCTCCAGCTTCCATAAGTGTGATAAGTTTGAGTTGATTCCCGAGGATATTTTCCTTAGAAGATGATATCCTATTTTAGAAAGTCCCTTGATTGACAAGAGGGGATATCAGGATAATTGAATATCACTTGCCTTGATCGGAAACCTGCCATACGTGGGTCTTCGTGTTTTGTAAAATGCAGGAACTGATCTTTCTTCTGATTCGTCCAGGAGAAGTTTGATCAGTTGGCATGGAATGGTAATACGGAGATTTGATGTGATCCATCCGTCACTATTTGGATCGTCAAGAGCACTTCCATCTGACTCTACGTCAGAAGCACTTCCATCTGACCCTACGTCAGAAGCACTTCCATCTGACCCTTCGTCAGTGAGACAGAATTGGAATCACTCAACCTGATGCTTACACATTCTTCCTGCATCACATTACATTAAACAATATCTTTTGAAGGTTTTGTCAGAATCAAAATATAGGAGTATTTCCACAACACTACCGACATCCAGACTATAACTTCTTCGATGTTTGCTGCTCCATACGAAGATTTCTGCGAACTGATAGAGTTAGATGGGATAAGGTTGGCATGACTGTCTCAATGTCCAGTCTTTTGTGGAGCTAATACATTAATGCAATGGTACTACACATGGGAGATTGGAGTGCAAAGGTCAGCCGGCAAGTGGGCTAAAGCATAACAGGTCTTTTGATTCTTTTTTTTTTTTAAGGAAACTTGGCCGTTGTCCATTCCCAATTCAAATGAATTGGCATTTCCGGCATCAAAAGGGAAACTTTGATATTTCGAGCTTGATGTTCTACTTAGTAGATATTTCTCTGAAGTTTTATCTTGATGCATTGTATAAAATGATTGATGTGAATGGTGACACTTTCTCCATGAATCTGAATGATTCCGTCACCTACCGTATTGCAATGGAGAGCTAGGTGATTCTTGAGGGACGAACTTTTGAAAATAACAAAAGAAAAATGACTTGATCTATGCTTTTATTGGGAGCTTTACAAGAATCTAGTTTTATTGTCCTTAATCCAAACAAAATTGGGATATAGGACATAAAGGATTTAAGGTCAATCAATTTGGTGGGGGAGCTTTTCAATCTTGACTGATGTCCTTGCACAAAGATTGAAGAAGTTAATCTCAAAGGTGGTTGGAAAATTTGAGAATGTTTTTACATACGGACATTAAAATTCCTGATGCGACTTTGATAGCAATGCCTCACACATATACAATGGAGTGAATGGTTTTAGCGTCACTTGGATGAATTGGATATTTAAATGCATCTCTTCGGCGTCTTTATTTGTTATGATAAATGGTTGCTCGACATCTTTTTCCGGAACTCCAGTAGAAGTTTTAGTTTTTCTTTTCATGGGAAGGTTGCTTCCCTTTGAAAATGATTTGGAATTTTGGAGCCCCAACTGGAGTTGCCTTTTGTAAACCGGCAGTGGAAAACTGTTGGCCACCTTCTACTACGGTATTGGTCAAGGTACTTTTGGGAACTGGTCAGTTTTACTTTTAGTTGGTAAGTGAAGATGTGATAGAATATTTACGAATTTGCTTGGGCATCTATTCTAGCAAAGAGAGCAAGAATTATTCTTGGGGTGTACAAGATGGTGGTTCTTCGTTGGATAAGTTAGTAGATGGTTTGGCAAGCGCCAATTCTGCAAAGGAGTGTGAACTACATGAACTTTTCAGTTGTGGGTGAAAAGACTTTAGCCTATTGTTGACTTTGGCAAAGACAATATATTAAAAAGACAAGAGGGTTCAAAGGGAATTGAAGTATTGAATGTGGGTGTTCATGATATAAAATTGGGGTAAGAACAGTACAAGTGCCACAACTTTTGCTCGGAGATCTCTTGAGTGCCACAACTTTTTTTTGGATCACCTGAGTACCAAATCGGAGCAAAAGGGATCACTTAAGTGCCATTGCTTATGTGGCGGCCGGAAAAGCTGATGTGGTGATCGGAAAAGCTTACGTGGCACCAGCGATCTATATTTTCGAATATATTTAATATACAGGTGTAATTTTTCATAATTTTTTTTATTCTAAAAATTTCTTCTTCTTTTTTTCTTCCATTGTCGCTGATTCTTTCTTTATCTCATCTCCCCCAGTCGCATTTCCATGGCTTCTTCAAGATTGAGCAAATTGCTTCTTCTGTGTAACCCTTGCACATGGATTCTTTTTCTTCTCCATACAAACTCCACGGAGGGACTCACAGACGATAGTGATTGGCTCCAGCGGAGCCGTGACGGCTTGGCGCAGCCGCGACGGCCTTCAATGACAGCCGTCGCGGCCTCGGCTGCCTCGTGCGAGGTCGCGAATGCCCTCGCCAGACTGGGCGAGGGCCATCGCATCCACGGGCGACCACCGGCCGGCCCTAGGGCTGGTTGCCCTACCTCGGCAAAAAAAACCCATAATCTTCAAAACCAGTAGAACCCCTCTGTTGTTTCATGATCTGCAAGTGACGGAGCTTTTACGTGCTCCTTGATTTCCAAATCTTGAACCAGTCCAAACCCACCTCCTCTACATCCATATCCACGGAGCAAAAATCAATCCAGGCAAAAACCCTAAATCGATTTTCGCAACAGCTTCAGAGTTCGCTCAATGTCTCGACCTTCGATTTCTGCTGCAGCCAGCCACAAAAGAACCCTAATTCGCGAAACCGACACCAAAGGAGAGGATCGACCTTCGATTTCTGCCACACAGCTTCAAAGGTCGCTCTGGCCGGTGGGATGCGAGGGCCCTTGCCAGATCGCGGCCTCACTCGTGGACGGCGAGGCCGCGACGACCGTCGCCCAAGGCTGTCACGGCCGACACCCAGGGAAAGCCGGCTGATTGTGGGTGCAAGTGTCGCCATGGTCCCTCGCCAGCCATCGACGGAAATGATTCAAAAATATCAAAGTAAAAAAGAAGAAAAAATCCAGAAAAAGAAACATATCAAAACAAATAAAAAAAGAAAAAATTCCTAGAAAGCGTTAAAATTTTTTAAAAAAATCTACGTGTCATTAAAAAATAAATAAAATAAAGTAAAAAAAATCCACGTAGGGCAATTTGCCGGAATTAATACTCAAGTGATCGACTTTTGCCGGAAGTGGTACTCAAGTGATCGATTTTTGAAAGTTATGGCACTCAAGTGATCTCCGAGCAAAAGTTGTGGCACTTGTACTGTTCTTACCCCTATAAAATTTGGACCATTTGAGGGAAAGTTAACTGGATTTGATCGGCACAAGAATGCCAATGCAGATAACGACTCAGTTTGGGTGCTAGAAGGTCCTTATGGTTGATTGATGTTCGCCAGAAGCGAACAAAGGATATCCAGTTTAATCTTGAACGTGAACATATATATTGAGGTTTAGCTATTGGACAATGGGCCATTTTGATTATATGATATCGGCTTTTATGTCGACGGCAACCGAAAATAATATGAATCATAGGCAATTGAGAATTATACGAGAAGGTAGTGGATGGTTTAAAGATATCAAGTTGAAAGGTGACTAATGATTCCTTAGATTCAGAATTCAAGGAACATCAAATACAATAGGTTTTTATCTTGGATTATCTGAGGAATTGGAGTCATTCAATTGGGTTTTGATCATTCGAGCGATGATATTGTTATTAAGATTTGTGGATTAAGTATAACCCTTACCTTAGTAATTTATAAGATGATAGTCACTCAAAGTCTAAGAGATGATGTGTCAGACTAGCGCAGTAGAATCGTGGTGATGACACATTCATTTTGAAAGGTGAATGAGATGGCAAATACTCTCAGTTGAAGGTCAATAATGGTAGAAAATGTGGTGAAACGAGAATGAAGTGTATAGAAGAAATATGTGACACTCTAAGTTTCGAGGACGAAATTTTTAAGGAGGGAAGAGTTTGTGACATCATTTTTTTTATAATTCTGTATAAACAGGAATTAGACGAAATGGATTTTGAAACAGACTTTTGCGATGGGAAGTCACCGATTTAAGAATTTATCGAAGCAATTAATAGATTTTTATTTTAAATTTCAGCCAGTAATTTTCGTGGGCAATTCGGAAGTCAACAGTAAGTTCTAGGCGCCAAAACTATAGGCTCACGAGTTTTGTTTAAAATTAACAACGGTTCTTCCTTTGGGTTTTAAAGGAATGAAGCCCCACTTTTCATGCCCTCATCCGAAAAACCATGACCCAATTACCCATTTTACTTCATTTTTTATTTTAAAAGCTCAGCCCATGAGAATTCATTTGTTTGAAGCAGTGGCTGAACAAGATAAAGAAAATGGGTATCTGGGAGGTTCGGCTCTCTCTTCTTTTTGGGGGGACGCTTGCGAGAGAGAGAGAGAGAGAGAGAGAGAGAGAGAGAGAGCGAGAACGAGAGCGCCTCTCTCCGATCGGCGCCGAGCAACCGAACCCGACGTAGATCGTGGCCGACTGTTCCGTCCAACCGTAGTTGCGCAGCCAACCCCGACCCAATCCCGACGCCCTTCGCTTAGCCCACGCACAACTTAGCCGCGATTCCCCATCTCAAGGCCAGTGGATTCTAACTCGTCTCATAGTTTCTTCAATACCAATGTCAATCAGTGTGTGGTCGGCTGGGGAATCGTGGGTGGTCGAAGCTCGGTGTGTGTCGACGGACGTGATGACCGATTGGTTGGTGTTTGTCGAATAGTCGTGATGTTGGCTGCGGATTAATGGCCGTCCGCGAGTAGACCTTAATATTGAAAGAAAGAGGGATTTCGGAGTCCTGTTCACCGAGTGTGGTCGCCATTCTTATTATTATTATTTTTTGTTTTCTGTTTATGTCTGTGAGCCTCCTTAGATGGTGATCCAGATTGGGGATTAGAAGCAAAGCGTCGATTTTCAGAGAAGGAAGAAAAGAAAAATGGAATTGCGTTGGGGTGGACAGTTAGAAAGAAGTTTTGTTCCCTTGGGGTTCAATTAAATTTTGTTGCCGCGCATTGTGGGAGTGAATTTGAAGTGGTCATTGGCTGTAGCTGAGTGAGAGATCAATAGAAAGAGAGAATGAGACTATAGGACTGAAGATGAAATTGCTAATATTCGGAGTTTCGATGGGAGTCGAAATGAGTAAGCCGGGTTGGAGTGGGACTATAGAGGAATAACAACCAAGAGACCTTTGAGGGGTATTTCTAGTTAACCGATGTGCTTATAACTGAGGAAAGTTTAATCTTGGAGTTGGACGTGTAGTGTTACCCATTAATGTGGAAGTGGAAGTTGGTGATTACAGTGAATAGGCCAAGAAACTTATAAGAATTGTGGTACTCCGTAGACTTGTTTGTGACGATGGAAGTGTGAAGTGAAAGATAGTGCACATGAGTTGAAGTCTCGTGAGTTCTGATGATTGGGGATTGTCATTTTTAGAGTATCAAAGTCTTAAACCTGGAATAATCAAGATTGGAGTTCGAAAAGGGAATTCATGGAGTTTTTAGATGGTGGGTTACTACTCGGACTTCCAATTCAGTATAGTAAGACATGGGGTAGTAGTAGAATATCAATCTAGTCTCAAATTGCTATTATGCGAATACTTGGGGGTGATGCTAAGATTAACTACCTCAGATTTGTGGTTAATCTTTTCATTTATCGATATGCGACATTTTTCTTACGATATTGATATTGGCTCAATGACTGAATAATGTGTGATATGTTGCAAAGACACATATCGATATTGAATATGGTATAAGTATGGTTTCACATACTTTGTTTCTGAACCAAATGTGAAATGTGGTGATGAGCTTGGTTCTCAGTTATATATCTATACCCCATGGAGTTTATGGGAAGACCCTGCTGTGTGACTGGGTGACCCTGCTGTTTGTCTGGATGGCCCTGCTGTGTGACTGAGCCGGTCTCTGAGGCGGTACGTGACATATTATCGTTGTGCGATTATGGCCATCGATTCATATTCAAACGGATTGATATATCTTGAGTGAGAATGTGTATGTTTGTGATTCTTGGTTTGCTTGATACACTGAACTTGGCTTGCTATTGATGTTTCTAGTAGATGAATTAGAATTTTACTTGCTGAGTTTACTCACCCCGTTGTTCATGTTTTTTTTAGGTAACAATGGCAAGTCCGTCGACTACTTTCTACGGCATTCCCACAGATGTCTCTATAGCTGTGGAACCTTATGTTTGCCCTAGAACCCCAGACTTAGGTATGGTTAAAGTTATTGTCAAGTTCCTGGTGGATGACGGTTTAGACAGGGAGGATTATACTCACACTTTTGTGGCTTTTATGTGGAGTTTTGGAAGATGATTTGGGTTATGTGGGCCCGTTACCTCGGGATCACGTGACACCTTAGGCGTTAGTGGGTTGGGTGAAACTTCTACAATTCCAGTTTGAACTTTTGTTGTTTCGAAGATGTCAGTCAGGTTCATATGGGAGTTTTTGTTGGGTTTCAGGTGTGTTTTTGTACTGGGTAGGGCAATAGGCTGTTTTTGGGATGCCACCCGATGAGTTATCTCCTAGGTTATATATAAAAATGAACCTGACTTGTGCAGGCTTTTTACATTTGGAAATGAAAGTGCCAGGCTCTGTTTATTATATTGCATGTTCTTTTATTTATTACATAATTACTTTTATTAAATAGTAATTGTGGCGAATCTGGGATGCCACGTGCGCCGGGCTCTAACAGGTGGTATCAGAGCGTAGGTTAAACGGAGTGATAAGGTCCGCTATGATGTTAGGGTCTAGGAAGGCTATGCATGTGATTGTTAGTGACACTAAGTTAGGTATCAGTAACGTTTACGTTACTTATTTGGTGCCAGTGACAAGTTAAACTTGTTACTTATTGAATGATCAGTTGTGTACAAAGCGATTCGTTGATCACTGCTTAGGAAGTAATAATTTTTGTGGCTATTTGAGGTCATTTATGGTGATCGACAAGTAGAATTAGCGGTAAGTCTAGATAGTGAGGATTTAGGTATGAATCCTTGAAGGTTGGTAGATGGTGTTTGAAGCTTATAGGCTTAGAATATGATGTATTTTGATGGTTTTAGTAACTGATCGATATTGATGGCTCTAGTTGATGATGAAATGATCGTGAGGAAATGAACGATGAATGTTTGGATGAAGGGCCAGTGTGATTGAATGCATATGAGTTTTGACTGGGCAGCGACCAGACATGAAGTGTATAGATTGGTTCTAGGCTGTTGATATATGATTTGATGGTCGCTTGTGGAATTAGCGCATTCAGTTTCGGATAAGGAGATGATGACGTGAAATGAGTAGCGTGCAAAGAGTAGTAAGGGCGATTATGCATCGCATGTGTTTGATGCATTAAAACTATGAATTTTGAACGTGCATGCATCATAAATAGTCGGACCTGATAAACCGTCGCTTGGTATGGGACAAGCTGTACGGGGTGCCTATAAACCGTAATGAGACGTGGTATGGGACATGTTGAACGGGACTTTCTTAGTAGGTGTTTGACTTAGGGACGAACCATGCGAAAGCTGGTGGGCCTGTAATGACCCAGTTTGATAAGGGCAGGGAGTGATCGCCGGGGCAAGAAGGCCCGAACAAAAAGCGGCTCCTGGCGGACTTCTAAGATGGCGATGGGGACATGAATGAACCAAGTCAAGCATTGAAAGGTAGGTCTAGGCAATGTATTAAGTCGGACTTATATTAAAAGAATCATTGCATTAAAGTTGGTTCTTAAAGTGAAAAATATTTTCGAAATACATAGCATTATTGCATTTTGAGTGTCGGATGAAAGATGATGAGAGGATCAAAAAGCTGTAGGAGAGGGCTCCTATTGTGTGATTAGTGTCTCCTTGAGATGAAACAAGATGAGACCTACACGAACTAGCTGACCAGTGACCCAGCTGTGTCGTGGTGGGATGTGAATTGTATGAAGGCCATAACCAATAAAACCACAGGCATGGCACGTGAATTTAGCTTGGAGAATTGACGAGTTGTGAAAATGGAAATGAGTGTTTGTGGTGGAAAATTTTGAGTAGCTGGCATGACAGAAATCAAGATAAATTTTAGAAATAATAAGGTCGGCGATGACCTTGAGGATGGTTAAGATTGCGAGACGTGGCATATAAGAAAAATAAGTGATCAAAGTGCATTTAAAATGAGCACCTAAACATAGATTTGTCGGTGTAAAACTGATTGAAGTAGTTTGTTCTCTGTTCGAACCTCAAGTCTGTGAATTGATGAAGTAATTAATGTATGTAAGGGTGTTCTGAGGAATGGTTCCGATCTTGATGGTCATGTACATACAACCATTGTCGATGGTCTAATCAATGTTGGTTGATGCCATCGAGCAATTAGATTTTTTCAGGAAAATCATAGAGGAGAAATATGAGGTGGATGTTGTATCCTACACGGTGGCCATTCATGGACTTTTAGTCTGGATTTTGCAAAGATAAAGATGCCAAAATGGTGACCCTTTACTACACGAAATGGTCGATGAGAGGATTGTATTAAGCTGTAATAGTTTTATTAGGATATGTTGCTTTCTTTCCATATCACGCAGTTCGCATTTGACTTTTGTTCTGTTAATTGAGATGAGAAATTTGGGATTGTTTCCTGTTGAGGAAATTGCATTATGTAGTCATAGACTTGCACGTGATGCATGTTTAGGAGTGTACTATGGATCTGGGTGTCGTGGAGAAGAGGTGGCTCAAATTTTTGGTTGGTCTTGCGGAACGGCCACCTGCAAACACATACCTTAGACTATTCACTTCCTTTTGCAGAGTGGGTACGGGACTTTCTAACGAGGAACTTGGGGCTGTTCTCACCAAATCAAAGCCATACTTTAGGAAATATGAATTCCCTAATAAGTCACCACCAAAATTTTATCAAGTGACAAATCATACAAAGGAAAGGCCAAATGTCTAGGTCGAAAGTCCTGAGAAACCCATTATACTTTCTATAACTAGCGACATCCAGACTATAACTTCTGAGGTGTTTGCTGCTCCATACAAAGATTTCTGCGAACTGATAGAGTTAGATGGGATAAGGCTTGGCATGACTGTCTCAATGTCCTGTCTTTTGTGGAGCTAATACATTTAGGCAATGGTACTACACATGGGAGATTGGAGTGCAAAGGTCAGCCGGCGAGTGGGCTAAAGCCTAAGAGATCTTTTGATTCTTTTTTTTTTTAAGGAAACTTGACCGTTGTCCCTCCCCAATTCAAATGAACTAACATTTCCGGCATCAAAAGGGAAGCTTGGATATTTCGAGCTTGATGTTCTACTTAGTAGATGTTTCTCTGAACTTTTCTCTTGATGCATTGTATAAAATGATTGATGTGAATGGTGACACTTTCTCCATGAATCTGAATGATTCCGTCACCTACCGTATTGCAATGGAGACACTTTTATACAATTCAAATGAACTAACATTTCCGGCATCAAAAGGGAAGCTTGGATATTTCGAGCTTGATGTTCTACTTAGTAGATGTTTCTCTGAACTTTTCTCTTGATGCATTGTATAAAATGATTGATGTGAATGGTGACACTTTCTCCATGAATCTGAATGATTCCGTCACCTACCGTATTGCAATGGAGAGCCAGGTGATACTTGAGGGACGAACTTTTGAAAATAACAAAAGAAAAATGACTTGATCTATGCTTTTATTGGGAGCTTTACATGAATCTAGTTTTATTGTCCTAATCCAAACAAAATTGGGACATAGGACATAAAGGATTTAAGGTCAATCAATTTAGTGGGGGAGCTTTTCAATCTTGACCGATGTCCTTTCACAAAGATTGAAGAAGGTAATCTCAAAGCGGGTTGGAAAATTTGAGAATGTTTTTACATACGGACATTAAAATTCCTTATGCGACTTTGATAGCAATGCCTCACACATATACAATGGAGTGAATGGTTTTAGTGTCACTTGGATGAATTGGATATTTAAATGCATCTCTTCGGCGTCTTTATTTGTTATGATAAATGGTTGCTCGACATCTTTTTCCGGAACTCCAGTAGAAGTTTTAGTTTTTCTTTTCATGGGAAGGTTGCTTCCCTTTGAAAATGATTTGGAATTTTGGAGCCCCAACTGGAGTTGCCTTTTGTAAACAGGCAGTGGAAAACTGTTGGTCACCTTCTACTACGGTATTGGTCAAGGTACTTTTGGGAACTGGTCAGTTTTACTTTTAGTTGGTAAGTGAAGATGTGAAAGAATATTTAAGAACTTGGTTGGGCATCTATTCTAGCAAAGAGAGCAAGAATTATTCTTGGGGTGTACAAGATGGTGGTTCTTGGTTGGATAAGTTAGTAGATGGTTTGGCAAGCCCCAATTCTGCAAAGGAGTATGAACTACATGAACTTTTCAGTTGTGGGCGAAAAGACTTTAGCCTTATTGTTGACTTTGGCAAAGACAATAGATTAAAAAAAAAGATCCTTCAAGAGGGTTCCAAAGGAATTGAAGTATTGAATGTGGGTGTTCATGATATAAAATTTGGCCCATTTGAGGGAAAGTTAACTGCATTTGATCAGCCCAAGAATGCCATTGCAGATAACGACTCAGTTTGGGTGCTAGAAGGTCCTTATGGTTGATTGATGTTCGCAAGAAGCGAACAAAGGATATCAAGTTTAATCTTGAACGTGAACATATATATTGAGGTTTAGCTATTGGACAATGGGCCATTTTGATTATATGATATCGGCTTTTATGTCGACGGCAACCGAAAATAATATGAATCATAGGCAATCGAGAATTATACGTGAAGGTAGTGGATGGTTTAAAGATATCAAAATTGAAAGGTGACCAATGGTTCCTTAGATTCAGAATTCAAGGAACATCAAATACAATAGGTTTTTATCTTGGATTATCTTAGGAATTGGAGTCATTCAATTGGGTTTTGATCATTCGAGCGATGATATTGTTATTAAGATTTGTGGATTAAGTATAACCCTTACCTTAGTAATTTATAAGATGATAGTCACTCAAAGTCTAAGATATGATGTATCGGACTAGCGCAACAGAATCGTGGTGATGACACATTCATTTTGAAAGGTGAATAAGATGGGGAATACTCTCAGTTGAAGGTCAATAATGGTAGAAAATGTGGTGACACGAGAATGAAGTGTATAGGAGAAATATGTGACACTCCAAGTTTCGAGGACGAAACTTTTTAAGGATGGAAGAGTTTGTGACATCCTTTTTTTATAATTCTGTATAAACAGGAATTAGACGAAATGGATTTTGAAACTGACTTTTGCGATGGGAAGTCACAGATTTTAGAATAAGTTTATCGATGCAATTAATAGATTTTTATTTTAAATTTCAGCCTGTAATTTTCGTGGGCTATTCAGAAGTCAATAGTAAGTTGTAGGTGACAAAACTATAGGCTCACGAGTTTTGTTTAAAATTAACTACGGTTCTTTCTTTGGGTTTTGAAGGAATGAAGCCCCACTTTTCATCCCATCATCCGAATAACCATGGCCCAATTACCCATTTTGCTTCATTTTTTTATTTTAGAAGCTCAGCCCATCAGAATTCATTTGTTTGAGAGAGAGAGAGAGAGAGAGAGAGAGAGAGAGAGAGAGAGAGAGAGAGAGTGTGTGTGTGTGTGTGTGTGTGTGTGTGTCACGCCCCGAGCCCGACGAGTCATGAACATCCCACTGGGCAAACACAGAATGTGACACACAGGATCCATCCTCTCACACCAAACCAATCGCATATCTACGGAAGCAAGAGGCCACTCCGTACACGATAAAGTCATGATGACTTAGGACAGAGAAATAGTACAATTCAATTCCCGCGGATGATCGAAACTAAAGATTTGACTTCTACATCCACCTCATTATATGCAATATCTAATGATCACCCAATACTTTAGATACAATTGATCACCTATTACCTCTCGGATGCCACTTCTTTATCCAAATCGAGCTTCCTTAGTCTGGAACCTGAAAAGTTAAGCACCCACTGGGGTGAGACATAAATCTCAGCGAACTACCCTAACCCTAACTAGGCCATTCGTCCCACCGAATCGACACAAACATGCAAGCATGCAATCATTAGCGAAACATGACATGGCCTTTTCTCAAGACAACAAATTAGCTTCTCACAAGCATTTCTATTAATGACAAACATGACATCGAATAACCAAGCTTCCATACTAGTGTCAGAAAATTCACATCGTCACTTGAAATAAAAGATGTTTCAACCACGACTCCGCGATCACATCGCCTCCGATACATCACATCTCTTAACCCCGCGTCGTATAGGCGCATCATGGTGTTCCTCATTACTCAACCCCGCGATTACATCGCCTCAGGGTGTGTCTCATTTCTCTACCCCGCGATTACATCGCCTCAGGGTATTTCACATTTCCTCGACCCCGCGATTACATCGCATCAGGGTATCTCACAATTCCTCGACCCCGCGATTACATTGCATCATGGCATTTCACAGGGTTCAGCAAGATGTGCCTTCAATGATTTTAGTTACATAACATCACGAGGAAAATTTCAGACACGTGCTCGAAAACCAATCACTTGTTAAACAAATATGCATTGCCATAAACACGATTCAAGAAGTAAGCATAAGGTTGCCGCACATCCCATAAGACACAACAACAAGCATGTCATTAATTTAGTTATGAGGAAAAGAATTTCATAACCATCAAACACTCATGGTCTATACTGCAATGGGACCATTCGGTTCCCAATCAAACAAGTACCAAGAAGAAATATCCATTCACTCAGCGATTCCTCGAAGAATCCATTCAGTTGCGTCCGAATGTTCTAAAAGAAGGTTAGGGGTCACTCACCTCTTCATTCAAATAGCAAACTCCAATCACCATGCTTATCCAAGATCAACAAATTTCAAGGCCGAACAGGGCATCCACGGCGCGTCGACGAATTTGGAGCGAATCGACGCCTCTAAGGCTTCCAAGCAGCTCGCTCCTCTTCAACCATCAAACGGACAGATTCTCCGTTATGCCGGAATCCGTCCGGTTTTGGAAACAGAGCTGGCCGGAGCTCCTTAGTCACCCAACGGCCAAGCTACCACTTGGACGTTGTCGGCAAGAGGTTGAGAGTCAGGTGGGTGGTCGGCACGAGGCAAGGTGGCGGCCGGAAGGGCTGCTCGTGGTAGACGAAACCTGCGATCAGTGCTGGTCGTGCAGGGGCTGCTCTGGTTCTTGAAGAAAAACGAAGAAAACTAAGAGAGGGAGGGGGTGGTGTCGTGAAAGAAGATGAAGGGGGAGAGAGAAGAAGCTATACTCCACTTGCTTGGTCAATGTGGAAGAATGGTAGGTTAAAAGTGGGATATTTAAGGCTAATGCTCCAACTATTGACACATGTCCTCTTGTCAATCAATTTTTCATCCAATGGCCAATATTACTCCTAATGTTCTGCAGCCAAGGGGTGTGGTCAATGACCAAAATATCCTCCTTCACTTATTAAGGCAAGGTTAACTCACTAGGGGCAAAATGGTCTTTTCTCACCTTTCGTCCGAAATTCCAATTTTTTCCAATTTTTCATTCTCGGTTAGGTGTCGTCCAATCCAAATTATTTGTTACAAATCTTTATTTCCATTTTCAAATTCCGAGACCCCATTCTATGTCTCAAGTCGCGAGGGCGGGAATTTCAGAATGTCACAACTCTTCCCCCCTTAACGAAATTTCGTCCTCGAAATTCGTCATTTTCCCGTTGTCCAATCTCATGGGGTACCTACGCCTTATCGTATCTTCACTCTCCAAACTAACTCTTCTCACTTGACAATCTCGATTATCTTTTCCGATACAAGTCATTCTTCCTCGGGACTTGTTTCCTTCAGTCCTCTCCCTGTATTTACTTTTCTCTTTTCTTTCTCAACATTCCCAATCTCTGTCGGTGATACCCTGCGCGCATTCTGATCTTCTTTTCAATTTACCTATTGATCCACGGATAACTCATGTATCGCACTGCATTCCTGCTTCTAACACTCCCAATTAGGAGGCTTTTCCCAAACATCACCTTAATTCCATATTCTTTTTCCATCACCATCGTCACCCAATCATCGCGAGCATGTACTCTTTAGTACCTCTATCCTTTGACATAAGAATCCGATTCAACGTCCTTTCGTATCGTTAAAGATGCACAAATCTTGATAACTTACTCCTGATTATCCACATTGTGCGATAGCTTTCTCGACTTTTCAGGCAATCTCATAATTGAGTTCTTAATAACTCCCCCTCGATTACACTCGAGATCCACCAATGATTAATTTAATCTATCCACCTGCAACAGTCATATTTTCTCTTTAATCTCTTTGAAGCAGTCGACATTTCCAACTCTTGCAGTTCACACTGTTGCGATATCTTCCCTTACACGAGCAACGTTTACGTGTACATAAGTAATTTCGTCTACCGACGTTGCTTCTTATCAACTCCTCTCGGGAACTGCTACTTGATGCTTTTGGGGTAGATATATATACTTGAAATCTTCTTCCTCTCAAATAATGTTTCCCAACCTTGTCGCGAGGACATCCACAAACCATCTCCAATTATACTCTAAGTGTTTTAACTCATATAGCCTCATCATTACGATTGACACGCAATGCCCACTTCCGGTTGCCTTGTTATGCTTTAGGTTTCATTTCGCGTCGTGTCAATACGACCCTCACAAGCTTTTCAACTCTCAACCGAAAACATCATAAATAGCGTAGTTGTCAGTTTAGCTCAAATTCTCGAAAACTCTTTTCACGTTCGATCATCCCTTCATGTTACGTTTCGTTCTTAGCCCAATTCATCAATGGAACAACTTTTGTAAGGAATCTCCCCACAATTTGTCTGAACCATTCTCCAGCCTCAGGAAATTTCAACTCCCAGTAACTTACATCGACTCAGTCGATTCATCCCTTATTCTAATCCTCGAAGGTCTCGTAGGGATTTCACTTCCTCATAAATTTCGCGATTGAGGAATCTTACCTCTTCAGGTTCGCAGCTCGTGCGCTTCACTCTTAGCCCACAACGAGCATCTCCTTAGAGTCCCGAAAACATCCGAAAAGTGATTCACGTTTTCCATGCTTCCTCAAACGAACCCCATCACCGCCTCTACAGATGATAACCAACAATCTAACTATCCCTTGGATAATCAATTAAACTATCATCAATTTCTTTCCACCAGACGGCGCATTTTTCAAACTGTTCCTCATATTTTTCACTTGAAAATTCAAACCTTGGCTCTCACGGGTCTCCATTAAAGGTCACCCTCTTTCCTCATGAAACATTAGTACTCGGACTTTTCGATTTCGCAACTCTCTAATGCGACATTGTCTCAATTTCACCCATTTAAAGGAACGTCCACAATATCCTGGAATTCAGCATTATATACATGATAATCTCTCGGACTTCACTTTCAGGAATCATTCAAGTTCCGCGTCTTCTTTCTCAGTTCAGATGCTCAGTCTCAATACCAAGATAATTTAAATTTTCCTCTTCCTTCTACACTAGGGTCTCTTACCCTATGAAGGATACCATACACCCTAGTGGCGTCCTTTTACTTTGAATCCATTTTGTCCTTCCTATTCCATAGAACGTTAGTCCTGGAGTCTATGTCAACGGCGGGTACTTTCACCCCCCCCCCCAGGATTCAGATATCCACATGCCTGACATTCCTCTGCTAGTGACCCAATCACCTCAAGTGACAAGGTTCTTCCTCAGTCTCCATACATTCACGCATCGAATACTCTATTCGACCACCTCAAGTCACCTTGTAAGTACATCGCAAGCGCTCTTTTCGCTCACTCAACCATTCATTCGAATTACGAACAGCCAGGGCTACCAAGTCCATTCACCTTCCATTCATCAATGACCATCTCATGGCCCAATCATCATTAAGAACAACACCATATTCTTTAGGAATGATGATTCACATCCCCTTTAGTGGTCCCGATTTAACGCCAAACAATCCCATAATTCAATGATGTCAAACAACTGACAGAATTCTTTCTTCACTTCCCTCGTGACAGAAGAAACAAAACGTCAACGTCCCCTCACAAGTCTTATGCCAAGATAACGGCCGTTTCTCGTAGGCGCGTTCCGTGTTCCATGTTGAACATTTCTTTGCTCGTAATCCATGAGGATGAGTTCTCTTATTCATACGTCTTTCGATCCTTTTCTTCTTTTACTGAGTCCATTACCATTCCTCAAAATTAGGAATAACAACCAGCCATCAAGTTTTCAAGTTCCAATCCCCTCAGGGATTTACTTATCTTATTCAAGGGGTCCTTGACCACTCTTAATGCACTTAGGCGACCTCAAGAATTCTGTCTCACATTGGTCGATCATCCTATGATCCTTGCAAAACTATCAGGATCCAAGCAACTCTTGCTCTCAGGTAAATCCAGGAAGATACTTTCCGCCGAACAACTCAATAGAGGTAGTACAGGCAGATACTATGTCTTCGAGGAGCCCTTCCTCTGGTGACCTTTCACCAATTATCAACAGCCTCATAAGGCTGAAAGACTACTAGGATTGCTTTCTTCCTTCAATGTACCTAAACCCCTAAGGTTTTCTCATAAAATCCTCAATTCAACAGAAGGCAGTTTCAAACTCATTTCTTCCATCGAACCTCACTCGATCTTGACCTCATGGTCCACCTCACAAACTATACGAACTCTTGTGGTTCCTATTTACGTTTCCTCCATTGAAAATGAGTAACCTATGAGTCACCTTCTCGTGGCTCCAATCACTTAACTCAATAGTACTAGCATTAGCAGTCTCAGCGACTCAACTAACAATGGCCGCTCTTTGTTGAGTTTGCCTTCTCATCTACTTTTCCCCTTTCCATCCAAAGTTCTCACGACCCATTTAGCTCTTGGGTCCTACATAATCAACAAAATCGAGCCATACACTCATTTGGGTATTCATACCTCACTCTTTCAACTTTTCCCAGTTCTCATGATCCATCTCAGTTCTCGGATCCTCCCTACCATGTATACTCGAGCTCAATGCTCTTCTACGACCATACTTTTATCAGTATGTTCTCATGCCACATGAACCACTATGATTCCCTTCAGGAATCCAAGACTTAAGTCATCTACTCAAGTCTAAATTTCTCAAGCTGCGTATCTCATCAACCACCACCATCAATCATCCAGTGGCTCCCAACAACTCTCAACTAATTGTCTATTACTCAAGGATTTCATATCCTCACTAGTCTATGACTATGCAACAGGCCAGCCTCAACAATGCTATTTCGTAGTTAACAGCCAATTACTAGGCAAGCCTCAACCATGCCCAACTCAGCTAGGTCAACACCAAGCAAATACTCAGAGTGCCATTTCAATTGCTCATGTCATAATTCCAGGGCATCTGCCACTCTAGCATAACACATCATGATATCTCAATCTCCACAGGCATCCGTTCCCTTGGTATAACTCCGCATGCTGTCTAACCTCTCGGCTAGACCTTGGCCCTAAATAATCACATAATGCCAATTATAAAACATGCCAACTAGGCCATTCATGCGTATCAGTTTTCTTTTTCGAACGGCACTCACTACCAAATATAGGCTTTCAGCTATGCCTATCACAAGCGCCATTTCAAATATCACTTTTCTCCTTCTTCTTCTTTTTCAAATGGCCTCCACTGCTAAGCATGAAGCTTTTAACCATGACACTCATAAGCGTCACTTCACGTGCCATGCCACTTTCGATCATTCCTTTCGAAAATCCAACACGTGCCATACATCTCTTAATCACAATTGGACTCAACCTGATACCTAGACTTTCCCTTTCAAGTTATGGCTTGGGTCATTCCTGCATCTTGCCATCCTAGAAGCCTGCCAAGAGCCGCTCCTTGTCCGGACCTCTCTGTCCCGGCGATCACTCCCCGCCCTCATCAGACTCGGCCGCTGCAGGTTGACCCAAGTCATAGATCTATGGAGAAAGCCCCGTTCCACACGTCCCATACCATGCTTAATGACGGTTTATAGGTATCCTATCAACTTGTCCCATATCAAGCGACAGTTTATTAAGTCCAACAGCGATAAGTTCATGCATGCACCCTCATCAGCTTTCGTTCCAAGCCACAAACACATGCACATCATGTTCGTTCTCACTACTGGTCATACCACAATCGATTCCACATCAAGCCTCAATTATTGAGAACCTTTAGTTCCACCAACGACCGTCAAAACTCACAGATCAATTGCCTATATTCAACCGTACACCTCAGATCTAGTCGCTATTCAAGTCAGATCCATCTGCATTCAATCACAACTAGCCTTTAATCCAAATTTTCCTTATCAGTTTTCCTGTATACACCTCGTCTCATATCATCCAAGGTTGTCAATAGCAATTGATAACTAAATTACCAAGATACAATGGAATTCAAGCCTGCATCCACTAATGCCAGTCGTCTCTTTTTAATCCATACTCCTCAAGTTGGGTCGTCGACAAGCCACGATCACAATCATATACTCCGATCGATCCTCCATCATAAGCTATTCTCTAGCAATCTCAATCCAAGCTTGTGACCCTTCAACCCCTACTCACTTCCTAGTGAGCCTTATACATAGAGTCACTCATGATCATTCATTAAATCAAAACTAGGACTGTTAGGATACCACACAAGTTCAAGCCTATAACTCCTAAGATTCCACAATCTATGCTTAATCCTAAGGGTCTCATTAACCAATCGTCCTCAAGTCATCACTCCTTATCACTCCAAGCCTCGATCGAATTGGATCGAGCTGACCTAGCTCTGATACCACTTAAACGGGGATGTCACGCCCCGAGCTCGACGAGTCATGAACATCCCACTGGGCAAACACAGAATGTAACACACAGGATCCATCGACTCACACCAAACCAATCGCATATCTGCGGAAGCAAGAGGCCACTCCGTACATGATAAAGTCATGATGACTTAGGACAGAGAAATAGTACAATTCAATTCCCGCGGATGATCGAAACTAAAGATTTGACTTCTACATCCACCTCATTATATGCAATCTCTAATGATCACCCAATCCTTTAGATACAATTGATCACCTATTACCTCTCGGATGCCACTTCTTTGTCCAAATCGAGCTTCCTTCGCCTGGAACCTGAAAAGTTAAGCCCCCATTGGGTGAGATATAATTCTCAGCGAACTACCCTAACCCTAACTAGGCCATCCGTCCCACCGAATCGACACAAACATGCCAGCATGCAATCATTAGCGAAACATGACATGGCCTTTTCTCAAGACAACAAATTAGCTTCTCACAAGCATTTCTATTAATGACAAACATGACATCGAATAACCAAGCTTCCATACTAGTGTCAGAAAATTCACATCGTCACTTGAAATAAAAGATGTTTCAATCACGACTCCGCGATCACATCGCCTCCGATACATCACATCTCGGGGTAAGAACAGTAGGAGTGCCATAACTTTGTACGGAGATCACTTGAGTGCCATAACTTTTTTTTGGATCACCTGAGTACTACAACTTTTAAAAATAGACCACTTGAGTGCCATCGGCGATTTAGGTCACCGGAAAATCCGACGTGGCACTAAAATAATGTAAAATCAACCAACGTGGCTCGCCGGAAAGCTGAATCAGAGATTAAACTTTCACAAAGGGGCCACTTAAGTACTATAACTTTTTAAAAGTGGTGACTTAGGTTCCTCAATTTTTAAAAAGTGATCACTTAGGTTCTTTAATTTTTTAAAAGTGGTCACTTAGGTTCCTTAATTTTGGAAAAGCGATCACTTAGATTCACTTTAAGAACGACGCACGCTTCAGATTGAACTTTCACAAACTGGCCACTTAAGTACCATATCTTTTTAAAAGTAGCCACTTTGGTTCCTCAATTTTTGAAAAGTGATCACGTAGGTTCTTTAATTTTTTAAAAGCAGTCACTTAGGTTCCTTAATTTTGAAAAAGTGATCACTTAGGTTCAGTTTAAGAACGACACGTTGGACAAGAATTTCCACGTCACAATAACATATTAAGTAGAAAGTCCACGTATGATGTTTGGCCGGAAGTGGCACTCAAGTGATTCTTTTTGCTCCGATTTGAAACTCAAGTGATCCAAAAAAAAGTTATAGCACTCAAGTGATCTCCGTACAAAAGTTGTGGCACTCCTACTGTTCTTACCCCCATCACATCTCTTAACCCCACGTCGTATAGGCGCATCAGGGTGTTCCTCATTACTCAACCCCGTGTCATATAGGCACCTCATGGCACTTTTCACAATTCTCAACCCCGCGATTACATCGCCTCAGGGTGTATCTCATTTCTCTACCCCGCGATTACATCGCCTCAGGGTATTTCGTATTTCTTCGACCCCGCGATTACATCGCATCAGGGTATCTCACAATTCCTCGACCCTGCGATTACATTGCATCAGGGCATTTCACAGGGTTCAGCAAGACATGCCTTCAATGATTTCAGTTACATAACATCACGAGGAAAATTTCAGACACGTGCTCGAAAACCAATCACTTGTTAAACAAATATGCATTGCCATAAACACGATTCAAGAAGTAAGCGTAAGGTAACCGCACATCCCATAAGACACAACAACAAGCACATCATTAATTTAGTTATGAGGAAAAGAATTTCATAACCATCAAACCCTCATGGTCTATGCGGCAATGGGACCATTCGGTTCCCAATCAAACAAGTACCAAGAAGAAATATCCATTCACTCAGGGATTCCTCGAAGAATCCATTCAGTTGCGTCCGAATGTTCTAAAAGAAGATTAGGGGTCACTCACCTCTTCATTCAAATAGCAAACTCCAATCACCATGCTTATCCAAGATCAGCAAATTTCAAAGCCGAACAGGGCATCCACGGCGCGCCGACGAATTTGGAGCGAATCGACGCCTCTAAGGCTTCCGAGCAGCTCGCTCCTCTTCAACCGTCAAACGGATAGATTCTCAATTATGCCGGAATCCGTCCGATTTTGGAAACAGAGCTGGCCGGAGCTTCTCAGTCACCCAACGGCCAAGCTACCACTTGGACGTTGTCGGCAAGAGGTTGAGAGTCAGGTGGGTGGTCGGCACGAGGCAAGGTGGCGGTCGGAAGGGCTGCTCGTGGTAGACGAAACCTGCGATCAGTGCTAGTCGGGCAGGGGCTGCTCTGGTTCTTGAAGAAAAACGAAGAAAACTAAGAGAGGGAGGGGGTGGTGTCGTGAAAGAAGATGAAGGGGGAGAGAGAAGAAGCTATACTCCACTTGCTTGGTCAATGTGGAAGAATGGTAGGTTAAAAATGGGATATTTAAGGCTAATGCTCCAACTATTGACACATGTCCTCTTGTCAATCAATTTTTCATCCAATGGCCAATATTACTCCTAATTTTCTGCAGCCAAGGGGTGTGGTCAATGACCAAAATATCCTCCTTCACTTATTAAGGCAAGGTTAACTCACTAGGGGCAAAATGGTCTTTTCTCATCTTTCGTCCGAAATTCTAATTTTTTCTAATTTTTCATTCTCGGTTAGGTGTCGTCCAATCCAAATTATTTGTTACAAATCTTTATTTCCATTTTCAAATTCCGAGACCCCATTCTATGTCTCAAGTTGCGAGGGTGGGAATTTCAGAATGTCACAGAGAGAGAGAGAGAGCGAGAACGAGAGCGCCTCTCTCCGATCGGCGCCGAGCAACCGAACCCGACGTAGATCGTGGTCGACCATTCCGACCAACCGTAGTTGCGCAGCCAACCCCGACCTAGTCCTAACGCCCTTCGTCGCCCTTCGCTTAGCCCACGCACAACTTAGCGGCGATTCCCCATCTCAAGGCAAGTGGATTCTAACTCGTCTCCTAGTTTCTTCAATACCAGTGTCAATCAGTGTGTGGTCGGCTGGGGAATCGTGGGTGGTCGAAGCTCGGTGTGTGTCAACGGACGTGATGATCGATTGGTTGGTGTTTGTCGAATAGTCATGATGTTGGCTGCGGATTAATGGCCGTCCGTGAGTAGACCTTAATATTGAAAGGAAGAGGTATTTCGGTGTCCTGTTCAGCAGTGTGGTGGCCGTTCTTATTATTATTATTATTTGTTTTCTGTTTATGTCTGTGAGCCTACTTAGATGGTGATCCAGATTGGGGATTAGAAGCAAAGCGTCAGTTTTAAGAGAAGGTAGAAAAGAAAAATTGAATTGCGTTGGGGTGGACAGTTAGAAAGAAGTTCTGTTCCCTTGGGGTTCAATTAAATTTTGTTGCCGCGCATGGTGGGAGTGAATTTGAAGTGGTCATTGGCTATAGTTGAGTGAGAGATGAATAGAAAGAGAGAATGAGACTATTGGACTGAAGATGAAATTGCTAATATTCGAGATTTCGAGGAGAGTCGAAATGAGTAAGCCGGGTTGGAGTGGGACTATAGAGGAATAACAACCAAGAGACCTTTGAGGGGTATTTCTAGTAAATCGATGTGCTTATAACTGAGGAAAGTTTAATCTTGGAGTTGAACGTGTAGTCCTACCCATTAATGCAGAAGTGGATGTTGTTGATTACAGTGAATAGGCCAAGAAACTTAAAAGAATTGTGGTACTCCGTAGACTTGTTTGTGACGATGGAAGTGTGAAGTGTAAGATAGTGCACATGAGTTGAAGTCTCGTGAGTTCTGATGATTGGGTATTGTCATTTTTAGAGTATCAAAGTTTTAAACCTGGAATAATTAAGATAGGAGTTCGTAAAGGGAATTCATGGAGTTTTTAGATGGTGGGTTACTGCTCGGACTTCCAATTCAGTATAGTAAGACATGGGGTAGTAGTAGAATATCAATCTAGTCTCAAATTGCTATTATGGAATACTTGGGGGTGATGCTAAGATTAACTACCTCAGATTTGTGGTTAATCTTTTCATTTATCGATATGCGACATTTTTCTTACGATATTGATATTGGCTCAAAGACTGAATAATGTGTGATATGTTCCAAAGACACATATCGATATTGAATATGGTATGAGTATGGTTTCGCATACTTTGTTTCTGAACCAAATGTGAAATGTGGTGATGAGCTTGGTTCTCAGTTATATATCTATACCCCATGGAGTTTATGGGAAAACCTTGCTGTGTGACTGGGTGGCCCTGCTGTGTTACTGGGCCAGTCTTTGAGGCGGTACGAGACATATTATCGTTGTGCGATTATGGCCATCGATTCATATTCAAACGGATTGATATATCTTGAGTGAGAATGTGTATGTTTGTGATTCTTGGTTTGCTTGATACACTGAACTTGGCTTGCTATTGATGTTTCTAGTAGATGAATTAGAATTTTACTTGCTGAGTTTACTCACCCTGTTGTTCGTGTTGTTTTTAGGTAACAATGGCTAGTCCGTCGACTACTTTCTATGGCATTCCCACAGATGTCTCTATAGCTGTGGAACCTTATGTTTGCCCTAGAACCCCAAACTTGGGTATGGTTAAAGTTATTGTCAAGTTCCTGGTAGATGGCGGTTTGGATATGGAGGATTATACTCACACTTTTGTGGCTGTATATGGAGTTTTGGAAGATGATCTGGGTTATGTTGGCCCATTACCTCGGGATTACGTGACACCTTAAGCGTTAGTGGGTTGGGTGAAACTTGTACAGTTCCAGTTTGAACTTTTGTTGTTTCGAAGATGTCGGTCAAGTTCATGTGGGAGTTCTTGTTGGGTTTCAGCTGTGTTTTTGAACCGGGTAGGGCAATAAGCTATTTTTTGGGAATGCCATCTGATGAGTTATGTGACGGTCCGATTTTCCTATCATTATGAGACCTTAAATTGTGAGATGTCTATTGAAGTATTTCAGTTATATCTCGCTCTGACCTGATCAGTCATGAGTTAACTAACCAAAGGGGAAAGGCTAACGCGCGACGAGATACGTGGACCTAGGAATTCAATAAGAAAACGGCATTTTGACCATAAGGATCGTCGATGGATATTTAGAACCGAGGCCGATCAGAAAACGATTTAAGGAATCCGTTGCTAGCGTTATACGATTGGGACGCGGGTGATGCCGCTTAACCAACATATGATTTGTGAATTTTTCCTAAATCGATTTATGACGATCGCGGCCGTCGGGGCTAGTAATACACTTTTGCGATTACATGACAACCAAAATTGCCGTACTTGAGTTTTCCTCAGTGTGACAAAAATCACAGAGTCGATACGCGTAGCGTCCGCAAAAGCCGCCCGTTAGTTCGAGATAAATCGGAATTACGACTACGAGAGATTGACCACGATATGAGGTCTCGAGAATGGAAAATGGAAGTGAAGATTGTGACATTTAATTTGGATTGAGCGACGCCAGTAAGAAATGAAGGATTAGCGGAAAATTGGATTTTTAGGCGAAAAATTTGAAAAGACCGTTTTGCCCCTGGAATTTTGGACCTTGCTTCATTAATTGGACGAGGACGTTTTGGACATTTAAACCCCCTTGTAGCTGCCGATTATATGAGGAAGAGTGGGGCAGAAAGTTGGATATTTTTGTGAAATGGGACAAGTGTCGTTAGGTTGTGATAGCTCTTTAATCCCCACTAACTTAATCACTTTTTAGAAGCCCCATTGGAATTTAGATCAGCCTCTCCCTCTCCCTTATCAGATTATTCTCGTCACTCACCAGCAGCCCACATCTTCTCTTTCGTTTTTTCTTTTCTTTTCTTCCTCGAGCAGATTCTGCTCTGCCGATCAGCTTCTTCCTCTCACGTTTTCCCGTCACCTGCTCTTCCTCCGGCGAATTTCAGCCAACGAGCCCGCCCCTACCTTGAAGTTCGACCTTTCCCCGACGTTCTCCAACTGGAATCGCGACAAAAGACCACCTGAGCTGTCCCGGCCAGCCTCGACAAGTTTCGTCGACGGATTTCGAACGATCTGAGGTAGAGTAGCCATAACTCACTCGTTTGGACTCCAATTTGGTTGAAATTTTCGGTGGTATCTCTCTTAGAGGATAGGCTACGTCCTGTGAATCTAGGGTTACCGAGAGTTTTGGAAACATTTTGAGTTGTGAGGCTTTGATTGAAGAGTTTTTGTTTGGGGTAAACTGGACAGCTTGTACGTTGGTTGTGATTGAGCTGTTTAGAGGCCTAAATGAGGTTGATTTGCTGCTAAATTTTCTTTGGAACACTAAAATACATCGATTGAGGTTCCAATAGGTTCGATTGTTAAAGAATGGGTGCTTAAAGTGAGTTTTGGACTGATTTTGGGTGAGAAAAATCGGGACCTCTTCACCCTGCTTCTGCCCTGCACATTTCGGTTCTGTTTAGGGGCTGTAGAGTAGTTGCCGTGCTGAGTTTGTGTGGTTATATCATGCTAGAGTGTTAATTAAAGAGTCTATGAGGAGTGCGAGGTGGGATCGAAGTTAGGACATATATATTGGTTAAATCGGCGACTATTTTCTAAGCAAGGCCGTTGTTCCGTTTTGGACAGCTTAGGGACGTGCCGGGTTCGGACTTTTCAGGAGGCTTGAGGTGTTAATTTGCTAAAGAAAACCAAGGTGAGTGTTTCCTAACCTTTTATTAGAAAATCTGGACGCGACTAGACGTTTTCTTGGTTAAGTCGTCAAGTTGATTGAGGTGTTAAACTTGATGGTTAGAATGGCGGACGGAATTGTTTATGGATGAGCCGGGTGGGCTTGCTGCTTGTTGGTTGTTGTTCTTGGGTGAGCACAGTGATGTGCTACTGATTGTTTGCTTGCCTAGGTGATAGTGTTTGGTTGATTTTTAATATCAGTTATGATAAGGCATGTCATCTCGAGATAAAATTTGAATTGTGTTTAGATGTTTAATCTTTTCTCTTGTAGCAATGTGCGTGATTAGCTATCGTGGTGCCTCATCTGTTTGAAAACATAGAGGATATGCTTTGAAGTGAAACACGTTAATGTGATGAGATTGTGGGACTTAAAAAGCCAAATACTCTGAGGCGCCTATATGACGCAGGGTTGAGAATGAGAAATACCCTGATGCGTTTACGTGGGGTTGTGATGGTCGAGGTCCTGATGCGTAGAACGACGTGGGACGGATATTGAGAAATGTGATACCCTGATGCGTCTACGCGGGGTTGTGATGGCCGAGGTCCTGATGCGTAGAACAACGCGGGACAGATATTGAGAATTGTGATACCTGATGCGATGTAATCGCGGGGTCGGGAAATCTGAAATGCCCTGAGGCAATGTGATCGCGGGGTTTAAGAATGTGAAAGACCTTGAGGCGATATAATCGCGGGGTCGTGAATGAGATGTCCTTTATTCCGACTGAAAGTGTAATTCATGGGAGTTGAGTATAGAGAAATTTGGGCATGTGTGATATCCTTGTTATTTTAATCTCCCCTTTTCTTTATTGCTTGGGTAAAGCATTGATATGATACTATGAAAGATTGATATTCTTGATTCTTGTTTATCAATTGTTTATGTTATGATTGTGGCTCCGGTGGGACGATGGTCTAATTTAAGGTTAGGTTGGCTCACTGAGACGTAAGTCTCATTCCTTCGTGAACCCTATTTTTATTTCAGACCACAGGACCTGAAGATGCTTCCGATACGATTGGGCGAACCCCAGGAGATGACCAGGTTTGTAGAAGAATTTCTTGATGGTCGAGGTACTGTGTATGTTGGAAGGACTACCGTAGTATGGATAGACGAGCCTGGAGCGCCGAGCTGATGATACGAGCACTACCTAGTGTGTTTCGATGACGTAGGACTTGTTGGGATGTCTTTTGGTACGACGGTCTTTCGATGGAGCTTGATGGGTGTCTTTTGTTCGCTCCTTGGTCTTCCTCGACCTCGGTTTGTGGCTTAGCTTGTTTGTAGCGTAGTTTGTACGAACTTGACGTTGACTGTATAGAAGCCTTTTATCTCTCCCGCTTCTCATTCTTGTATGGGGATAAGTTGATTGAAGAGGAGGTGGGATTCATTTTCCTTGCCTTCCGCATGCGAGTTGAATTTTCTTTTGGCGTATTCGAGGAGTATCCTGGGACAGGTTTTATGCCATTGGTGGATGCGCGCACTCGTAATGGAAGGGAAGCGGGGCGTGACAAGTTATCTCCCAGATTATATAGAAAAATGAACCTGACTTGTGCACGCTTTTTACATTTGGAAATGAAAGTGCCAGGTTTTGCTTATTATATTGCATGTTCTTTTATTTATTACATAATTACTTTTATTAAATAGTAATTGTGACAAATCTGGGACGCCACGTGCGTCGGCCTCTGACATATTCACTAGTGGAATCTAGCCAATTGGTAGTCATCGTGAAGAAGTGGACGTAAGCTTGAACAAAGAGGAACTACTATAGACTCTCTATGCAAATTCTCTATTCCTTAAACACTCTTTACTTTACTAGTGATAGTTGAATTGTGCACAAGCGTACTCTCAAGCCTTCTCAAAACTTATTTTTTATTAGACTCTGAACTAAACTCTGAGGTTGTTTGTTTTAATTTTGCGACATTTTGAAAACAAGTTTTTATAATCACTTATTCACCTCTCTTCAGCGGATAACGCGAGCTACTACATATTTCACAACATTGTGCCAACATCTCTTTTAACTGCGCATATGATTGATTGATTGCGATTGATATTATATGATCTCCTAACTTTAGATAATCATTTGGTGAAATTTGTAAAAATGCTCATATATTCCTCAATAAGAGATGCACCAAAATATACCGAAGTTATACAATTCCTTCTTATGCATATTTTTTATGCTAGATTTTTACCATGATTTTTGAGTGCATCTATTATGATGCATTAGAGAAATTCACATATCATAGAATTGATGTGGTATTGAACAGTTAATATATCATTGACTTAAACTTTTGAGTGAAGATATGTCTAATTGGATATATTTACGGGCTTAGACTTGGGCTTTCTCTTGGCGATCTCCTCGGGTGAAGGTATTAGACTTTTGTTGTGCGCTCTCAGTAATTGGTATCAGAGCCGATGGTTGATTGGCGGCCCACTCCCAATATGTATCAATGTTTGGTGAACATCTAATGAAGGAATCTTGTGACCAACACGATTTCCGTATCGGTGGGTGTTGTGGTGTAGCAACACGGGCTTGGGCTCGACGTGCGTTAATGGAGATTCAAGTTGAGATATCTTGATGCAAAAAGATGCTTGAATTAATGGAGAGTAGACCTAACACTGAAGCTCATATGTGAGGGAGAGATTGTTAGGATGCACGCGTGAGTTGTATTATAGTGTTGAGCAGTTCAAATATTCTAGTTGACCCATAACTCATTGGCTTAAGCTTTTGAGTGAATGTGGGTCCAACTGGATAAAATTCTGCTGTGCGTTCTAATAGCATGCATGAGATTGGTAGAGACTATCTAGGTAGTTGAGAAGCACAACATTCTTATCCATTGTTTTGGAAAAGAAAAAAATAAGTAAATAACTTGCAATGTTAGAGAATGGCACAAGTAAATAGAAAAATTTGCTCCAAAAGCAGCTACAAACTTTTTCCCTGGCTGGGGTTCCTGCCCAACCCCTATATAAAGGATGGTTAGCATACTAAGGACTCTCGACAAATTTCGCAATGGCTCTTCCTTCTTTGTTTACAAGCTTCCTCCCCTCCTCAATCGGCCATAAACCCTCTCTGTCATTCTTTAAACACCCTCGCTTCTGCTCCTCCTCCTCCAGCAGCCAATCTGTGATATGCGCTTTGAAGATTGAAGATCAAGAGATCGTTAGACGTTCGGCGAATTGGCAACCTAGCATCTGGGACTACGACTTTGTGCAGTCACTTAGTATCGATCACATGGTAATGATTATTTGAACATTAGACTCTTGTTTGGCATCGATCAACACATTGGCTCCGCCTTGATTGGATAAATTTTCATGTTTTTTTTTTCTTTAAAGACCACACTAAACAACATAATTTCAGGGACCGACTGTGCAAATTTTGCCTAGTCCCCATCAACATTGATCAGATAGTCCACATATGCCGAAACGACCAATAAACAAAAGAAAAAAAATATAACTTCGATTAGATACAGATATGTTCTTCTTGACTCTGATTAAGATCTCCCTTTTCTGAGTTTTCCTTGTGCCTAGGAGGATAAATATAGAGATCAAGTACAAAGATTGAAGGAAGAAGTCAAGGGTCTATTCCGCAGGGAGATGAACCAAGTGGCCAAGCTCGAGTTCATTGATGCGGTTCAAAGACTAGGACTGGGATACCATTTCGAGAAGGAGATAAAGAACGCTCTTGGTTCCATCCATAACAACACCGAATATGCTAAGCTTTCGGATGATCTCTATTCTGCCTCCCTTCGATTCCGGCTTCTCAGACAACATGGATATATGGTGCAACAAGGTAATCACAACTGGTTAACCTTTTCTGAATCATGTCGACTCAGCAAGATTTACCTTTATCATTCCTTTTCTTGGACATATAGGTGTGTTTCAAAGGTTTATGAATAAGAGGGGCACATTCAATGAGTCGCTCGACGACGATGTGAAGGGGATTCTGGGTCTTTATGAAGCTTCTTTTCATGGATTGGAAGGTGAAACCATAATCGTTGAAGCTTGGAAATTTTCTTCTAATCATCTGAAGAGACTAAACCTCGACGAAGTTCCCATTAATTTAGCGAGCCACGTGAGGCATTCATTAGATTTGCCGATCCACTGGAGGCCTAACAGGTTGAAGGCTCGGTGGTTCATGGACATGTACGAGAAGCAGCAAGACATGATCCCCTCTCTGTTACGATTGGCTAAGATAGACTTCAATTTAGTGCAATCAATCCACAGGAAGGAAGTTAGCAATCTGGCAAGGTATACACAAGCATTCTAGATAGTTCATAGATGCAATCTGGCATGTAGGAGCACATTTTTATCGACTTAGTCATCATATGACAAATTTTTCAGGTGGTGGGTTTGTTGGAAATTAAACCAAATTCTGTTATCAGTGACCGTTCGACTCCCATAGCGCATGCACAAATCAAGACGTGTCATTATTGTGTAATTTTAATAGACATAATTAGTTGAGTATTTCAAGAGTCTGTTTGTATTCCAATTTAATAGTCATAATTAGTTGAGTCTATCAGAAATCTTTTAGTATTCCGATGTAATTATTGCTTTAGTCTTTTCACTTTCCTAGAGAGGCTCAAGAGTCGTGTTTTAAGCCTATAAATAGGTGAGTCTTGTAATCATTTCAGTATGGGTGAATCGATTGTGAATGCAGTATATTGAAAAGCCACCTTCCGTCTCCTCTTCCTTGTGTGAACAAAGTTCCTTTGAGAGTGCTTGTTGAGAGCCCCACAGTCGATTTATCCCATCAAATTGGTATCAGAGCTTCACGGTTATGTGATTATGGCGTCAACAAGCAACCTTCCTTTTCAATATCCAATCCTCACCAAAGAAAACTATGGCAAGTGGGCTTCTAGAATGAAAGCCATACTCGGCGCCCATAGTGTGTGGGATCTTGTCAACAATGGCTATGATGAGCCAGATGAAGATGTCGCGTTGACTCAGGCTCAGAGGAATGCGTTGGAGAAGACTCGTTCAAAAGATCAACTCGGGTTGTCAATCATCTTTCAAGCCTTAGATGATTCTATGTTCGAGAAAGTCTCGAATGCTACTACATCCAAGGAGGCATGGGAGATTCTTCAAACCACGCACCAAGGTGTTGAGAAAGTAAAGAAGATCCGCCTTCAAACTTTGAGAGGCGAGTTCGAGGTAATCCGTATGAAATAATCTGAGTCGATTTCTAATTATTTCACAAGAGTTTTAGCTATTGTGAATCAGATGAAAATGAATGGTGAAGATGTTCCTGATGTTCGTGTTGTCGAAAAAATCCTGCGATCGTTGGATAAGAAGTTCGACCACATCGTCGTCGCTATCGAGGAATCGAAAGATGTCGATTCTATGACGGTCGATGAGCTCATGTGTTCGTTGCAAGCCCATGAAGAAAGACTGAAAAGAAACAAGTCTGAACCGGTGGAGGAAGTACTCCAATCTCGATTGACTATCCGAGATGACAAAGGCCAAAGAAGTGACCCTGTGCAAACTCGATGGGTCAATCAAGATCGTGACCAAGGACACGGTAGAGGCCGTTTCCAAGGAAGAGGTCGTGGACGAAGCGGAGGAGATTTCGCCCGAAGCAATGAGTGCTTTCATAATCAAAGAAGTACTCGTGGAAGAGGAAGAAACACAAATAGCCGGTATGATAAATCAAAGGTTCGATGTTATCGTTGTAATAAATGTGGGCATTATGCTTATGAGTGTTGGCAGAAAGAAAGTGCAGTGGCAGATGAAAAGGCGAACTTGGTGAATGATGGTGATCAAGTTCTTATGCTGGCATTTAAAGAAAATGTTGATGAAAAGAATGATACGTAGTACTTGGACACTGGAGCAAGTAACCACATGTGCGGCCGAAAGGAGATGTTCGTTGAAATGGATGAGACAGTAAAAGGAAAAGTCTCGTTCGGTGATAATTCTCAAATTCTTGTCGATGGGAAATGTACGATTTTAATTCGTCTGAAGAACGGAACACGTCAGTTTATTACTAACGTGTATTATGTGCCGAAGATGTCGAGCAATATTTTGAGTTTGGGACAGCTTCTTGAGAAATGATTTACTGTCCAGATGAAAAATCTATGTCTTATGTTGAGAGATCGCAATAATAAGTTGATTGCGAAAGTGAAGATGTCGAAGAATAGGATGTTCACTCTGAACATCAAAGATGATATGTCTACATGCCTTCAAGCATGTGTAGACAATCCTTCGTGGCTATGGCATTTGAGGTTCGGTCATCTCAATTTTGGCGGACTCAATATGCTTTCTCTCAAGAAGATGGTGTATGGCTTACCGCATATTGATCACCCCGATCAATTATGTGAAGGATGTGTAATTGGCAAGCATTCTAGAGCAAGTTTTCCGAAGGAGTCGACTTATCGAGCGAAGAAGCCACTGGAGTTGATTCATTCTGATGTATGTGGTCCGATCACTCCTCAGTCATACGGTAATCATCGCTACTTTGTTACGTTTATTGATGATTTTACTCGAAAGACTTGGGTGTTTTTCTTGAAAGAAAAATTAGAAGTGTTTGATATGTTTAAGCACTTCAAGAAAATGGTTGAAAAGGAGAGTGGTTATTTTATCAAGTCTTTAAGAACTGATCGTGGAGGAGAATTTACTTCTGGAGAATTTAATCAATTCTGTGATTACCATGGCATTCGGCGTTTCTTAACGGCACCGTATTCCCCACAACAAAATGGTGTGGCTGAGCGAAGGAACAGAACCATTCTCGACATGGTTCGCAGTATGTTGAAAAGCAAAAATTTGTCAAAGGAGCTTTGGGGCGAAGCTGTCAGATGTGCAGTTTATCTGCAGAATCGATGTCCCACGCAAGGACTCGATGGTGTTACCCCAGAAGAAGCATGGACCGGGAGAAAACCTACGGTTTCTCATTTAAGAATTTTTGGGAGTGTTGCGTATGCTCACGCACCCGACCAGAAAAGATCGAAGTTGGAAGACAAGAGTAAAAAGCTCATTTTCATCGGGTATGATTCCTCATCAAAAGCTTACAAATTGTTTGATCCTGACACTTTGAAAGTATATGTAAGCTGAGATGTGAAATTTGATGAAGAAAGTTTGTGGGAGGAAAATCGACAACTTGTCAAAACCAGTCATGATAAATTTGTCGAAACCGTTCGTGATGATTCTGTCGAAATGGAGATTGAAGCTCATTCACCTTCTCCGATGTTTTCACCATCATCGTCAGCTTCAACTTCAAATACTGTCGAAGAATCGCTAGCATCGAGATCAAGAAGACTTTCTGAAATTTATGAAGCTACCGATGAGTTTCACCTTATATGTCTTCTTGCAGATTGTGAACCACTTATTTTCGATGAAGCTTCCAAAGAAGAAAAATGGAGGAAAGCCATGGATGAAGAGATAGAAGCCATCGAAAAGAATAAAACGTGGCAACTCGCTGATCTTCCGAAGGACAAAAAGGCGATCGGTGTCAAATGGGTATACAAGGCCAAGAAGAACGAGAAAGGAGAAATCACTCGTTATAAGGCCAGACTTGTCGCAAAGGGCTACAAACAGAAAGCTGGGATCGACTATGACGAGGTATTTGCACCTGTCATCCGAATGGAAACCATCAGACTAATGATTTCCATTGCAGCGCAAAATCGGTGGCCAATCTATCAAATGGATGTCAAATCGGCATTCCTGAATGGCGTTCTTGAAGAAGAAATTTATGTCGAACAACCCCTCGGTTTTGTTGTGAAAGGTCATGAAGACAAAGTGCTGAGATTGAAGAAAGCTTTGTATGGGCTTAAGCAAGCTCCGAGAGCTTGGAACTCCAGAATCGATGCTTATTTCAAGGCAAATGGCTTCGTACAATGTCCGTACGAACATGCTCTCTACTTGAAGCATGAGAAAGGTGATGTTTTATTGGCATGTTTATACGTTGATGATCTTGTCTTCACAGGAAATAATTCTGGATTGATCGACACTTTTAAAGCATCGATGGTGAAAGAATTTGAAATAACAAATAATGGTTTGATGAGTTATTTTCTGGGTATCGAAGTGAAGCAAAATGAAGATGGGATTTTTATTTCCCAAAAAAGATATGCTGAAAATATCCTTGAGAAATTCAACATGAAGAATTGCACTTCGGTTAATACTCCGATGGATTGTGGTGCAAAATTGTCGAAGTTCGATGAAGGTGTCGATGTTGATTCAACATATTTTAGAAGCTTGGAAGCTTAAGGTATTTGACCTGTACCAGACCAGATACCATGTACAGTGTCGGAATTGTGAGTCGATATATGGAGAATCCGAAGACATCTCATCTTAAGGCAGCGAAGAGGATACTTCGGTACATCAAAGGTACTATCTCTCTTGGCTTGTATTATTATCAATCTAAACTATTTCAACTCAGAGGTTATTCAGATAGTGACTATGGGGGAGATGTCGATGATCGAAAAAGCACTACGGGCTTTGTATTTTATCTGGGTGAAACTGCTTTTACATGGTCATCAAAGAAGCAATCCAGTGTTACTTTGTAGACATGTGAAGCGGAGTATGTTGCTGCATCATCGTGTGTTTGTCATGCGATATGGTTGAGAAAGTTGCTCAAAGAAATTCATATGGAGCAAAAGGATGCAACGGAGATTTTTGTTGATAATGTTTCTGCCATTGCTTTGGCGAAGAATCCAGTTTTTCATGAGAGGAGCAAGCATATCGATGTTCGATATCATTTTATTCGAGAACAAGTCAGCGACAAACAAATCGAAGTTGTGCACGTGAAGACCGGTGATCAAGTCGCAGATATTTTTAAGAAACCTCTCAAGATCGAAGTGTTTCGGAAATTCAGAAGTTTACTTGGAATGATCGACGGAAGAGAATTTGGCTTAAGGGGGAGTTTTGTTGGAAATTAAGCCAAATTCTGTTATCAGTGATCGTTCGACTCCCATGGCGCATGCACAAATCAAGACGTGTCATTATTGTGTAATTTTAATAGACATAATTAGTTGAGTATTTCAAGAGTCTGTTCGTATTCCAATTTAATAGTCATAATTAGTTGAGTCTATCAGAAATCTTTTAGTATTCCGATGTAATTATTGCTTTAGTCTTTTCACTTTCCTAGAGAGACTCAAGAGTCGTGTTTTAAGCCTATAAATAGGTGAGTCTTGTAATCATTTCAGTATGTGTGAATCGATTGTGAATACAGTATATTGAAAAGCCACCTTCCGTCTCCTCTTCCTTGTGTGAACAAAGTTCCTTTGAGAGTGCTTGTTGAGAGCCCCACAGTCGATTTATCCCATCAAGGTTGAACTTGGGGCGAACAAGATGAGCTTCTTTAGGGATAGGCTAGTGGAAAACTACTTTTGGACCAATATTTTTGTTTTCGAACCTCAATATACAGATTTCAGAGAGTTGAATAGGAAGATCGGTTGTATGGTGACACTTATCGACGACGTTTATGATATATATGGAACGCCGGAAGAGCTTGAACTCCTAACGGATTTCATTATCAGGTTCGCCTAGTATCACCACCGTTAATATTTTTCCTTCTAACAATTATTGCCAAAAAGAGTAGGACGGAATTAATTATTCGATCATTGCGAGTCTTAGAATAAATGATCAAAATCATATCTTGTGAAATGAATTATTCAATGTGTTTAATACATATCGGTTTTATGTCAACCTTTTCATCTTATATGTAATTGATTGGTTTGGGCTAATAAACAATAGGCACTAATTTTCATCGTTATTGCTAAAAGGTATATTAAGAAAAATCTATAAGATTGTTCGAATGATGATTGCTTATTTAGGTGGGACATCACAGACATCGATAAACTTCCTCCAACAATCAGGGATAGTATTATGGTCTTGTACAACACCATCAATGAAGTTGGGCATTGGACGATGAGAGAGAGAGAGGAATCAACCCCATCCCTTACTTGCGGAAAGTGGTAATCTCGACTTTTCACCTAATAATTTCTAGCTCCTATCAGCCAGCTCAATTTTCTACTCAGACAGTGTTTGCTACGAGGAAATTAAGCAATTTAGATAATGCCTTTTCGAAAATAACTGCTTCTATCACATATGAAAAAAGAACGAATGAAAAGTACTTTCATCCTTCATGAAAGTTTTTAGAAATAGCTTGTTGTCGATAATAATTTTTTTTCATAGACTAATTATTTTATGCGGTGCAAAGACTCATTTTTTCAAAAAATATTATCCAATCATTCGTTTGGCAAAAAAATGAGTTATTTTTAGAAAAAATATTTTCTGAGAAGTCATTTTCCATGAAAATGATAATATTACTCGGAGTTCGGATGAATTCTGACCTAAAAAATAATTTTCGTGATTCATTTCAGAAGATCGGATTTGATTTTCCTCCTTACAATCCTTTTAGTTTTTTTTTTCCTTTTCCCTTTTTCTTCTGTTGGTTGCTAGCCATGGCGATGGCCGACGTTGGTCAAGCTCACCTCACCGGTCTTGGGTGAGTGGTTGTGGCCAGTTGCAGGCCGGTGTCGTGGTCGGCGATCGACAAAGAAAGAAAAAAGAAAATTTATTATAATGTTAAATAATATTATTGTTCTTTCAAATTAATTAAAAAGAAAAATAATGTGAATGAGTGGAGGGAGAAAAGATAAGGAAAGAGGAGAACATTTCCCGCTTTTGAATGTGTTTTTCCAATGGATGGAAAAATATTTTTCTTGATTAAAAAAAGTAGCGAGAAAAGAACGGGCCACGACTTGATCATTCACACACTTTTCGAGATTCCAATCGTACGGTGGGCCGATGAATGCACGGCGTACATGAAGGAGCTCCATCGGTACAACAATGGCATCACACCGACGCTGAAGCTGTACATGGACATTGCGGTGGATTCAATTGGAGGGCTGATTTTGCTGTTGGGTAGCTACTTCCTAACCACAGACAAATTGACGAAAGATGGACTTGATTACGTGTCGAAAATCCCGAATGTCATCCATTCTTTTGCCAAGATCCTTCGACTCAACGATGATCTCAGTACATCATCGGTAACTTACTTTGATTTGTCGTCCTTTCCTTGTGAATTATCCCCTATGAAGAATTACGCGCTATCGGAATATTTACAATAATATGCTATTCCTCTTTATTTCTCTGACACAAATGTGAGATAAACCTGGAGACTTACGTTTGTAATCCATCACTGTCATCCATGCTTAGCATGAATTGGCACGAGGAGACAACTCCAAGGCACTAGAGTGCTACATGAATGAAACCGGCGCTTCGGAAGAGGCCGCGAGAGAACATATCAGGCATCTGGTGCGAGAGACTTGGAAGAAGATGAACAAAGACGTGTTTGAGGGCTACCCATTCTCCGAGTTCAAGCCTTTTCTCGAGGCCTGCTTGAACTTAGCACGAGCTTCTCATTGCTTTTACGAGCATGGAGACGGACACGGCCTTCCCGATCACCATACCAAGGACCATATTGTGTCAACTATATTCGAATCCGTGGCCCTCGATTAGGGATGCATCATTGACCTAGCTAGAGGGGAGCCCACAATCTTATGTGTTATTATCAGTTTTTGAGGTGGCTCTGTTATCTTCAAGATATTGAAACTGTTGTAATTTGATTCTACTGATGGGTGTTTGTACAGGCTTCATAACATTCGGCAGAGAAGCACATGTTATTCTGTGTTTTGTGTTGTGGCTGATTACAAGATTGTTAATAGTATTTGTGGTGATTGAATTTTATTTTATGCAGAAAATAAAGCAGCTTTTTATATTGAAGAGAAAAAGAACATACTACACAAAAGAAAAACTGGTCAACTTTGACCGAAGCTAGCTCGATGCAATTTGAAACGGTGGATGTGCATGTTAGTTCGATACTTTCACCTGGGAAGATCGCCAAGAGGGAGTCCAAGTCCGAACCAGTCAACATATCCAGTTGGACGCACCTTCACTGAAAACTTCAGTCAACGAGTTATGGGCCAATTTGAATATATTAACTGCTGCATATAATTCTCCAATGTGAGACTTCTCTAACACAATTCATGTCGCACCCTCGCTCCAGGAGCGACCCGCAGAGCCGTGACATCCCAGGCCGTCACATTGAATTAGTACCATTAGTATTAAAATATTCTCATGCGGCGGAAAAATTTCGAATACTTATTAAGCTAAAGTTCACATGTGAATGATACAAGCACATATTCTTTTCCTTAGCAACACAGATATTACAACAACGAGGGCTACTCCCACGGTCCCACCCTATCGATATTATAAGTGAGTTTCATCTTCATCTTCATCACCATCTTCATGGCTCATTCCACTCCTTCTTCAGGTAACTGAAAATATATTCCCCAATAGGGGTAAGCTAACCACAGCTTAGCAAGTAAAACTTCTAGCCTAACGACTAAGTTGTCCATCCACTCATTCAGTCAAGTAGATCTCATCACCTTAATGCCCACTTGGCTCACTATTCGAGCCCACAGCTAACTTAGCAAACAATTCATAGACCACACATTGCATATGTGAATATTTATTGCATGAATGAATGTATAAGATGCAAATGAGTGAATGCATGTCTCCCATGTACAATGATTACCACCATTGTTCCGGAGTCAATTCCCGACTCGTAGTCAAATGTATTTATTCGGCTCTCACTGGCCGCCTTCCATTGACAACTCCCCGTCAATGAGATCCTCACTTCGAGGCTTCGCGTCAACACACGGTGCTCCTGCCACCACTACTAGGCCATCCCGTCTCCCTCGAGGAATAATTGAGCTCATAAAACATTTACGTGGCCTCAACCCCTTTCGCCAGTAAGTGCAATGCAATGTAAGTGCACATGTATATGCAATCCGCCATACAATATTACAAGTATCAATTATTTCAGTTAAAGGTAACCTTTTTATAACAAGATCCATGAGTAATCAATTACTACAGCTCTCTTGTGTTAAGCCAGGGTCGTACCTATTTTGCGGATCCACACAAAATCTACAGCCAACTCAATTTGATTGACCTTAATTGCACGAACGTTATATTTACTAGCATTATTAGCATCAATAGCACAATGTATTAGACTGATTCGATACCTCTCCCATCTAAACCGAACCTACTCCAACTCGTTACCACTAACCCATATCCAATTTCGTCAATCCACTCGTGAATAACCATATCTCGATGTTCAATTTACCCGTGCTAATAATAACAACAAGCGACTCAAGCAAAGCACTTCCTTCATCAGTCCCCAATTTAGATCTTCAAGATGAAAGCCAATTCATCAACTGACATACCTATTTTAAATGACGACGATTCATGCTCAAGAGAATGATAAATGAGCGACATAGTAATAAGGATAAAAGTCCACTTGCCTAGGATCGTGTATGAAGAAAGACGAAGCTCGAATTCCATTGGACATGCAGCTGGTATGCTCGTCCAGCTTCTGTCCAGGTCACATTGACAAAATTTGATCAACTTCTTGGGATATCTGGTCACATGTCCATTTTCCTCATGATCTTACGGTCGCACAGGAGAAAACAGAGCTCAATTCGGCCTCCGGACGAGCTCGGACGACTCGTTTCTTCTCGGACTCGCGAGTCTGAGAGAACGAGCTCTCGCGTTCTAGCGTGATTCCGAACCCAGAATTTCTCCCAAACCAGAACCAATTTGGCTCATTCTTCACGAGCAAACCACCAAAAATCAAAACAAGGTTCAAGTGGTTGCTTGCAACATTCACATAGCATTAGGTTTTTCTTTTCTTTCTTCCCGTCAACCAATCCCAAAACCCACTACAATTTATAGCCTATCACGAATTCAACTCCAAAAGTTCATCAATTATTTAATAACCCATCCTTAATTTCCTTGCCCATATATAAAGCCCCAATACTGATTCCCCTACTTTTCCGAACAACATTCCCTTGAGTACCAGTTTAACTTGCCTATTTCTTTCACCTCACGCACCGTGCTTACATGTTCCCTCACTACACGTATCTTATTTCATTGAATTCCCATACCCGATCAACCATTCATTTTTTTTTACCTCTAACCTTCCTGCTAACCAACATTCAGTTGAGTAATTACCCCTTATAAAGTCGCTCAATTGAGACAACCGGATTTAAGTCGTACCGAACAGACCTAGCCAAAACAACCAGCATTGGACTACCAACACTTGGTTGTTGAGTGCCTTGCTTCCTTCTTCACCGATTCTGTTGCTGGGTTGCTAGGTTGTGGCTTGCTAAACCGTGAGAGAATGATCGACCAAAAGGCTCCTTTCTCTAGTGGATCGTGTAAATGTATTGTGGTGTCAATTGATGTGGTTTTGACAACAAAAGGACAAGTGTTAGTCTGCATGCAAGGTGAATTGGTAACTTAACCCAGCTGTCCCAATTTCCTTCAACATGCAATTTGGTATTCCTTACACACGCCACGCCACTTGCCTTGATCTGCTGTTAATGGCCTTGCTCCTGCCACTTGCCCACATAAACCCTTCTTTCACCACTTGTTTTACCCTCCATGCATTGCCTTTACAAAATTGACCCGAAGTGTTTAATATCCTTGGCAGTTTCTATGCATGCGACCAACTCATTGAGCCCACGGCACACTATATAACTTAGGCTTCCTCACAACTATTTACATGTTATTAATAAAACAAGTAGGTGGCCACGCCTAGTTCCATATTGCGGCGAAGTCTCATCGATTTCCTCACATAGGATAACTAGTCGGCTATGCTCGCACGACCAATAAACTCCAAATCGTTCCACCAATATGTGGTCGTGAGCTATTTTAGCATATTTGTTAGGAAGTTTTATTGTATATATTTCTTCCTAGCATAGAATCATTCCTATTGTGTATCTCCTAATTAGGGTTGTCTGTTGTCCTATATATATGACATGATTGAGTATTGTACATATATAGAAAAAATATTCATTGAATAAAAACGACAGTTTTCTTTCTCTTCATGGTATCAGAGCTCTAGTGTCACGCCCCGCGCCTTCATTTGACGCGAGTACGCGGAGACCCCTAAATAACAGGGGAAACCTGGATAACGAGACAAGAGCTAAATATGACCATTTTACTCCAAAACCAAACGTTCGTACAAAAGTTCGGTCACCTAGACCAGCGAAAAGGTCGGGTAGACGGCCAATAGAACGACTACATAATTACACCTTCCAAAAAGAAACATCACTACGACCACACAAAAAGTATCAACCAGCCTAACTACGACTCCTAAGTCGAAGTACTGAAATCGTTGGACGGCCCGGTATCCTCCGTGGGCTCGTACTCGGACCAGGTCTCTGACTGAACCTCGATAGAATCCTCCTCGATATCCTCCATGGCGACATCTTCAGGTCGCTCCACCAAGTCGCCCTCAGAGGTCTCTAGCTCAATCACCTCAACGGTGTCCTCATGAGTCGGGATCCTCTCCGGTACGTTAACCGAACCGGTCACCGAACCATCCACTTCTATAGACTCCCGAGTGGGATGACAAAAGTTGGGGACTGTTCCACGAGGTACATCAGTGGGCTTAAGTGGCCCAGTAGTCACTTCGCCTACGCGTCGGAACCAAGCCTCAAACCTATGAGGAACCTCCTTCCTATCAGCCTCATCCACCCAGACCACCGTAGTCTTTCTCACAAAAACAATTCCCTGTCCATTAGGGTACTCTTCCCAAAAACAGTCATCCACTGCAAGTCTCCGTGTCGGATAGGCAACATTCTTACGGTCTAGGATCTGGAAAAGAAAAGGTCTCACGACGGGGTGAGATCGAAATCTCAGTAAAAGAGGCCCTAGCCCCAAGGTAGGCCGACCGTACACTCAGACAAGCAGTCATTCACAACAGAAGAACAACAACAACCACATAAAGTATCAAGCAGTCTCATATAGCACAGAAGAGCAAACAAGCCTCGAGTACAAAATCAAGCCATCGCACATCATTATAAGAGTCAAATATGCAATTCAAGTCAAACTACTCCACAGCCCTTGCCAATTTCACATTTCTTTCTTGCCCGCGTATACAACGCATCAGGCTCGGTCCGCGTACTTACGCCTCAGATCCACTCACTAAGAAACCCGCGTAAACGCCTCAGGCTTTCTGTCTCGGCATAGGCCAGTGCGAACGCACTCAATGTATGTCCCGCGTCGTTCTACGTATCAGGACCTCGGTTGTCACAAACCCCGCGTAAACGCCTCAAGTTTTCACAATTCTCAAGCATGCCAACACTAAACCCACGACAAACTTTATGATCGAATATAGATCATGCATTGAACTAATGATCTATAACATGTGAGTTCATCGATTTAGACAAAACATAGTGGCATTTCAATCACGAAGCACACATACAAATCTCCGATATCAACCAAGTACGCACAATGTAATATCATGAGACGACGCTCCAAAATCAACACCATTTCACGACTAACTCGACCAGTGGAGTCCAATCTCCCTAACTAAAGTTTAGGAACCCCTTACCTCGCTCTAGAATAAACACAAATTGCTTCCCAAAGTCCACAAAGGTTCGGTTCCAAGGAAAACAAAACAGGGCAGCAGCACCTAGCATCAAAATCCACTCGATTCGTCAAGCTTTCCTCGTCGAAACACCAAATTACCTAACGAGAACCTTAGGGACATAACTACGGACAATTTAACACGTCGCTATAAGGAATCTCCAGCCAAAAATCGACTCCAATAGTCCCCCAAGTTCACGGCCAGAACAGAACCGAACAGGGCTGGTGCCGGTTCTGTTCTGTCCTCACCAAGACAGCCCACAACTTCACTTAAATCCTCAATTCAATCATCAACTCCTTGCTAGCATCAAGCTCTACGAGTTAGGGTGCCTTACCAAGGGTTTCAAAGCTAGGCGACGTCAAATGATCTTCAAAAGGTGCCGCTCTCTCTTAGTTCCCCAAACCGGCAGAAACTGACTCGCAAACACAGCAATAGAAAATCATCGAATCTTCATCAATTTCAGTCGAGCTTTTTACCATACGTCCACATATAAGTTTACTAGAAATCTGAAAATTTTGAGCAAGAAAAACCAAGATTTGGGGGTCCTATGGAGGCAAAACCAAAACCTACCTTAGTCAGTGATGTTTTCTGTCGACCGGTGCGAGAATGCTTGGCCGGGGCTGCTCAGTGAACCAAAAGCCGTGCTTCCACTTCAAGGAGCTCGGCAAGACGTGGAACCAAGTCGTGGTGGTCGGCTCCCTAGCTGGAAGTTGACGACGGCGACGCTGGAGGCTTGCGAAGCAGGCTGGCAGAAACTGCCAAGCAAGCTGTTCTCGGTTAGGGGAAAAAGAAAAAAGAACGAAGAAGAAGGAGGAGAGCGTGTCGCGATTGAGGGCTCGGCAGAAGGCAATGGGAGAGAGAGAGAGAGAGAGAGAGAGTCTTGATAAATCCCACTTGGTCAACACTTGAATGGTAGGTGGGGAAAGTAACAATTAATGCTAGGCAATGGATCTCTTGACACTTGTCCCACTTACTAACTCATGACTCATCCAACGGCTACCATTTCTTCTTATTTTCAGCAGCAAGGGGGGTGGGAAAAGACCAAAACGCCCCTGACCATTGCTAAAGAAAAGACCAAAGCTTGAGGGCAAAATGGTCATTTTACCTCCGGCGTCCAAAACTTCGATTTTCCAGTTCAAATTTTCTTCGACGAGGCGACGTCCAATCCGAATAAAATGTTGGAATTCTTGATTCTCCATTTTCAAATTTCGAGACTCATCCCTGATTTATTTCTCTGTCGAATGCGATTCCAGCCTATCTCGAACCGACGGGCGGCTTTTGCAGAAGCTACGCGTATCGACTCTGTGACCTAAATCACACTCAAGGCTCGTCAGTTCGTGGCGACTTTGGTTGTCATGTAATTGCGAGGGTCTATCACTAGTTTCGACGGTCTCGATCGTCATCGATCAATTTAGGAAAATTTTGCAAATTATGAATTGGTTAAGCGACATCACTGTTGACACCTAAATTTTGATCAACTTTTTTTATTTATTTTTATTTTTATTTTTATTTTTATTTTGAAAATTCATAGAAAATCCATAAAAAGTTGAAAAAATTGAAAAATCAATTTTGGTGACCTTAGCCAAGCTAAATGAACCATTTTGACCAAAAAAATAATTTTCATAATTTTCATTTTTTTATATATTTTCGAAAAATACAAAAAAAAGGAAAAAAAAAAGAAAAAGAAAATCAAGAAAATCAAGAAAAATAATATTTGAGGTCACAAAGATATATAAAAATAGTCGGTATTTTTATTTTTATTTTATCTATTTTCTAACCTCATAAATAGTAAAATTCAGGTTTGATTTTAGGTGTTCTCTGATCACCATAAAATTGAATTTGACAAAAATATTAGTAATGATTAAAAGGAAAAGGAGGGAAACATCATCATTTAAAAGGAAAAGGGGACTAATGATTTTGTCTTCTCTTTTTGTTATTTTATTTTATTTTTACTTTTTTTATTTTTTTATTTTTTTATTTTATTATTATTATATATATTTTTTTTCTTTCTCTCTCTCTCTCTCTCCCCACTCCCTCTCTCCTTCCCGCTGCCTATTTATCTCCTCCCCCTCATCATCTCCTTCTCTCTTCCCCCTCCTCCTCTTCCTCTTCTTCTTCTTCTTCTTCTTCTTCTTCTTCTTCTTCCTCTCTCCTCTCCCTTTCCCGAACCATCTCACTGTTCCGGTCATAACTCCGTCGTCCAATATCAGGTCGAGATGAAACCACCTCCAATAGAAAGCTTATCGTCTTATCTTTCCAGGGATATATTATAAGGCTCATTTGGCCCAGCCATTCGTCCGATGGAGCCGTTTGAATGAGCAAAGGTCGCTGCTGACCCTGTAACGACCAGTTTCTGCCGCCGCCGTCGTCCTCCACGATCAGCCCTTCCGGCGACCTTTGCGCCCCCCTCTGACCATCACAGGTTAAGTTAAGATGTCCTTAACAATTTCCCGTTGGTTTCGTGAATTTTCGAGGTCTGGTTAAATTATGGTGATTTTTTGAAAAACCGTCGACGAAAATCGAGCGAATTGAGATATTGTGGTCATATCTCACTCATTTGGACTCCTTTTAAGGTAAAATTTTCGGTGATGGCTTCCTAAGATGATAGGCTATGTTCTGGAATTTTAAGGTTGCTGAATATTTGCTGTGTATTTACTTTATGTCATAGCATTTCTATATTTCGCATAAAAGACCCAGAATCGGAAGGCCGAGCCTCCTGTTGGTGTCTAAATGTTTGCTGCGTATTTACTTTATGTCATAGCATTTCTATATTTCGCATAAAAGACCCAGAATCGGAAGGCTGAGCCTCCTGTTGGTGTCTAAATATTTGCTGTGTATTTACTTTATGTCAGAGCATTTCTATATTTCTCATAAAAGACCCAGAATCGGAAGGCTAAGCCTCCTATTGGTGTCCAAGGTGTTTCATTTATTTATTTTATGTAAATTATATTGTGCTACCCCAGAATCGGAAGGCCGAGCCTCCTGCTGGTGGTATATACCCCCCCACACATTGTTGCACGAGCACCGACGGACTCCGACGTCATAAAATTCACCGGATCCCATCTCCTTTGCTTATGTTTATGTTGTATAATGACTTAATATCTTCTTTATTTTTTTGCATTGTGTTACGTCCTATAAAAATAAAAACAAAAAATGCTAGATTGGATGGTTGCAGATGAGCCAGGTGTCGTGATCCGATGATTTTCAAAATAAAAAATATTTTTAACATTAAAAGAAATGAATCTCAAATTTTACAAAAATTAAAATGATTCGATTGTCACCGAGACGCCACGTGGCGAGTTAGGGACCGTTCAGTTGGGACTTATTTTCAGGAAATTTTAAAAAAAAAATCAAATAAAAAAAAGTGAATTATTAAGGAAAAATTCAAAAACAAATTGAGAAAAATTGCAGAAAATTCAATCAACTTAGGTACCGAAAGGGCGTCAACTCTGACAGTTGACGTAACTAAGTCCCCGAACCCATTTCTCTGGTTATCGTAGAATTGAATAGAAACTCCCGACTATTCAATAGGGTGGTCCAATCATACCCTCCAAAAAATGATTGGTGGCGACTCCATGGCATGCACACTTAGCACATGTCACTAGACCACACTGAAGGTCGACTACGTATACCTCCGTTGCGATTTGGGTAACGGGCCTTGGGAGAGACCCGCGTCCGACCAGACTGGACGGCCCATTAGCCCTTGAGAGCCCATGGCGAATCTCGAGAGGGTCGCGACAGACTGGCGACTCCGCTGGGGACTGGTTCTTAACCATTTAGTGGACTTGAGCCGATTAAAAAGTTGATTGATTTTTCTGACATGTTTTATGCAGACGCTCTTCAAATTGAAGTATGTACTTTAACCCTTGAGGTGTTAAACGTTTTTGCAGATTGGAGAAATAAGGGGTGTAGTCCGTGATTAACATTATTTTATGCAGGTTGGCGTAGGAATGTATGTTGTGTGGGTGATTTGAAGCGCTGATTGATAAACTGTTATGCATGACTTGCATTGTGATGATCACGACACCTGAACACACACAACCGCGCCTAAAACCCCGGGCGCCCCTATAAGCAAACAATAGAAGGAATTGAAAATGGAACATCCGTGAGGAAAAACACGGGGTAATCCATTTTTAATTTCGCTCACTTCGAACTATGGATTGGGTCCCAATGCAACGATAGTTGTGCAATGGAACCTACCCTTTCTAGAACTCGAGGTGGGAGCCTTTAAGCCTCAGGAATCCCACCATTTAGGTGTCAAAACTTCACAAGTTTACATGCGCATGATCGATGTGTTTGACATGTCTTACCCCCTTCAAAAGGTTTGTAAGTATCATTCCTTTCACCCCTTGAACTCAGTATAACTTTTTTCCATATGCTAACACGTCTTTCTACCTAACACAGGGCAGGTAGCTTTAATCACGGAACCAAGAATAACTCGTATTATAACTCGTCTCCGAGCCAGAATGGAGCAAGAGGAGTTGGGATCTCGCGTGAATAGTTTGGAAGGTCAGATGGCGTCAATGGCCACCATGCTAGCAGAAATGAAAGCCATGATGGTGGCTGCACAAGAAAGAAATCATGACTTCAGCCAGGATGCTCCGCCCGCACCCCCCAATGCTTCGAATGTGGCGCGAACTCGGGAAGAGAATGTGGCCGAGAATGTTAATCGAGTGTTAGCAGCTGATGCACTACCGAAGGCCGTGTCTGCAGTCATCGACCTAGAAAAAGACAAAAATGAGAAACCCCCGGGCAAAATCGAAGAAGGCGCAAAGAGGCTAGCGAAGATAGAGGAATGCCTAAGCAGCCAAGGGTATGAGCTGGCTCGATTTGACAAGATATCACCATTTGCAAAAATTGAAGCGCCGTTAGACTATAAAGAACCTGATTTCGTCAGAAAATACAACGGGACGAGCTGCCCCCGAGCCCACTTAAAATATTACCTACGCAAAATGGCACTTTTTTCTGACTACGTTCCCTTGCTGATGAACACGTTTCAAGAGAGTCTGGCGGGTGCTGCTCTGGCTTGGTTCATCGAATTAGATTTGGTGGACTATGATGGATGGGAAGACCTGGCGGAGGACTTTTTACATCAATATAAGTTCAATACTGCTACAGCCCCTTCCAGAGAAGAATTGCTGAGGACCACTAAAGGGAAGAATGAGGCAATCCGTGCCTACGCTCAAAGATGGCGGGCCTTAGCAACACAAGTCAAACCGTCCATTCCAGAGGACGAGCTGGTCGACCTTTTCTTGAGAGCGTTGCCTTACGAGTATTTCGATAGGCTGAACACATCTGGTTGTCAAACATTTGTACACCTCATAAAAATCGCAGAAAGGCTGGAATGGGCGATGAGGGAAAGGAAAGCACCAGAAATCGCAACAAGACGCCAATATCCGGCCCGAAGGGAGAAGGAGGCTGAAGTTGATGTGGCCTTCGTACCAAACCCACCCAACCCTAAGCAGTTCTCCAATTCAAGTACGGTGCAAGGAAACTCGTCGATGTCGGTACAGAAACCATATGAACTAAGGAGGAAGTTGCCTCCCAAGCAGTTCACCCCCTGCCAAGGCCGTTATCGAAATTACTTCCTATGTTACTAGAGGAGCACCTAGTGGCTAAGGAGCCTCCAAGGCCGAATCCGGTGAAATTTAACGGGTACGATGAAAGCCAGTCATGTGTCTATCACATGGGAGAGAAGGGCCATAACGTAGACAATTGCATTGTTTTGAAGCACAAGGTGCAAGCCCTTATCGATAATTGCATCCTTGAATTCGACAAAACAGAGCCGAACGTGCAAAATAATCCACTTCCTGATCACCAAACCGTGGGGGTGATCTTCGACAACAAGTTCGACCGGTTCTTCTCCGAGGATTCCAAACGGTCGAAGGACGAGGGGATAGAAACGACATCGGAGGAACTTGATTTGACCAGCTTGTCTTTGGGAGATTTTGTCAAATCACTCGACGGCGACGCTCCTACCATGGAGTAAAGAGATATCTGTCTCTCTTCGACGCATCTAAATCCACATTAGGTGCCTCGGGCTTTTTATTACGTGTTGTATTGTAATATAAGTATACTAAAAAAAAAACCAAAAAAATCATCAAAAATCAAAAATCAAAAAAAGGGGACATGTGGGAGCCACAAATCGGTCAATGACGAAAAAAAAAAAACTGAGACCTGATTTCCCACATGTCTCCTGGTTTGCAAAGTTTTGGGATGCGAGGATGCCCAATGATATGAGGGCTAGCTCCCATCCTACCCTTTCAATTTTTCTTAAGACGTCTCCCAAAGAAGTTTATCATTACATGAACTTTCTCTATTTTATAACCGTCTTTGTGACACTTCAAGCATGCCATTCCAAGCATACATAGCAGTTGTTAAATAACTCAGGTTCCCGAGGAGGAGATTCCCTCCTAAATGGGGAATAAAACGATGCGGAGCCATCCATTCCAGCGACGATCAAAAGCAGGGGAATCAGATGGCAGTGCTTCCAAATGACGAAACAAGGAGTACCCCTTTTCATAACATAAGTCTGACTCAATGTTTTCAAGAGCGTTCTAATGGCTCAATTTGTGAACAAAATCTTTGAGAAAACCTGAAAAAGTTTCTCATCACCTGAAAACCTCTGTGAAAAGAATGCTTGAAAAGAAAATCTTAAGTTTTATCAAATACCTTATTTGAATAGAATGAAAAGCACGAATTCATAGATGACCAGGATTGGCAAAACTCGTGGGAGCAAGTCTCTCCCTTTTCTCCGAGAAGCCCAGCCAGGGGCAAACTCTCATGATCCCCCCTAAAAGTGTAACAGACCAGGGTCATCAAATCCAGAGAGGACAAACAGCGAAACCGGCCTCACCGGGGCAAATTGCTCGAAAAGCACGAAAGGACGAAACTTCGGAGGGAGTACCTCTTTTCAGAAATTCCAAATGAAGTCAGATAAAAACCCACGTCTATTTCTTCACATGCAGGTGCGTGGACTCCTTCAGATGGGATTAGAAATCTCCAACAAAAGCGGAAAGCGTTAAGGCATGACTGGGGCATGCGAATCAATTTTGCCCTGGGCAAAGAAAGATGTTTCTTCTCTGGCAAAATCCGTAGACGCAATGACAGAGTTATCTGCATCAGAAATAAACCCCAGGATACAAACCTAGAGGCGGTAACTTTGTATCGTTCCAATTTGATCTCCATAAATCCCATGCTTAACATGAGTTTTCCTCATTTAACAGGAAGTCGTTGGCGCCAAAAGCCACAAAAGAAAAGAACTCGCCAATGAGGAGGCGAATAAAATTATTAACCTTGGGAGTCAGCACTCCAAGGAAGGGTCTTTGATCAAGTGGAGGAACTATGAAGAGTGACGCTGGAATGCGCCCAAAAACACAAATGGATTTCCTCTGGGGCAAATCCTCGAGAATGATTCATCGCCAACCAAACGGAGGAATCGTGGCCACAATATAGATGGCCAATTTCTACAGGCCGCGCGTTTGTGTTCAAATGAAAACACCAAGCAAGAACAAGGCGGTATCGTTCCAATTTGTCTTGAATTTTGGAACGCAAACTGACACTTATTGTTTATTTTTGACAGGGGAGTCGCCTTGGAGACGAACAAGTTTTTACATCACACGTACTACTTGTTAGGGTACATGACCGAGGGTAGGATGTATCGTTTCGATTTTCAAAAAAATTCGTGAATATACAATGATATGCTTCTCTTACATTTTCAGGGGTCTGCAGCCGCGACAGGTAGGTAAGTATCCCTTTCCCAGTTAGCTGGAGATAAAGAATGTTAAAATCCTTTCAGTCGTCATGAAAATTATCCAATGCATCGATGTTCATGATTTAAATCGGGAGGTTGCCCAAAGCATGAATAAAACATGCACGATACATCACAAGATCCCCTCAATGGATAAATTTTGGGAAAGAAGGGAGTGAATTTTTCCAAATATCATTATTTGTCAAATCATTCAAAATGAAGTTTACTCAAAAGAGAGGCGAGCCTAATCCAAACATGTCCAACACACACTTGAGAGATGAGTGGAGTGGGCAGATAGCAAAATCTGGGTCTACGATGGTAGGGACCATTTGCAGCGATTACATGGGTTGGGACAACAGAGGCATTCGTTTCATATCCCCAAACACTACAGGTGACCATTGATAAACCCCTTTGAACGGCGTTTTTCATTCTTAACCCTATCAAGAACCACCCCACATCGGGGCAAAATGGAGGTGAGTCCAGTAGCATAAGGAGAAAATGGTTAGAAATTTTCTTGCTCGGACTAACATTAATCTTTGTGTGTTGTTTATATGGTAATCCAAGTGCCATAGGATGATGAGAAGCATTCATTTCTCTATCCCACACACCATATCCTTTGCATAGCCAAGTTGAGCCTGCGAATTCATTTCATAAACCCATTGGTGATCATTGCAAGTTCCAAAACAAAGGCAAATCACTTCAGGAACGGAGAAGTTCAAGACTTAGGGTTTACGAAGAAACTACTAAGTTGATACTCAAGCGTGCTAAGAGCCAAGTCATATATCTAGCACAATTGACAAGCATCCCACTTGCGACAAGGGATTAAAGAAATCCCCAGCATCAAGAAAAAGCAAAGTGCCTGGTAAAAGCGAGGCCGATGCTCGGGTGAACAATTTGATCGATCCCTAAAGAAACCTGGTAGGGAAAAGAAGAGGGAAAAACCCCTAATGGAGTCAGATCAAGAAGACTGCTCCCCAAATGATGTCAGGCGTGGAGCAAAAACACAGAAAGAGTTGTCAACCTCTTAATACCACAAGAGACGCTCTCTAAAGAGTTTGTACACACCTAAAAAATGGTTGCACGTCTCAAAAATTGAAGATACAGAATGGAAATGACAGGTGACAAGTTTGCAATGATCACCAAGGTCAATCCCCTCATAAATTATGGGCCAAAAACAAGCTTTTTTCGGTCCCCAATCCTACCAACATCATAACCCTGAAACAGCCTTCTCTGACTAAGACACTTGGGTTAACATATAGCTTAGCTCGAAGAGGTACGAGCAAGACTATTTCTTTCTCATTTTGCAGGGTTCTTGACTTGTAAACCCGAAGCAGATGGTGAAAACTTTCGTTCAATGGCTTTGACTCAAAAATGAGTCCCCCTTGAAAACCAATACCAAGCCCAACATTACGGTCCCGTGGAAGACCTCCCGACCGATCAAAATGTATGCGCTGCGAATGAGCCTAAAACCTAGGCACAGGTTAATAGGGAATTGAGTGCATCCCCTATAAAAATCATTACCTCAAAACAGGTGAGATAGCCTCCTTGTCGAGAAATATTCCAATTGATGTTTTGAACAATCTCTTTTTGGAATTTTTCAAACTATTGATCCAGATTTTCCATGCAAGGAATTTGTGATCACATCTGCATGTTGCAAGAATGCTTTGGACAGTCTCCGGCATCAAAATGCACATTTCATTATTAAAACTTAAATCGTACGGTTTTGTCAGATGGACAACCGTCGTCTTCCCAAAGATTGCTAACGTTTTCTTGGTGAAGAAAAATTTTTCAGGCTCGAACTTCTGCAGGATCCATTGGAGACGCCAATCTCCCAGAAGAAGGCCTCGCTCTGAAGAGAAGAACGTACAAATCTATTTTTCTGCAGGATACCTGGAGAACCCAGCTCCCAGAAAAGTCACTTCCCGCATCATCAGCGTACCAGTGAAATTTTCGCCAAAATAAAATCTTTCACTGCTTCAAAACTGAATTCCCGACAAACTTCGGGATCTCTAAAAAAAAAGGAGGGAAGAAAAACCCTTTCAAAAGAAACAGTCTCATCGGACGTGGAGAACCCTCGTCATGAGACCCCTTTTCAAAAATATCAAACAGTCTCATCGGACGTGGAGAACCCTCGTCATGAGACCCCTTTTCAAAATTCAATCAGTCTCATCGGACGTGGAGAACCCTCGTCATGAGACCTCTTTTCAAAAATCAGGCAGTCTCATCGGACGTGGCTCGTCATGAGACCCCTTTTCAAAGCAAAACTATGGTAGATACCGCCTGAAGGGTCAACTCATGGTAGATACCGCCTGAAGGGTCAACACAAGGTAGAAACCGCCTGAAGGGTCAAAATAATGGTAGAAACCGCCTGAAGGGTCAATCAAAGGTAGAAACCGCCTGAAGGGTCAATCCAATAGTGAAAATCACTTAAATGGTCAACTCAATAGTCCAATCCACCATACGGATCAAAATCATTGGCAAATCTCAAATGGGACGCGTCTTCCTTAGATTCCTATCAGTTAGGAATCCCATTATGGTTTGACCTACCATACGGGTCAGAGCTTAACCTCTCTAGGATACTCTAGTAACGAGTTCCTAGAAATTCTCTTGAATCCATCAAACACCGCGAAAATCGTACAAACATCGAACAGGTAAGTGGCAGGTATGTCTCTCTATTATCTCACTCTCTCATGTCAAATGAATGTTTCCCCCTTCAAGAAAGAGCATACATGGACAAGCATGAAAATTGGATGTCATGACTCCTTTTCCTTTAGTTTCCCGAGTCGAGTCGATCAGGACTCAGGTGTCACCTTATCTTTGAGAGAAACCTCTAACGAGATTCCTCTCAAAGAGGGGCAGCTGTTGACACCTAAATTTTGATCAACTTTTTTTATTTATTTTTATTTTTATTTTTATTTTTATTTTGAAAATTCATAGAAAATCCATAAAAAGTTGAAAAAATTGAAAAATCAATTTTGGTGACCTTAGCCAAGCTAAATGAACCATTTTGACCAAAAAAAATAATTTTCATAATTTTCATTTTTTTATATATTTTCGAAAAATACAAAAAAAAGGAAAAAAAAAAAGAAAAAGAAAATCAAGAAAATCAAGAAAATCAAGAAAAATAATATTTGAGGTCACAAAGATATATAAAAATAGTCGGTATTTTTATTTTTATTTTATCTATTTTCTAACCTCATAAATAGTAAAATTCAGGTTTGATTTTAGGTGTTCTCTGATCACCATAAAATTGAATTTGACAAAACTATTAGTAATGATTAAAAGGAAAAGGAGGGAAACATCATCATTTAAAAGGAAAAGGGGACTAATGATTTTGTCTTCTCTTTTTGTTATTTTATTTTATTTTTACTTTTTTTATTTTTTTATTTTTTTATTTTATTTTTTTATTATTATTATATATATTTTTTTTCTTTCTCTCTCTCTCTCTCTCTCCCCACTCCCTCTCTCTTTCCCGCTGCCTATTTATCTCCTCCCCCTCATCATCTCCTTCTCTCTTCCCCCTCCTCCTCTTCCTCTTCTTCTTCTTCTTCTTCTTCTTCTTCTTCCTCTCTCCTCTCCCTTTCCCGAACCATCTCACTGTTCCGGTCATAACTCCGTCGTCCAATATCAGGTCGAGATGAAACCACCTCCAATAGAAAGCTTATCGTCTTATCTTTCCAGAGATATATTATAAGGCTCATTTGGCCCAGCCATTCGTCCGATGGAGCCGTTTGAATGAGCAAAGGTCGCTGCTGACCCTGTAACGACCAGTTTCTGCCGCCGCCGTCGTCCTCCACGATCAGCCCTTCCGGCGACCTTTGCGCCCCCCTCTGACCATCACAGGTTAAGTTAAGATGTCCTTAACAATTTCCCGTTGGTTTCGTGAATTTTCGAGGTCTGGTTAAATTATGGTGATTTTTTAAAAAACAGTCGACGAAAATCGAGCGAATTGAGATATTGTGGTCATATCTCACTCATTTGGACTCCTTTTAAGGTAAAATTTTCGGTGATGGCTTCCTAAGATGATAGGCTATGTTCTGGAATTTTAAGGTTGCTGAATATTTGCTGTGTATTTACTTTATGTCATAGCATTTCTATATTTCGCATAAAAGACCCAGAATCGGAAGGCCGAGCCTCCTGTTGGTGTCTAAATGTTTGCTGCGTATTTACTTTATGTCATAGCATTTCTATATTTCGCATAAAAGACCCAGAATCGGAAGGCTGAGCCTCCTGTTGGTGTCTAAATATTTGCTGTGTATTTACTTTATGTCATAGCATTTCTATATTTCTCATAAAAGACCCAGAATCGGAAGGCTAAGCCTCCTATTGGTGTCCAAGGTGTTTCATTTATTTATTTTCTGTAAATTATATTGTGCTACCCCAGAATCGGAAGGCCGAGCCTCCTGCTGGTGGTATATACCCCCCCACACATTGTTGCACGAGCACCGACGGACTCCGGCGTCGTAAAATTCACCGGATCCCATCTCCTTTGCTTATGTTTATGTTGTATAATGACTTAATATCTTCTTTATTTTTTTGCATTGTGTTGCGTCCTATAAAAATAAAAACAAAAAATGCTAGATTGGATGGTTGCAGATGAGCCACGTGTCGTGATCCGATGATTTTCAAAATAAAAAATATTTTTAACATTAAAAGAAATGAATCTCAAATTTTACAAAAATTAAAATGATTCGATTGTCACCGAGACACCACGTGGCGAGTTAGGGACCGTTCAGTTGGGACTTATTTTCAGAAAATTTTAAAAAAAAAATCAAATAAAAAAAGTGAATTATTAAGGAAAAATTCAAAAACAAATTGAGAAAAATTGCAGAAAATTCAATCAACTTAGGTACCGAAAGGGCGTCAACTCTGACAGTTGACGTAACTAAGTCCCCGAACCCATTTCTCTGGTTATCGTAGAATTGAATAGAAACTCCCGACTATTCAATAGGGTGGTCCAATCATACCCTCCAAAAAATGATTGGTGGCGACTCCATGGCATGCACACTTAGCACATGTCACTAGACCACACTGAAGGTCGACTACGTATACCTCCGTTGCGATTTGGGTAACGGGCCTTGGGAGAGACCCGCGTCCGACCAGACTGGACGGCCCATTAGCCCTTGAGAGCCCATGGCGAATCTCGAGAGGGTCGCGACAATCACCCGCACTCCAATCGCATAACGCTAGCAATAGGTTCCTTAATCGTTCTTAGATCGGACTTTTATGGTTCTAAATGTTCCCTCGACAATCCTTATGATCAAAGCGCCACTCCCCATTCGAGTTCCTAGGTCCACGTACTTATCTCGCGTTAGCCTTTCCCTTTTGGTCAGTTAACTCGAGATTGATCAGATCCGAGCGAAATACGATTGAAATACATCGCTAGATACATTCTCATTGAATAGTCTCAAAATGACTGGAAATCAGAATGTCACAACTCTTCCCCCCTTACAAAAAATTTCGTCCTCGAAATTTACAACAAACCCAACTACTCAAACAAATGGAGGTATTGACGCCTCATCGCTTCCTCGTTTTCCCAGGTAGCACCTTCTGTTCCATGGTGCTCCCACGCTACTTTAACCAGCGGTATCATCTTGTTCCTTAAAACATGTTCCTTTCTGTCTTCAATCCTGATCGGTCTTTCCACATAGGATACTCGGTCATCCACCTCGATAGTTTCGTAGTCCAAAACATGCGTCGGGTCTGGCTCATACTTCCTTAGCATCGACACATGGAAAACATTGTGCACTTGGGACAAACTCGGCGGCAAGGCAAGTCTGTAGGCTAGGGTTCCAATCCGCTCCAATATCTCAAACGGGCCTACGTACCTCGGGCTTAGCTTTCCTTTCTTCCCAAACCGAGATAAACCTCGCATCGGTGACAACTTAAGGAAAACATGATCGCCTACTTGAAACTCCAGAGGCTTACGTCGCTTATCCGCGTAGCTCTTCTGACGACTCTGAGCCGTCTTCAGTCTATCTCGTACTATCTTCACGGTCTCTACTGATTTCTCCACTAACTCTGGGCCCGTAATACTCCTTTCTCCCACTTCATCCCAGCAAATGGGTGTCCTGCAAGCTCTTCCATAGAGCGCCTCAAAAGGTGTCATTTGTATACTCTGCTGATAACTGTTATTGTAGGCAAATTCTACCAAATGTAGATGATCCTCCCATCCGCCTTTGAAGTCTATAACACACGCTCTTAGCATATCCTCAAGGGTTTGAATTGTCCTTTCCGACTGCCTGTCCGTCTGCGGATGGTAAGCGGTGCTAAACTGTACTCTAGTTCCCAAAGCATCTTGCAGACTCTTCCAGAAATTTGCTGTGAACTTAGGGTCTCTGTCTGAGGTGATGGTTACCGGTACACCATGCAATCGTACTACGTGACGCATATACAAATCAGCGTACTTGTCCAAAGAGAAGTTTTTTCTCACAGGGATAAAATGTACCGACTTAGTCAGTCTATCCACAACTACCCAAATAGAATCATGACCCCTCTGACTCCTTGGCAATCCCATAACAAAGTCCATTGTCACGTGTTCCCATTTCCATTCGGGGATCTCTAACGGCTATAGTAATACACCCGGCTTACAGTGCTGCACTTTCACTTGTTGACAAGTCAAGCACCTTGCAACAAACTTTGCCACGTCCACTTTCATTCCATTCCACCAATAGTGCTGTCGTAGATTCTGATACATTGTTTTGCTGCCAGGATGAATACTATAGTTACTCCTATGCGCCTCTGACAAAATCCTTTCTCTAAGTCCCTCATCATTGGGTACACATAGGCGTCCTCGGAATTTCAAGATTTCACCTTCTGACACTTGGAATTCTGGTTTCCTCTACGTCACATCTACTGCGAGGATTTTCTGAATCTCTGGGTCTAAAGGTTGCAAGGCCTTTATCCTTTTTTGGATCTCAGGTTCAATTCTTAGCATGGCCACCAAACTGGATAGCTGGCAGACTTCCAATCTAAACTCGGAATCCCTCAAATTTTCCAATAACGACCATCCTTTGACCAGAAGAGAAGCGATACTTGATTTCCGACTGAGCGCATCCGCAACCCTATTCGCTTTTCTGGGGTGATACATGATGTCACAATCATAATCCTTCAATAACTCCATCCACCGTCGATGTCTCATGTTCAACTCATTCTGAGATAATAAGTACTTCAAACTCTGGTGGTCCGTAAAAATCTGAAACTTTTCACCACAAAGGTAGTGCCTCCAAATCTTCAAGGCAAACACAATCGCAGCTAATTCCAAGTTGTGTGTCAGGTAATTCATCTCGTGAGGTCTTAATTGTCGCGAAGCATAAGCTACTACCCTTCCATATTGCATGAGCACACATCCCAATCCCTTAAGCGAAGCATCGCGCTAAATCTCAAAACCTCTGGGTCCAGACGGAATCGTAAGAACAGGCGCAGTCATTAGCCGATGTTTAAGTTCTCGAAAACTCTTCTCACACTTGTCCGTCCATTCAAACTTTGTAGTTTTATTAGTCAACTGCGTTAACCTATAGATGAAAACCTTTCTTCGAAGCGTCTATAATATCCAGCCAATCCCAGAAAACTTCGGACTTCCGTAACCGTCGTAGGCCTAGGCCACTTGAGTACTGCCTCAATCTTAGAAGGGTCCACGGATATCCCTTCACCAGAAATTATATGACCAAGAAACGCTACCTTACTCAACCAAAATTCACACTTACTAAACTTAGCGTACAACGAGTGTTCCCACAGAGTCTGCAAAACCATTCTCAAATGCTTTTCATGCTCCTCGTTACTCCTTGAATAAATCAAGATATCATCGATAAACACTATGACGAAACGATCCAGGTAGTCCTTAAACACTCAATGCATTAAATCCATAAATGCAGCCGGGGCATTAGTCAATCCGAAAGGCATCACGGTAAATTCATAATGTCTGTATCTCGTTCTGAAGGCCGTCTTTGGAATATCCTCTTTCTTAATCCTCAACTGGTGATATCCTGTCCTCAGGTCTATCTTAGAGAAAACTGAAGCCTCTTGTAACTGGTCAAACAAATTGTCAATCCTTGGCAACGGGTACTTGTTCTTAAAGGTTACCTGATTCAATTGCCGATAATCGATACACAATCGCAGGGATCCATCCTTCTTCCTTACAAAGAGTACTGGTGCTCCCCAGGGCGATGCACTTGGCCTAATGAATCCTTTGTCTAGTAACTCCTGCATCTGCACCTTTAGTTCCTTCAATTCTGTCAACGCCATCCTATAAGGTGCCTTCGAGATTGGTTCCGTTCCGGGGGCTAACTCAATAACAAACTCGATTTCCCGCTCGGGTGGCAATTCGGGTAATTCTTGGGGAAAGACATCTGGGAAGTCCCGTACTACCGCTATGTCATCTAACCTCAGTTCCTCAACAGTCGAATCTAATACCACAGCCAAGTAAGCTTGGCATCCATCATCCATTAACCTTGTCGTCTCAAGCGACGAAACCATTGGAATAGAAGTTCCTCCCCGGTTTCCTCTGAACTCAAAGCTAGGGCAACCATCGGGATAAAAACGGATTACTCTATTGCCACAATCCACCACCGCCCCTAGCTTACTTAACCAATCCATCCCTATAATCACGTCATAGTCGTACATAGGTAATACCGCCAAATCTATAACTCCATCGTTACTACCAACGACTATCTTACAATTTTCACAACCTAACGAGACCAACACATTATCCTTCAACGGAGTAGCAACATGCAGCAGCACATTCAGCGGTTTCAACTTCATATTAACCAAATCAGCAAATTGAGCAGACACGAAGGAATACGAAGCACCAGGGTCAAACAACGCATAGGCAGCTTGATCGCACAAATAAATTGTACCTGTGACCACACCAGGTATCTCCTCCGCGTCCCTGTATGCCACAGCATAAACCCTTCCTTGAGCTGGGGGTCGGTTCTGAACATTCTGAGGCGCCGCATTTGGTGGTCCCGCTTGTGGTCACTGTCCTTGAGGCCTAGCCATTTGGATCTGGTTGGGGCAAAACCTCATCTGATGACCCATTTGGTCACACTTGAAGCACGCTCCAGTCCTAGCCGGGCAAGGCCCATTTCCATGCCTCCTTCCACACAGGCGACAGTTTGGGCTGAACTGATGTGGTGGCTTACTGATGTTCTTCCTTGGAGGTGGAACGAAACGTCTAGCATTCGTCATAGGTCTCTTTCCCAACTGGCGACTATCTCGAAACGAAGGGAATCGTGACCCAGATGCAGCTGTTCGTTCCCTCATGTCTCGTTCTATCATCTGTCCTCGTTCGTATATCTCCTTGTAAGTTCTCAAATTCACCGTCACAATTTGACTGCGAAGTTCAGGTCGCAGCTCGTCTCGAAATCTCCGCGCCTTCTCTCGTGGGTCCTCAACATAACGTGGCGCGTACCTCGATAGCCTTGCAAATTCAGCTTCATACTGGTCCACCGTCATGTTACCTTGCCTCAGATTCTGAAACTCTACCAATTTGCTCTCTTGCGCAGTCTCTGAGAAGTACTAATCATTGAAGGCCGCTGTGAAAGTATTCCAGTTCAGCGCTGTGCCCTCGGGAAACACTCCATCCTTCGTAGACTTCCACCAATCATTTGCGGTTCCGTCTAGCTAGTAGACCGCCAGGAGTACCTTCTCCTCATCATTACATCTCAGCGCTCCAAAGATCTTTTCGAGCTTTTCTATCCACAAGGGTGCCAACTCTGGATCACCAATCCCGTTAAACTGCAGAGGCCTTAACTTCACAAATTGCTCCACTAGCTGGCCTATATCCCTCGGCACAACATTAGGGCCTGGCGCGTTACCTACTCCCACACCCTGGCTAACATTGGCATTAGCTTGTACATTACTCGTCCCAGTGTCTTGGCCGCTGTCGCGACCCGTCCGAAAATCGGACGCGGCTAATGGATTACCGATCGCGGGCCCCCACTCTGAAATGTGGATCGCGGGCCTTAGATCGGCGCGGGCCCTCCCAGGCCCATACCAAATCGCGGCGGGAGTATGTCCTTTGAGGGATTCGACGATAAAAGTCGATCGCTTTCGACCTTAGTGTGGTCGTTGTGGCATGTGCAACTTGTTCATGCATTTGGAGTCGCCACCGGTCTTTCTTGGAGGGTAGACCGGAAACCTTACTGACCGATTGAGAGAAATCGATCAGTTCTGCGGAACCAGAGATTTTGGGTTCGGGGACTTGGTTACGTCGGTGTCATTACCAACGCCCTTTCGGTACCTAACGCGAGTGATTTGCCTAATTAAGATTTCATGCAGGCGCAATTTTGGGTGAGATAGGTTTGATTCAGGGTTTCATGCAGATTGGAAGACTGGTCCTATCAAATCACAGTCAATATAATGAAAGCGCAAGTCAAGTGCATAAATAAATCATGTCAATGCACATCAATTTCAATCATTCGGCCTCTTAGTATAGCCGTAAGGGCTTAGGGAAGATGTGATTTAGGGCTAGGGGTAAAATGGGAAGATTCGGGGACAATTAGCCCGAAGGGCAAAATTGTAATTTTTTGGAAGGTTTGGATACCGAATTACCCAAAATATTCCATGGCCAGTTGATTGTGGTCATTTCCCATTTTTGAGAATTTTTTGGAATTTCTTGATTTTTCTTCAATTTTTGGAAGACGATTCGCCCAAAGGGCGAAATCGTCATTTTTAAGAAGGTTCGGGGTTCAAAACACCCGGGATGAACCTTGGCCAGTTGAATGTGGCCATTTCCTATTTTCTGGAATTTTTTAGAATTTTTCTGAATTTTCCGAATTTTTTGAATTTTTTATGATTTTTCATTTTTTATTGGTTTTTTTTATTTATTATTTTTTATTATTTTCTGAATTTTTTATATTTAAAAATATTTTCCGGGCCGGGTCAAACCCGGCCCGCGCCTCTCGGGCGCCCGGCCCGACCCTAGGGGTCGACACCGGCCTAAAATGACACCGTTTTATATTTTTAAACATTTTTCTATTTTTTAACAATTTTTTTGATTTTTTATGTATTTTATTTAATTATCCGAAAATGCCCCGGATCGGACGGTCCACGTCGTGCCACGTGGCTTCGTCTCGTGCGTCCGATCTTCCACTAGATCGAGCGACCCACAGAGAGCCAAGTGGCTCAATAATAGCCGTCGGATCAAAAATTAATTTATTTTCTTTTTTAGAAAAACCTACAAATCGGACGCTCTAGAACGTGCCACGTGGCCTCCTCTGGTGCGTCCGATCTTGTACAAGATCGGATGTCCCTCAGTGAGCCACGTGGCACATCCTCATCCGCCGGATCGATTATTCGAAAATCATTTATTTAATTTTCCAAAAATTCCAGGATCGCGACACGTGTCGCGATCCGGACCGTTCATTGCATTTTATTTAAATAAGGCTCGGACCGGCCCCACCCGGCTGACGTGGCTGCCTACGTGGCACGCCACGTCGGCCGTTGACCGTTGACCGGCCGGAGGGTCGCCGGAGAAGACGATGAACAGTGAAAAATCCGGCGGGAATAGTAAAAATTGGTATTTTTCGCCCGTTCTTGCGGCATTCGACTCCTTGGACCAACCACATCAACATACAACCCAAATAATAACCATGAACACGCTAAAAACCGGCGAACCGGACCTCCCCGAACTCGGCTCCGGCGAGGCATTTTCCGAATTTTTTTTCTTATCAAAACTCGATTCTAAACCATCAAACAACACCCAAGGAGGGTCTAGAGGCTTACCTGAGCTCATTTCGAGCTCGGCGCCCGCCGGAAGCTCCCCTTTGAGTCCTCGGTCCGGAGGGTGGTCGGCAAAGGTTGGGGTCCGGTTTTCATCGAGATTTAATGCAAAATAAATGGCAAGTTGAGCTTAGGGATAGTTCTAGTGGAGACTCAAGGCCATATTCGTGCTAAATGAAGCTCGGGAAGACACGGCCGAGGCAAAACCGAGCCGAGACATCCATCGGCATTTCATCGAACACATGGCGTGCGTATGAGAAACGGTGGTCGGAGGAGAATACCGACCTGCTTGGAGCTCGCCGACGGCCACTGAGTACCCGGTGATGATCCGTGAAGATGCTTGAAGCTCCGCCGAAGCTCCTCTCGTCCGGTCTTCGCCAAAAAAAATCCTCCTCTCTCCCATGGTCGAGCTCGGTTTTTATCCGAGAATCTCCCCCGTTTTGGCGTGGCCGACCGCCCGCCTCGGGCTCCCATTCCTCTGCCAAAGCGACCTGCACCCCTGCCCCGTTGTTCCCCACGCTTGTGCTGTCATTTTTTCTTAGAAAAATCGGCCGCCCATGCTCGTTCTTCAGTCCCCTGCCTCACTGCCCACGTTCTGGCCACGGTCTGCAACTTTGTTGCAGGGCCGGGTCGGGTCGGGCCAGACCCGACCGGCCCGGTTCAGCCAAATCGTCAAATTGACCCCCCAAATGACCTCTTTTCATGAAATTGATGGCAAAATCGGATTCCTTGACATGTTTTCCATAAAATATGGGTATTTTCGTGAATCAATTTATTGAAATTCTGTGAAAACCCCAAATTGTCCCTAGGATCCGAAATTCAATTTCGCCAAATCGAAGGCCTAAACGATCGAATTAGCCAAAATTGAGCCCACCAATGGATTCAGCATGATGAAAACTGTTGGGTAGAGGTGTTTAATTTTAATGGGTGTGCCCGTGTGAAATTTAATTTCAAAAATTGTGAAACCGGGGACTAAATTGAAAGATTTTTATGCAATTAAGTCCTTTTGGCTAAAATTGATCAAATTGGAGGGCAAATTGACCCAATTGCATTTCAATACTTTGGAGTCCAATGTCATAGCTTATAAAAACCGAGAATTGAAAATTAGAAGACTCGAAAAGGATTTTTTAGGCCCGGTTCGGGATTAGGTTTGTGAATGAACCCAATGAACCAAGCCGAATTTCCCTAATAAAAAGTGAAAATATTAAAGAGAGAATTAAAATAAAATTTCTGAATATTGTTTTGTAATTTTCTGACCACGGATGGTATTTTTCTGATTTTTTGGGTTTTTTTTTATAATTAAATAAATTCCAAAAAATATTAAAAAATTTAAAAAATATTTTTTGTTCAAAATTGGTTCCTAAGGCTAGGCTAAGGCTCCCAAAGTTGATTTTGAAATTTTTTGACCTTTTTTGATATTTTTAATTAATTTTAGAAACAAAATAAAAGGTGGTCAAAAATCAGGTGTCAACAGCTGCCCCTCTTTGAGAGTGAGCTCGTCAGAGGTTGCTTTCAAAGACAAAATGACACCTGAACCTTAACCGACTCGATTGGGGAAAAGAAATGCTATGACATCGAACCCTTAAGTCTTTTGATGAATGCTCAAATTAATCACCGGTTTACTCTTGCAATTCGAACGTGGGCCTGAGGGGGAGCGGGTTACCTGAAGTCTGCCCATTGGGTCCTGCGCATGCGGAGTCTGAGGTTTTATCACTGCGCTCTCAGGATGCCGGAAGAAGGAGGGGCTTGTTCCCCTTTTTTGTTTTCTTCCTTTTTTTTGTTTGTTTTGTTTTTTTTTGTTTTTTTTTACAGGCCCTCGTAGCTTCTGACACACTATCCCAGGCTTTATTCCTCGAAAACCTTTCCCGGCTACTGACAGGAAACACTCACAGAAAGATTTATCGAGCACCCCGAGCTTTGGGGATCCCATGACGCTGACTAGCGGTGACAGAGGGGATATTTTTGGCTTGAAAGGGGATCCCATGGCGCTGACTAGCGGGGCCATTGGGGATTTCTCAGTCGGAGGTTTGCTACGTCCGGCGAGACAGTTTGATCTTTTGAAAAGGTTCCCAGGACAGGGGTTCTCCAAGTCCAATGGGATTTCCTGATTTTTTGAAAGGGTTCTCAAAACGGAGGTTTTCCACGTCCGATGGGATGGTTTGATCTTTTGAAAAGGTTCCCGGGACAAGGGTTCTCCAAGTCCGATGAGATTACCTGAATTTTGAAAAGGGGTCCCATGACGAGATTTCTCCACGCCTGATGAGATTACCTGTTTTTCTGGAAAGGGTCTCATGACGAGGTTTCTCCACGCCTGATGAGATTACCTGAATTTTGAAAAGGGGTCCCATGACGAGGTTTCTCCACGCCTGATGAGATTACCTATTTTTCTGGGAAGGGGTCTCATGACGAGGTTTCTCCACGCCTGATGAGATTACCTGAATTTTGAAAAGGGGTCCCATGACGAGGTTTCTCCACGCCTGATGAGATTACCTGTTTTTCTGGGAAGGGTCTCATGACGGGGTTTCTCCACGCCTGATGAGATTACCTGAATTTTGAAAAGGGGTCCCATGACGAGGTTTCTCCACGCCTGATGAGATTACTTGTTTTTCTGGGAAGGGTCTCATGACGGGGTTTCTCCACGCCTGATGAGATTACCTGAATTTTGAAAAAGGGTCCCATGACGAGGTTTCTCCACGCCTGATGAGATTACCTATTTTTCTGGGAAGGGGTCTCATGACGAGGTTTCTCCACGCCTGATGAGATTACCTGAATTTTGAAAAGGGGTCCCATGACGAGGTTTCTCCACGCCTGATGAGATTACCTGTTTTTCTGGGAAGGGTCTCATGACGGGGTTTCTCCACGCCTGATGAGATTACCTGAATTTTGAAAAAGGGTCCCATGACGAGGTTTCTCCACGCCTGATGAGATTACCTGTTTTTCTGGGAAGAGGTCTCATGACGAGGTTTCTCCACGCCTGATGAGATTACCTGTTTTTCTGGGAAGGGTCTCATGACGAGGTTTCTCCACGCCTGATGAGATTACCTGAATTTTGAAAAAGGGTCCCATGACGAGGTTTCTCCACGTCTGATGAGATTACCTATTTTTCCGGGAAGGGGTCTCATGACGAGGTTTCTTCACGCCTGATGAGATTACCTGAATTTTGAAAAAGGGTCCCATGACGAGGTTTCTCCACGTCCGATGGGATTGTTTGATTTCCTTAAAAAGGGGTCCCAAGTCGGAGGTTTTCCACGTCCGCTGGGATGGTTTGGTTCTCTTGAAAAGGGGTCCCAGGTCGGAGGTTTTCTACGTCCGGTGGGATTTCCTGATTTTTGAAATGGGTTCCCGAATTGGAGGTTTTCCACGTCCAATGGGATTGCCTTTTTTTGAAAAAGATTCCCAAGACGGAGGTTTTCCACGTCCGACGGGATTGTTTGATTTTTTGAAAAGAGGTCCTAGGACGAGGGTTCTCCGCGTCATGCTAGGACTTTTTGATTTTTCAAAAGGGTTCCCAAAGCGGAGGTTTTCCACGTCCGATGGGAATGTTTAATTTTAAAAAGGGGTCTCATGACGAGGTTTCTCCACGTCCGATGAGACTGCCTGAATTTTGAAAAGGGGTCCTAGGACGAGGGTTCTCCACGTCATGCTAAGACTGCCTGATTTTTGAAAGGGGGTCCTAGGACGAGGGTTCTCCACGTCATGCTAGGACTGTTTGATTTTTGAAAAGGGATCCTAGGACGAGGGTTCTCCACGTCATGCTAAGACTGCCTGATTTTTGAAAAGGGGTCCTAGGACGAGGGTTCTCCACGTCATGCTAAGACTGCCTGATTTTTGAAATGGGGTCCTAGGACGAGGGTTCTCCACGTCATGCTAGGACTGTTTTGATTTTTGAAAAGGGGTCCTAGGAAGAGGGTTCTCCACGTCATGCTAAGACTGTTTGATTTTTGAAAAGGGGTCCTAGGACGAGGGTTCTCCACGTCATGCTAAGACTGCCTGATTTTTGAAAAGGGGTCCTAGGACGAGGGTTCTCCACGTCATGCTAAGACTGCCTGATTTTTGAAAGGGGGTCCTAGGACGAGGGTTCTCCACGTCATGCTAGGACTGTCTTGATTTTTGAAAAGGGGTCCTAGGACGAGGGTTCTCCACGTCATGCTAAGACCGTTTGATTTTTGAAAAGGGGTCCTAGGACGAGGGTTCTCCACGTCATGCTAAGACTGCCTGATTTTTGAAAGGGTTCCCAAAACGGCGGTTTTCCATGTCCGATGGGATTACTTGGTTTCTACCATGATTTGACCCTTCAGGCGGTATCTACCATGATTAGACCATTCAGGCGGTTTCTACCTTGAGTTGACCCTTTAGGCGGTATCTACCTTTGAGTTGACCCTTCAGGCGGTTTCTACCTTTGGTTGACCCTTCAGGCGGTATCTACCTTTGGTTGACCCTTCAGGCGGTATCTACCTTGATTTGACCCTTCAGGCGGTTTCTACCTTTGAGTTGACCCTTCAGACGGTTTCTACCATGATTTGACCCTTCAGGCGGTATCTACCATGATTAGACCCTTCAGGCGGTTTCTACCTTGAGTTGACCCTTTAGGCGGTATCTACCTTTGAGTTGACCCTTTAGGCGGTATCTACCTTTGAGTTGACCCTTCAGGCGGTTTTTACCATTGGTTGACCCTTCAGGCGGTTTCTACCTTTGGTTGACCCTTCAGGCGGTATCTACCTTGAGTTTGTTGAGGCGACAGTCTGGGAGCTGGGTTCTCCAAGTATCCTGCAGAAGTTTGAGCCTGAAAGATTTTTTCTTCACCAGGAGAATGTTAGTAATCTCTGGGAAGACGATGGCTGGCCACTTGACGAAGCCGTATGATTCAAGTTTTAGTCATGCAGTGTGCATTTTGATACTGGAGGTTATCCAAAGCATTCCTGCAACATGCAAATGTGATCACAAATCCCTTGCACGGAAAATCTGGATCCAACAATTTGAAGATTCCAAAAAGAGTTTGCTCAAAACATGAATTGGAATATTTCTCGACAAGGAGGTCATCTCACCTGTTTTGAGGTAATGGTTTTTTTTTATAAGGGACACACTCAATTCCCTACTAACCTGTGCCTAGGTTTTAGGCTCATTCGCAGCGCATACATTTTGACCGGTCGGGAGGTCTTCCACGGGGCCGTAATGTTGGGCTTGGATATTGGTTTTCAAGGAGGACCCGCTTCGGAGTCGAGGCCATTGAACGAAAGTTTTCACCATCTGCTCCGGGTTTACAAGTCAAGAACCTTGCAAAATGAGAAAGAAATAGTCTTGCTCGTACCTCTTTGAGCTAAGCCATATGTTAATCCAAGTGTCTTAGTCAGAGAAGATTGTTTCGGGGTTGTAACATTGGTAGGATCGGGGACCGAAAAAGGCTTGTTTTTGGCCCATAATTTATGAGGGGATTGACATTGGTGATCATTGCAAATTCGCCACCTGTCTTTTCCATTTTGTATCTTTAATTTTTGAGGTGCACGACCGCTTTTGAGGTGTGCACAAATTCTTGTGAAAGCGCCTCTGGCTGCATCAAGAGACTAACAACTCTATCTGCGTCTCTGCTCCTCGCTTGATACCGTTTGAGGAGTAGTTTTTGGAATCTGACTCCTTCTGAATTTTTCCCTCCCCTTTTCAGTCATGTTTCATTGGGGATCAACGCAGATTGTTCATTCAAACATCGGCCTTGCTGTTACCAGGCACTTTGCTTTTTCTTGATGCTGGGGATTTTTCTCATCATCTTTTCCTTTTCCTTTTTCTTTTGAAATCCCGTTTTTTCTCATCTTCGAGAGATTGTGTTAGACATGTGACCAAAGGTCTAACAAGCTTCAGCATTAACTTAGGGATTTCTTCGCCAACCCCAAGTTTGAACTCTTCCGTTTTCGAATTGGCGCTGCCTCTGTCTCGGAACTTGCAACGACCACCAACGGGTTTATGAAATGAATTTGCAGGCTCAACGTGGCTATGCAAAGGATGAATGTGTGTGGGATAGAGAAATGAACGCTTCTCGTCATCCTATGGCACTTGGATTACCATATAAACAACACACAAAGATTAATGTTAGTCCGAGCAAGAAAATTTCTAACCATTTTCTCCTGATGCCGCTGGACTCACCTCCATTTTGCCCCGATGTGGGGTGGTTCTTGACAGGGTTAAGAATGAAAACCGCCGTTCAAAGGGGTTATCAACGGTCACCTGTAGTGTTTGGGGGATATGAAACGAATGGCTCCGTCGTCCCAACCCATGTAATCGCTGCGAATAATCCCTACTTCCGTAGGTCCAGATTTCGCTATCTGATCCGCTCCACTTCCCTCTCAAGTGTGTATAGGACGTGTTTGGATTAGGCTTTGCCTCTCGTCTTTTGAGAAAACGTCCTTTTGAAAGTTTTGCGCAACTTTTGATCGGAAAAATCATTTTCTTTTTCTCCAAAAATATTACCCGTCAAGGGGTTTTTATGATGCACAATGCATGTTCTTATTCATGTTCAGACAACCTCCTGTTTTAAAACATGAATGCCAATGAAGTTTGAACTCTATGTCTTTTCTAGACATTAGATTCTGAAAGCTTTTCTTTTCTTCTCTGTTATTTTTTTATTCAACATCTTCAGTGGGTTGGGGAGAGAGATACTTACCTGTCCCCCGCGGCTGGAGATCCCTGAAAATGCAGAAGAAACATGTCATTGTATGTTCACGAATTTTTCAAGAATCGGAACGATACTGCTTTACCCTTGGTCATGTGCTCCAACTAGTAATACATGGGATGTCAGAATCCCGTTTTGCCTTGTTGGCGAGCCCCTGTCAAGGACGGGAACTAGGTGTCAGTTTGTATTCCAAAATTCAAGATAAATTGGAACGATACCGTCTTATTTTGTTTTGTGTTTCCGTTTGAACACAAACGTGCGGCTTGCAGAAGTTGGCCATCTATCTTGTGGCCATGATCCCTCCCTCTGGTTGGCAATGAATCCTTCTCTAGGATTTGCACTGGAGGAGATTCATTCATGCTTTTGGATGCATTCCCACACCAATCTTCAAAGTTCAATCAAAGACCACTTCTTGAAGTCATGGCTTCCAAAGTTGATAATTCTATTCGCCTCCTTGTCGGCGAATTCCTTTCTTTTGCGGCTTTTTGGCGCCAACAATTTTCTGTCCATCTTGACGGCGAATCCCTGTCAACAATAAACATCAAGTGTCAGTTCGTGTTTCGAAATTCAAGACAAATCGAAACGATACTGCTTTACTCTCGCTTCGCGCCTCCATTTGAACGCAAATGTAAGGCTTGTTGAAGTCGGCCATCTAGCTCGTGGCCATGATCTACCCGTCTGGTTGGCAACGAATCCTTCTCTAGGATTTGAACCGGATGAGATCAATTTGTGCTTTTGGACGTATTCTAACGCCATTTTGCGAGGTTCCATTTCCTGGCAGCTTGCCCCCTACAACGGATATTTCTTTTCACTTCCACGTTGGTCGAGATCCTTTCTTTTGTGGCTTTTTGGTGCCACCAATTTTCTGCCAAATGAGAACAAACTCATGTTAGGCATGGGATCTTAGGGAGATCAATTTGGAACGATACAAAGTTACCCTTCACCCAGGTTTGTATCCTGGGGTTTACTTCCGATGAGGACGACTCTGTCATTGCGTCCATGGATTTTGCCATGGAAGAAATGTCCTTCCTTTGTCCGGCGCACAAATGATTCACTTGCCCTGGTTAGACGTGGTTCATCATGGCTAGGTGATGCCTGCCCCAGCTAAATTCATTCCTGCGTTTTGCTATAATCTCCATCCTCTTTGGGGATGTCTTCCCTCTTGGGATTCCTGATGACGCCTTACTGACGTATTCCTTTCCTTCGTCGATTATTGACGCTTCTCATTTGATGTGGATGATGGATGCTGCTTCATCTCGTCTGTATTTGTGGGTGTTGTTCGTGAGACGATCCTCAATCACGTCGACAACTGCTTTGCCCCAGTTGGTCGGCGTTCATCTTGGCAGCGTGCCTTGGCATTCCCATGCTCCTGGACGATTTTCAATCCGATTTGAAGACATTCATGCACCTGCATATGAAGAGACAGGTGTGGGGATTTATCTGGCTTCATTTGAAATTTCAGGAAGGAGGTACTCCCTTCGAGACTTCGTCCTTCCAACATTTGAAGGAGCAGTGTTTTCCAAGTATTTTGCCCCAGTGAGGCTTGTCTTGGTGTTTGTCATCTCTGGGTTTGATAACCCTGGTTCGATGCACATTCATGGGGGATCGTGAGAATTTGCCCCCGGCTTGGCTCCTCGAAGCAGGTGGGGGAGCCCGCTCTCATGAATTTTTGTCGATTCTGGTCATCTATCTCGATTGCCAGATTCTTCGATTATTTTTTCTCTTTCCCTAGACAGCCTGACAATCTGGGGATTTGTCATGTGGCGGTTTGGTGATTCTCTCGATCACAGTCGCCATTTGAGATGTTCGATGTTCCCCTATTGAAAAGAAGAAATCTCATGAGTAAAGGGCATGTATAATTGACTATTGGAGTCGATACAATTTACCCTTGAAATTTATCCTGCGGGAACCGGCATTTCTCCCTTTGGGTTCTCTGTATGCAGGATATGTGCATGATATGCATGATGCATGTTATGTGTGCCAGCAACGAAACATGAGTTCGTGCTTTTCACTCTATTCAGAGAAAGCATTTTTATCAGATATGTCAATCTGGAAAACTTGAAATTTTCTTTTCCAGCGCTCTTTTCACAGGGATTTCTAAATGATGATAAACTTCTTCAAGTTTTCTCAAAGGTTTCGTTCACAAATTGAGCTATTAGAATGCTCTTAAAAATATTTAGCCAAAGTGCATGTCTGAGATGCCATGAAAAGGGGTACTCCCTGTTTGTCATTTGAAGGCATTGCTTCTTGGGCCCTTTGCTTTTGTTCCCAACCTGAAAGGAAAAAGAAATGAAACATTATTCTCATATCAAGAAAATAATCATTTTTGGAACGATACGTCCTTTTACCAGAATCGATGGCTCCGTATCGTTCTCCTTCTCATTTAGAAGGGTTTGATGTGTTTTGTCTTTGATTGATTATTCCATTTCATCATGATTCATGGGTGATAACTGCTTCAGGGACTTCCCCTACGTATCCCCATGGTGAATTTGGCGTATCCTACATTCGGTACCCTTTCTGGGTAGAGAGTGATTTGCCCCCAGCAACTGGATGCGTTGTCTGGGGCTGACTGATTTAGTTGCAGGCAGTTTGATCATGCCGTGTTGGTGTATTCAATCTTCTGAAGATCTCAGCATTTGATGTTCTGCAACGTTCGACACTCCTTGGTCTCATCCATGCATTCCAAATTCTTCATGCATATTTTGCTTTGTCGTTATTTTATGACGTCCCTCGATCATTCTGTTGTTTGACATCAGCAAGCACGGGTTTACTTGTGGCTGAGTACTTCAACATCCTGGAGTGTTACTTCACAAGCAGCAATTTTCTTCATTGTGTCTTGTCGCATTCACCTTACGCTTTAACAATCTTTTACTCCACCTGTACGATGAAATGAATGAGTGACTCGATTGCTGCATAAGGAGCTTTAATTGAAACGACTACGGATTTACTATCCCCGCTCTGGTCACTTCTGGCATCCGAGATGCTGGAAATTTTTCAATGGGCCCGTTCATTCTCGTCATCACCTGCAAGAACGAGAAACCATATCAACTCGTGAACCAGTCAATCCGATTTGGAACGGATACAGCTTTTTCGACTTAGGGAGAATCGATCCTAATCAGGTTTCTCCTTCTTCACGCTGTCTGTTTGGGGTTCAACCTGATTTGATCCATGCTGTCTTTACAAACCCAATGGGTGACGTCTGATGAAGGCACCTTCCTCTTCATCTTGTAGGGAATGCAAGTTTCTCTTTGTTGGCCTTCAACCATCTTATCCATCGTTTGAACATCCTCTCGCGTGTGATCAGATGGAGGCATTTTCAATAGATGCCTGCCATGTAGAATATGCCCCTCTCGTCTATCCACAAGTGGATTTTCCTTGTCAACCTGTTTTTCACCTTTTGGGTTTTCCTGTCCCCTTTTCATCTTGTAGGGAAGGCAAGTTCCCCTTCGTTGGTCTTCGACCATCTTATCCTGTTTTTCACCTAAGAGGAAAATGTAGGAAATATTATGCCGGTATCTGATTGAAAATCAATTAGGAACGACACGTCTTTACACTTGATCCGGCTGCCCCGGTCAGGTGGCGTCTGCCCTAGTTGAGTGGGATATGCCCCAGTCGACTGCTTTGATCATTTCACAATTTTTACGGTTCCCTTTTCAATTAGGGGATATCTGCCGTCCGGAGCTTCCTGTCTCTTTTCAACTTGGCCGGCTTTTGCCCCAATGTGCCTTCTTAGTGAGGAGTTGACTCATTTGTCTGTCTTCAAACATCCATCCTAGTGGCTTGAGTTGTCGACTAGCTTCGATATTCTTGAAGGACCACTCCTGAGGATCAATAAAACACAATCAGCAAATTTTCAAATTTAAAGAGATTAGATTATAGCTAACTCTCTTCCGCATGTGGCTTCTTTGATTGCATGCTGTTCCACGTCTTGAAAGATGGCAAAATGCCCTCATCAGTTGACTATTTTTCTTGAGGATTCCCTGGTCGGACAGCCAGGTTAGAATTTAAGGCTGTCGGGGTACCCCCTGTGTGGTGAGGATGAGTGTCTTCATTTCTGTCATCATCGCGAGCACCTGAGCCAACTGACTCTCCAGGGTGGTCAAGCGCTTTTCTATGCCATCCTGGTCCATTTTAACTTGCGACTGATTCTTCACACAAGTCCCCGAATTTGATTCTGAAAATTACCTGTTCGAATGACAAGAATATGTCAGAAAGGGAAGTAAAGCATAAATCCTTTCAATTTTATGCTTTCTTGTAATTAACGAAGATAAGGACTTTTACACAAACCTTAACCTCATGTGGAAAATTCTTATCGATGTTTTTCAAGAGAAAACATAAAACTAAAAGGAGCGTAATCCATGGTTATCACTTTTGGTAAATTCCCAGAAAATCTGTGGAATTTCCAAGAAGATAAAAATGCAATTCCAATGTGTCCTAAATTCGGTGAGAGATAGGACATCCAAATTGAAATGATTTCCCGAAGGTAATTTGGATATCATGTCTCCTCTTGAACTTAGGAAACATGGACGACTTTTAGTTAATTACCAAGGATTACCAATGATGCATGTTATAGACCGGTACAATCCCATGTCCGGCGCACCATGAAATGGATGTTAGATTCTCGTACTTGGGTTAAATACCAAGTGTGAGTTTTAACAAAAATTTCATCTGGGCGAGACACGCAATTGAATCAAAAAATCTGAATGGTTGAGAGAAATTCCAGTGTCACATTCCAATGTCAAGACACTTAGACAAGACTTAGAAATCGAGGTGTAAAAGATAGACGGGAGACCCACATACGAGTGCTCCTTACAGACTCGATGATCCTGATAAAAGAAAAGGGACAATTGGAATGTAGCCCTTAAGAACCTAAAGAGATGCCCCAAGTCGGGTCTTCAAGGGACGACGCTTGGTGTCTTCGGTTCAGCCCTTCGGATCTTTATTTTCGTCAGACGCCCTTTTGATGATGCCCGGCAGGTGCCTCGGATTTGCTGTTATTGCATGTCCTTCAACTATCGGTATGGTCACTGGATCATTCCTTGGACAGCTCGGAGAGGGTAAACTCCGTTGAATGTCCCGACAGTCTGATGGCGGATGAAGCGTCGCTCATACTTGAATACGTCCGGGATGTGGGACCGACTTGGAGAGATCATCTCTTCTATCCGTACTCTAAAGTGGAATTAAACTCAACCATCGGACTTGATGAATGCAACACGTTGTGCAAAGTGAAAGGCTGCAAGTGAATTTAAATAGAAATGGCAAGACCTTACCATGAGAGGTACCCAATGATTTTTTGGTTTTAGGTATACCAACCATCCATATACATGCGCATGAGACAAGTGAGGCTTGACTCTAGAAATCAAAATGGCTTAGGTGAGGAACCTAGAGGCTTCCCTCTATCTGAGTCGATAAATTCGTCCATGAGCGCAATCCACAACAAATGGATAAAAGTCTCGACTTGGATAGTGAGTGGGATCGAATATGGTCGACCCCAGCGCAATCCACGCTAGAGCGTTGCATATCGATCCCTGATCTATGGCTACCTGAAAAAGGTGATTTCGCGGCCTGGGTTTAGGCGCTTTGTGCAAAGTGTCGTGATCCTCAAATATGCAGTGAATCATGCGCAACAATTTATATATCAATCAGCGCTTCAAATCATCCATATAACATACATTCCTACGCCCATCCTGCATAAGACAATGTTAATCACAGACTACACCCCTTATCACTCCAATCTGCAAAAACATATAACACCTATCGTGAGCGGACTTACCTCACCTTCAAGAGCGCCTGCAGGGTTAGAAAAATCACTCAACGTTTTAATTACGGCCTAAGTCCACTTGAGGTCCAGAACCAAGTGTTCTAGAACAAAGTACCCAGCGGAGTCGCCAGCTGTCGCGACCCGTCCGAAAATCGGACGCGGCTAATGGATTACCGATCGCGGGCCCCCACTCTGAAATGTGGATCGCGGGCCTTAGATCGGCGCGGGCCCTCCCAGGCCCATACCAAATCGCGGCGGGAGTATGTCCTTTGAGGGATTCGACGATAAAAGTCGATCGCTTTCGACCTTAGTGTGGTCGTGGTGGCATGTGCAACTTGTTCATGCATTTGGAGTCGCCACCGGTCTTTCTTGGAGGGTAGACCGGAAACCTTACTGACCGATTGGGAGAGATCGATCAGTTCTGCGGAACCAGAGATTTTGGGTTCGGGGACTTGGTTACGTCGGTGTCATTACCAACGCCCTTTCGGTACCTAACGCGAGTGATTTGCCTAATTAAGATTTCATGCAGGCGCAATTTTGGGTGAGATAGGTTTGATTCAGGGTTTCATGCAGATTGAAAGACTGGTCCTATCAAATCACAGTCAATATAATGAAAGCGCAAGTCAAGTGCATAAATAAATCATGTCAATGCACATCAATTTCAATCATTCGGCCTCCTAGTATAGCCGTAAGGGCTTAGGGAAGATGTGATTTAGGGCTAGAGGTAAAATGGGAAGATTCGGGGACAATTAGCCCGAAGGGCAAAATTGTAATTTTTTGGAAGGTTTGGATACCGAATTACCCAAAATATTCCATGGCCAGTTGATTGTGGCCATTTCCCATTTTTGAGAATTTTTTGGAATTTCTTGATTTTTCTTCAATTTTTGGAAGACGATTCGCCCAAAGGGCGAAATCGTCATTTTTAAGAAGGTTCGGGGTTCAAAACACCCGGGATGAACCTTGGCCAGTTGATTGTGGCCATTTCCTATTTTTTGGGATTTTCCTGGATTTTCCTGGATTTTTAGAATTTTTTTGGAAGACGGTTTGCCGGAAGGGCAAAACCGTCATTTCTGAAAAGATCGGGGGTCAAAAGACCCGAAACAGGTCGTGGCCAGTTGAATGTGGCCATTTCCTATTTTCTGGAATTTTTTAGAATTTTTCTGAATTTTCCGAATTTTTTGAATTTTTTATGATTTTTCATTTTTTATTGGTTTTTTTTTATTTATTATTTTTTATTATTTTCTGAATTTTTTATATTTAAAAATATTTTCCGGGCCGGGTCAAACCCGGCCCGCGCCTCTCGGGCGCCCGGCCCGACCCTAGGGGTCGACACCGGCCTAAAACGACACCGTTTTATATTTTTAAACATTTTTCTATTTTTTTAACAATTTTTTTGATTTTTTATGTATTTTATTTAATTATCCGAAAATGCCCCGGATCGGACGGTCCACGTCGTGCCACGTGGCTTCGTCTCGTGCGTCCGATCTTCCACTAGATCGAGCGACCCACAGAGAGCCACGTGGCTCAATAATAGCTGTCGGATCAAAAATTAATTTATTTTCTTTTTTAGAAAAACCTACAAATCGGACGCTCTAGAACGTGCCACGTGGCCTCCTCTGGTGCGTCCGATCTTGTACAAGATCGGATGTCCCTCAGTGAGCCACGTGGCACATCCTCGTCCGCCGGATCGATTATTCGAAAATCATTTATTTAATTTTCAAAAATTGTGAAACCGGGGACTAAATTGAAAGATTTTTATGCAATTAAGCCCTTTTGGCTAAAATTGATCAAATTGGAGGGCAAATTGACCCAATTGCATTTCAATACTTTGGAGTCCAATGTCATAGCTTATAAAAACCGAGAATTGAAAATTAGAAGACTCGAAAAGGATTTTTTAGGCCCGGTTCGGGATTAGGTTTGTGAATGAACCCAATGAACCAAGCCGAATTTCCCTAATAAAAAGTGAAAATATTAAAGAGAGAATTAAAATAAAATTTCTGAATATTTTTTTGTAATTTTCTGACCACGGATGGTATTTTTCTGATTTTTTGGGTTTTTTTTATAATTAAATAAATTCCAAAAAATATTAAAAAATTCAAAAAATATTTTTTGTTCAAAATTGGTTCCTAAGGCTAGGCTAAGGCTCCCAAAGTTGATTTTGCAATTTTTTGACCTTTTTTGATATTTTTAATTAATTTTAGAAATAAAATAAAAGGTGGTCAAAAATCAGGTGTCAACAGCTGCCCCTCTTTGAGAGTGAGCTCGTCAGAGGTTGCTTTCAAAGACAAAATGACACCTGAACCTTAACCGACTCGATTGGGGAAAAGAAATGCTATGACATCGAACCCTTAAGTCTTTTGATGAATGCTCAAATTAATCACCGGTTTACTCTTGCAATTCGAACGTGGGCCTGAGGGGGAGCGGGTTACCTGAAGTCTGCCCATTGGGTCCTGCGCATGCGGAGTCTGAGGTTTTATCACTGCGCTCTCAGGATGCCAGAAGAAGGAGGGGCTTGTTCCCCTTTTTTGTTTTCTTCCTTTTTTTTGTTTGTTTTGTTTTTTTTTTTTGTTTTTTTTTACAGGCCCTCGTAGCTTCTGACACACTATCCCAAGCTTTATTCCTCGAAAACCTTTCCCGGCTAGCAAGGCGTTTACGCGGACTTACGTTTCAGATCCACTCACTGAGAAACCCGCGTAAACGCCTCAGGTTTTCTGTCTCGGCATAGGCCAGTGCCAATGCACTCAATGTCTTTCCCGCGTCGTTCTACGCATCAGGACCTCGGCCGTCACAAACCCCGCGTAAATGCCTCAGGTTTTCACAATTCTCAGGCATTCCAAGACTAAACCCACGACAAACTTCATGATCGAATATAGATCATGCATTGAACTAATGATCTATAACATGTGAGTTCATCGATTTAGACAAAACATAGTGGCATTTCAATCACGAAACGCACATACAAATCTCCGATATCAACCAAGTACGCACAATGTAATATCATGAGACGACGCTCCAAAATCAACACCATTTCACGACTAACTCGACCAGTGGAGTCCAATCTCCCTAACTAAAGTTTAGGAACCCCTTACCTCGCTCTAGAATAAACACAAATTGCTTCCCAAAGTCCACAAAGGTTCGGCTCCAAGGAAAACAAAACAGGGCAGCAACACCTAGCATCAAAATCCACTCGATTCGTCAAGCTTTCCTCGTCGAAACGTCAAATTACCTAACGAGAACCTTAGGGACATAACTACGGACAATTTAACACGTCGCTATAAGGAATCTCCAGCCAAAAATTGACTCCAATAGTCCCCCAAGCTCACGGCCAGAACAGAACCGAACAGGGCTGGTGCCGGTTCTGTTCTGTCCTCACCAAGACAGCCCACAACTTCACTTAAATCCTCAATTCAATCATCAACTCCTTGCTAGCATCAAGCTCTACGAGTTAGGGTGCCTTACCAAGGGTTTCAAAGCTAGGCGACGTCAAATGATCTTCAAAAGGTGCCGCTCTCTCTTAGTTCCCCAAACCGGCAGAAACTGACTCGCAAACACAGCAATAGAAAAGCATCGAATCTTCATCAATTTCAGTCAAACTTTTTACCACACGTCCACATATAAGTCTACTAGAAATTTGAAATTTTTTAGCAAGAAAAGCCAAGATTTGGGGGTCCTATGGAGCCAAAACCGAAACCTACCTCAGTCAGGGACGTTTTCTGTCGACCGGTGCGAGAATGCTTGGCCAGGGCTGTTCAGTGAACCAAAAGCCGTTTTTCCACTTCGAGGAGCTCGGCAAGACGTGGAACCAAGTCGTGGTGGTCGGCTCCTTGGCTGGAAGTTGACGACGGCGACGCCGGAGGCTGGCGAAGCAGGCCGGCAGAAACTGCCGAGCAAGCTGTTCTCGGTTAGGGGAAAACGAAAAAGAACGAAGAAGAAGGAGGAGATGGTGTCGCGATTGAGGGCTCGGCAGAAGGCAATGGGAGAGAGAGAGAGAGAGTCTTGATAAATCCCACTTGGTCAACACTTGAATGGTAGGTGGGGAAAGTAACAATTAATGCTAGGCAATGGATCTCTTGACACTTGTCCCACTTACTAACCCGTGACTCATCCAACGGCTACCATTTCTTCTTATTTTCAGCAGCAAGAAGGCGTGGGGAAAGACCAAAACGCCCCTGACCATTGCTAAAGAAAAGACCAAAGCTTGAGGGCAAAATGGTCATTTTACCTCCGACGTCCAGAACTTCGATTTTCCAGTTCAAATTTTCTTCGACGAGGCGACGTCCAATCCGAATAAAATGTTGGAATTCTTGATTCTCCATTTTCAAATTTCGAGACTCATCCCTGATTTATTTCTCTTTCGAATGCGATTCCAGCCTATCTCGAATCGACGGGCGGCTTTTGCAGAAGCTACGCGTATCGAATCTATGACCTAAATCACAGTCAGGGCTCGTCAGTTCGTGGCGACTTTGGTTGTCATGTAATTGCGAGGGTCTATCACTAGTTCCGACGGTCTCGATCGTCATCGATTGATTTAGGAAAATTTTGCAAATTATGAATTGGTTAAGCGGCAACACCCGCGCTCCAATCGCATAACGCTAGCAATAGGTTCCTTAATCGTTCTTAGATCGGCCTTTTATGGTTTTGAACGTTCCCTCGACAATCCTTATGGTCAAAGCGTCACTCCCCATTCGAGTTCCTAGGTCCATGTACTTATCTCGCGTTAGCCTTTCCCTTTTGGTCAGTTAACTCGAGATTGATCAGATTCGAGCGAAATACGACTAAAATACATCACTAGATATATTCTCATTGAATAGTCTCAAAATGACTGGAAATCATAATGTCACACTGTACATGGACATTGCGTTGGATTCAATTAGAGGGCTGATTTTGCTGTTGGGTAGCTACTTCCTAACCACAGACAAATTGACGAAAGAGGGACTTGATTACGTGTCCAAAATCCCGAATGTAATGCATTCTTCCACCAAGATCCTTCGACTCAACGATGATCTCAGTACATCATCGGTAACTTACTATGATTTGTCGTCCTTTCCTTGTGAATTATCCCCTATGAAGAATTACGCGCTACCGGAATATTTACAATAATATGCTATTCCTCTTTATTTCTCTGACACAAATGTGAGATAAACCTGGAGACTTACGTTTGTAATCCATCACTGTCATCCATGCTTAGCATGAATTGGCACGAGGAGACAACTCCAAGGCCCTAGAGTGCTACATGAATGAAACCGGCGCTTCGGAAGAGGTCGCGAGAGAACATATCAGGCATCTGGTGCGAGAGACTTGGAAGAAGATGAACAAAGAAGTGTTTGAGGGCTACCCATTCTTCGAGTTCAAGCCTTTTCTCGAGGCCTGCTTGAACTTAGCACGAGCTTCTCATTACTTTTACGAGCATGGAGACGGACACGGCCTTCCCGATCACCAAACCAAGGACCATATTGTGTCAACTATATTCGAATCCGTGGCCCTAGCTCGATTAGGGATGCATCATTGACCTAGCTAGAGGGGAGCCCTCAATCTTATGTGTTATTATCAGTTTTTAAGGTGGCTCTGTTATCTTCAAGATATTGAAACTGTTGTAATATGATTCTACTGATGGGTGTTTGTACAGGCTTCATAACATTCGGCAGAGAAGCACATGCTATTCCGTGTTTTGTGTTGTGGCTGATTACGAGATTGCTAATAGTATTTGTGGTGATTGAATTTTATTTTATGTAGAAAATAAAGCAGCTTTTTATATTGCATAAAATTGAAGAGAAAAAGAACATACTACACAAAAGAAAAACTGGTAAACTTTGACCGAAGCTAGCTCGGTGCAATTTGAAACGGTGGATGTGCATGTTAGTTCGATACTTTCACATGGGGAGATCGCCAAAAGGGAGTCCAAGTCCGAACCAGTCAACATATCCAGTTGGACACACCTTCACTGAAAAACTTCAGCCAATGAGTTATGGACCAATTTGAATATATTAACTGCTGCATACCACTTTAATTCTTCAATGTGAGACTTCTCTAACACAGGTGGGTCGCAGCCTTGCTCCAGGTGCGACCCACAGAGCCGTGACGTCCCAGGCCGTCACATTGAATTAGTACCATTAGTATTAAAATATTCTCATGTGGCGGAAAAATTTCAAATACTTATTAAGCTGAAGTTCACATGTGAATGATACAAGCACATATTCTTTTCCTTAGAACACAGATATTACAACAACGAGGGCTACTCCCACCCTATCGATATTATAAGTGAGTTTCATCTTCATCACCATCTTCATGGCTTGATCCATTCCTTCTTCAGGTATCTGAAAATATATTCCCTAATAGGGGTAAGCTAACCACAGCTTAGCAAGTAAAACTTCTAGCCTAACGACTAAGTTGTCCATCCACTCATTCAGTCAAGCAGATCTCATCACCTTAATGCCCACTTGGCTCACTATTCGAACCCGCAGCTAACTTAGCAAAGAATTCGTAGACCACACATCGCATATGTGAATATATATTGCATGAATGAATGTATAAGATGCAAATGAGTGAATGCATGTCTCCCATGTACAATGATTACCACCATTGTTCCGGAGTCAATTCCCGACTCGTAGCCAAATGTATTTATTCGGCTCTCACTGGCCGCCTCCCATTGACAACTCCCCGTCAATGAGATCCTCACTTCGAGGCTTCGCGTCAACACACGGTGCTCCTGGAGCCACTACTAGGCCATCCCGTCTCCCTCGGGGAATAATTGAGCTCATAAAACATTTACGTGGCCTCAACCCCTTTCGCCAGTAAGTACAATGCAATGTAAATGCAAATGTATATGCAATCCGCCATACAATATTACAAGTATCAATAATTTCAGTTAAAGGTAACCTGTTTATAACAAGATCCATGAGTAATCAATTACTACAGCTCTCTTGTGTTAAGCCAGGGTCGTACCTATTTTGCGGATCCACACAAAATCTACAGCCAACTCAATTTGATTGACCTTAATTGCACGAACGTTATATTTACTAGCATTATTAGCATCAATAGCACAATGTATTAGACTGATTCGGTACCTCTCCCATCTAAACCGAACCTATTCTAACTCGTTACCACTAACCCATATCCAATTTCGTCAATCCACTCGTGAATAACCATATCTCGACGTTCAATTTACCCATGCTAATAATAACAACAAGCGACTCAAGCAAAGCACTTCCTTCATCAGTCCCCAATTTAGATCTTCAAGATGAAAGCCAATTCATCAACTGACATACCTATTTTAAACGACGACGATTCATGCTCAAGAGAATGATAAATGAGCGACATAGTTATAAGGATAAAAGTACACTTGCCTAGGATCGTGTATGAAGAAAGACGAAGCTCGAATTCCATCAGACGTGCGATGGGTATACTCGTCCAGCTTCTGTCCAGGTCACATTGACAAAATTTGATCAACTTCTTGGGAAATCTGGTCACATGTCCATTTTCCTCATGATCTTACGATCGTACAGGAGAAAACAAAGCTCAATTCAGGCTCCGGACGAGCTCGAACGACTCGTTTCTTCTCGGACGCGTGAGTTTGAGAGAACGAGCTCCCGCGTCCTAGCGTGATTCCGAACCCAGAATTTCTCCCAAACTAGAACCAATTTGGCTCATTCTTCACGAGCAAACCACCAAAAATCAAAACAAGGTTCAAGTGGTTGCTTGCAACATTCACAGCATTAGGTTTTTCTTTTCTTTCTTCCCGTCAACCAATCCCAAAACCCACTACAATTTATAGCCTATCACGAATTCAACTCCAAAAGTTCATCAATTATTTAATAACCTATCCTTAATTTCCTTGCCCATATATAAAGCCCCTATACTGATTCCCCTACTTTTCCGAACATCATTCCCTTTAGTACCAGTTTAACTTGCCTATTTCTTTCACCTCACGCACCGTGCTTACATGTGCCCTCGCTACACGTATCTTATTTCATTGAATTCCTAAACCCGATCAACCATTCATTTTTTTTACCTCTAACCTTCCTGCTAACCAACACTCAGTTGAGTAATTACCCCTTATAAAGTCGCTCAATTGAGACAACCGGATTTAAGTCCTACCGAACAGACCTAGCCAAAACAACCAGCATTGGACTACCAACACTTGGTTGTTGAGTGCCTTGCTTCCTTCTTCGCCGATTCTGTCGCTGGGTTGCTAGGTTGTGGCTTGCTAAACCGTGAGAGAATGATCGACCAAAAGGCTCCTTTCTCTAGTGGATCGTGTAAATGTATTGTGGTGTCAATTGATGTGGTTTTGACAACAAAAGGACAAGTGTTAGTCTGCATGCAAGGTGAATTGGTAACTTAACCCAGCTGTCCCAATTTCCTTCAACATGCAATTTGGTATTCCTTACACACGCCACGCCACTTGCCTTGATCTGCTGTTAATGGCCTTGCTCGTGCCACTTGCCCATATAAACCCTTCTTTCACCACTTGTTTTACCCTCCATGCATTGCCTTTACAAAATTGACCCGAAGTGTTTAATATCCTTGGCAGTTTCTGTGCATGCGACCAACTCATTGAGCCCACGGCACACTATATAACTTAGGCTTCCTCACAACTATTTACATGTTATTAATAAAACAAGTAGGTGTCCACGCCTAGTTCCATATTGTGGCGAAGTCTCATCAATTTCCTCACATAAGATAACTAGTCGGCTATGCTCGCACGACCAATAAACTCCAAATCGTTCCACCAATATGTGGTCGTGAGCTATTTTAGCACATTTGTTAGGAAGTTTTATTGTATATATTTCTTCCTAGTATAGAATCATTCCTATTGTGTATCTCCTAATTAAGGTTGTCTATTGTCCTATATATATGACAGGATTGAATATTGTACATATATAGAAAAAATATTCATTGAATAAAAAGGAGAGTTTTCTTTCTCTTCATGGTATCAGAGCCCTAGGTTTTGATCCTAGGGTTTGGTAATTTTTGGGGCCGTTTTCGTCACGGCGCCGTCGTCTCGTGCCGGTCGACTTCGTCCTATCCGAGTGATTCATTCTGCGGACCTAATCTCATGACCGACGATCAGCCAATTGTTGCAACTGACCAAACGTATGCTAGTACCTCTACTACTGCCATTCTGACAGACCTGACCGCTGCGATGAAGTAGCTCTTGATCCGGCAGGCCGCACCGCAGCGCATTGAACCTCCTGCTGCACCGATTACTGTCAAGCTTGATGGCAAAAACTATGGTGTATGGTCCCAGGTTGTTGAGATGTATGTCTCGGGAAAAGACAAACTGGGCTATTTGAACGGTGGTTCTCTTGAGCCCCATGAAAGACCGATGATTCGACGGTGAAAGGTTGGCTTATCAATTCTATGGACCCAGCCTTGATACCAAACTTTATTTGGTTTCCTACTGCCAAAGCCGTATGGGATGCTGTGGCAACGACCTTTTTTGATGGATCTGACACCTCCCAAATCTATGATCTTAAGAGGCAAGTTTCTCAATTAAAGCAAGGCGGTAGACCCATCGAGAAATATTACAATGATCTTCAAGGGCTCTGGCGTGAGATTGATTTTCGACGTCCTAATCCTATGCAATTTCCGATCGATATTCAGAGGTACAATGCTATTGTCCATGAAGATCGAGTTTATACCTTTTTGGACGGTCTCGATGATTGCCTGGACAATGTTCGTACTCATGTTCTAAAGATGGATCCATTCCCCACTATTGAGCAAGATTATGCCTGGATCAGGCGAGAGGATATGCGCCAATCGATCATGCTCTCCACTCCCGTCGGGGTCACCTTTAGTTCCGCCATGATGTCACAGCGGGGCAAGGGTGATTCACACCTCCAGTTAGTGTCTTCTGCCCCGGGAGCTCACCCTAGACCTGGTATGCAAATTCAATCTGAGGGGTGCTCTCACTGTGGGAATCCTAAACATACAACAACATCTTGTTTTAAACTACATGGTTATCCGGATTGGTGGGATGATTTTCAGACCAAGAAGAAGAAATCAAGCTTACAAAAGGGGTGAAATGGAAGGCAAACGTCTTTAGTGACTAGCGGCTTGTCATTAATTCCTATGGAGCTTGAATCTGCTAATACCGAATCTCCTGAAGGTAATCGTGGGTTTGTCTTTGCTAATGGACTTGGTGATGGTCATAATGGGTGGATAATCGATTTTGGCGCTACTGATCATATGACTCCAGAATCTGGTGACCTTCTTACATCTACTACACTACGTCGAGATCATATTTACAATGCCAACGGGCATAGCTTTCCTGTGACGGCTGCGAGGCGTGTGTCTATCACGCCTTCTATCTCTCTATCTCATACTTTACTTGTTCCTACATTGTCTAATCGTCTATTATCAATTGGACAGCTTACCAGCAAGTTAAACTGTGTTGTACTTATGTGCCCTGATTTTTGCCTGTTTCAGGACATTCTCACAAAGGAGATTAGTGGGCGTGGTACTAAGAGGGATGGGCTGTATTTCGTGGATGACATTACTTCTAGACGGACCTATCATTCTCGTGGATAGTTAACTCAAGAGAAGGAACTTTGGTTATGGCACCGTCGTTTAGGTCACCTATCCTTTGGGTATTTGCGGCATTTGCTTCCCAAGTTATTTCATGGTCTATCGAACTCTAGTTTTCAATGTGATACTTGTATTTTGGCAAAGAGCCATCGCACCTGTTTTCCTCCCAGTTTGAATATCAGTTCTACTCCTTTTTCCTTAATTCATTCTAATGTATGGGGTGCGCGTCTCCTATTACTACTGTATCTGGGTTTCGATGGTTTATCATCTTTGTTGATGATTGCACACGTATGACTTGGCTATATTTGATGAAACATAAGAATGAGGCTAAAGCTATCTTTCGGACTTTTCACCATATGATTCAGACTAAGTTTGGGGCCAAACTTCAAGTTCTCCGGTTTGATAATGGTGGCGAATACTTAAGTAAACCTCTTGCAGCTTATTTTCAAGAACATGGTTTGATACATGAAACTTCTTGCCCTCAGACTCCTAAGCAAAATGGTGTTGCCGAGCGCAAGAATCGCCATCTACTTGAAACCACTCAAGCACTGTTGGAGGGTGGCCATGTTCTCCATCGTTTTTGGGATTTTGCCATAGTTATGGCTGCTTATTTGTTGAATCGCATGCCTTCCCGTATTCTGCGCTATCGGATGCCAATGCAAGCACTTGCCACCCATGTATCTCTTCATTCGGTTCTTACATTACCTCTTAAGGTGTTTGGGTGTGTCGTTTATGTCTATCTTCACAAAAATCAGCGGACCAACTTGACCCTTGTGCAGTCAAGTGTGTGTTTCTTGGCTATGGCCCTTCTCAGAAAGGGTATCGGTGCTATGATCTTGCCGAAAAGTGCATGTATGTCACCATGGATGTAACATTTATCGAGACGAAATCCTATTTTCCTTCCCCCCAGTGTCCTGTTCAGGGGGAGACTAAATGTAGAACCAGACATTGGTGGGAGGTTGGGACTGCATGAGCGACGGATGTGTGTGCATGGGAGGTTGGAACTACAGAAGCGACGGATGGGTGTACGACAGATGGGTGTGCACGGCTGCGCGATTCTGAGGTTGAAGATTTTGAGCTACTGCCTCACGGCCGTGAGATAAGCGCAAGGCCGGGCGACATAGAAGTAGTAGCAACCGAGCATGTGTCAACAGATGCACAGCAGCAATAGCCCTCCTTGTCTTCGCCCTCTTCAGTACCACTCCAAGCTCCTGAGAATGTACCTGAGGTAAGTACTTCTACTGTACTTGATTCATCTGAAGATACTGATGTGCTTATTGGTTATAAGCTGCCTGATAGGCATAATAGGGGTAAACCACCGAATCGATATTCTCCAGATGTAGAGGACCGCCGGTCTCGATATCCTATTGCAGATTATGTGTCTGCCAAGAGATTGTCCACACCACTACAAGCCTCCGTGTCCACGGTTTCCTTAGTTCAAGTTCCAAATAGGGTTGAAGAAGCCAAGAAGGATCCGAAATGGCTTCAAGCAATGGAGGAAGAGATGGAGGCATTGGAGAAAAATTGAACTTGGAAACTTGTGGAACTACTAGAGGATAAGAAGCCGGTCGGATGTAGGTGGGTGTTTACAGTCAAACATAAAGTAGATGGCACTATTGAGAGGTATAAGGCACGACTGGTAGCTAAAGGGTATATACAGACTTATAGGGTGGATTATCAGGAAACATTCTCTCCAGTTGCAAAGTTAGACACGATAAGAGATTGTTATCTCTGGCTGCAAACTTGGACTGGCCTTTACATCAATTTGATGTGAAAAATGCATTTCTTCATGGAGATTTAGAGAAAGAGATCTATATGGAGCTTCCACCTGGATACAAATGCGCAGATCAACCGAACATGGTTTGTAAGCTGGAAAGATCATTGTATGGGTTGAAGCAGCCCCTTCGTGCATGGTTTGGTCGCTTTAGCTCAGCTATGAAAAGGTATGGATACTCCCAAAGTAATTCAGATCATACTTTGTTCTTAAAAGGTACTCAATGCAGAATAACAGCTCTTATCATATATGTAGATGACATGATTATTACAGGCAATGATAGTGCCTAGATTATGAGACTGCAGGAATTATTATCTAGGGAGTTTGAGATGAAGAACTTGGGAGGTTTGAAATATTTCTTAGGAATCGAGGTTGCTATGTGGAAGGAAGGGATTTACTTATCTCAGCGAAAGTATGTTCTTGATCTTTTGACCGAAGTTGGCATGCTAGATTGCAAGCCTACAGACACTCCTATGGTGCAAAACTATAAGCTTGGAGAGTACCTTGATCAGACGCCTACTAATAAAAAAAAACACCAAAGGTTAGTAGGTCGATTGATTTACTTATCACATACACGTTCTGATATTGCTCATGCAGTAAGTGTGGTGAGTCAGTTCATGCATGCACCTAGTGCGGATCATATGAGTGCTGTGTTGCGTATCATTCTATATTTGAAGTTAGGCCTAGGAAAGAGACTACTATTTGCAAAAAATGGCCACCTGGAAGTAGAGGGTTACACAGATGCAGATTGGGCTGGAAGTGTTATATGCAAGAGGTCTACATCAGGGTATATTACATTTGTCGGAGGCAACCTTGTTATATGGAGAAGTAAGAAACAAAAGGTTGTAGCTAGGTCTAGTGCAGAAGCTAAATTTAGATGTGTAACAAATGGGTTATGCGAACTTCTATAGCTTCGAAAGCTGCTAACCGAGCTCCGGTATCCACCGGGTTTAAAAATCAAATTGTTTTGTGATAATAAAGCAGCCATAAACATTACTCATAATTCAGTTCAGCATAATAGAACCAAACATGTGGAGATTGACAAGCATTTCATCAAAGAGAATTTGGATGCAAAAGTGATCCAGTTACCATTTGTGAAGTCTGAAGACCAGTTAGCTGATATATTGACAAAGGTTGTGTCAAGTAGAGAGTTTCATAGCTCACTTATCAAGTTGGGTATCAAAGACATCTTTGCACCCACTTGAGGGGGAGTGTAGTCGTGAGCTATTTTAGCCTATTTGTTAGGAAGTTTTAATGTATATGTTTCTTCCTAGTATAGAATCCTTCCTATTGTGTATCTTCTAATAAGGGATGTCTGTTGTCCTATATATATGACAGGATTGAGCATTGTACATATACATAAAAAAAATATTCATTGAATAAAAAGGAGAGTTTTCTTTCTCTTCACAATATTCCGCTAGGCTTTCCATTATGTGCAGTCGAATAGTTGCACATAGCCATCACATTCGTGGCTATGCGCGAACTACCTTACTATGAATTGATTCCATTCCTTTAATATACATTCTCTTTGCGATGCATGTTCCCATCGAACCCATTGTTGACACCTAATTTCGGATCTGTCATTTTAGCTTACTTTTAGAAAATTCATAAAAAAATTCACAAAAAGTCAAAAAATTGCAAAATCAACTTTGGTGGCCTTGGCCAAGCTCAAGGAACCATTTTTGACCAAAAAATAATTTTTCATATTTTTCACATTTTTTAGTATTTTTAGAGAATAGGAAAATACTTGAAAATTCAAGAAAAATAGCATTTGAGGTCGCAAAAATATGGAAAAATAATTAATATTTTTATTTTAAATCATTTATCTTTCTGACCTCATAAAAAGTCCGATTTCAAATTCAATTTTATGAGTTCCTTTGTTGCGCATATGATTGAATTTGGTAAAAAAAAATGTCAATCGAGTCTTTTCATTTACAATTTCAGCATTTTTAGGATCTTGACATTCAATCTAATTGCCTCTCATTGCAATTTAGCCCAATTATTTGCACAAATCGCTCAATTTCATGAATTGCTCAAAATTGCACACTTAATTGAATTTTAGTCCTTGAATTTGGGCATAATTGAAATTACTTTCAATTCAGGGACTACCATTACAAATTGAAGTCACTGCCCAATGCTTTTCATCATTTTGAATCGATTGGCATGGGTGGTTTTGTCCAATTTGATTATTTGAGCCTTCAATTTCACTATTTGTCGGATTGCAATTAAATGAAAATTTAGGGCTTTTGTGAAAATTGACATAAACTTATGGGAAAAATCACATTTTTGGATAAAACTAATGTCCTAAGTTCGATTCTGAGGTTTAATTACAAAAATTTCCAGTCGAATTGCTATTAATTTCGAAAATTGGATCAGAAAGCGGTTCCGACCGGTCGAACCGGTCCAAACAGTGTCGTCTTCTTCCTCAAGAACTCGCGCAGATGAACAGTAACAGGCCGAGCTTTGAAGGTCAAATTAAAGGTTCAATCGACCATAATCGGCAGATATACGGTGGGGGTTTTAATCTTTAGGAGGAGACGCATCGATCAGGACCGGTGGCAACGACAATGGTCGCCGGAGCAAGGCGGAATCGGTCGGTCAACATCCCACTGGTCGTGAAAGTCAACTTTCACGGAATGGCCAAATTGGACATCCATTCGCGCACGCCGGAGAACCATTCTGACTTGACGGTATTACCCACCGTCTCCGGCGCCGTTTGGACCAAATGGCACGCCCGATCACGTACCATTTCGAGTCAGATAGCCCCCTCCCCCCTGCCCCGATTCGCGGAAAAAATTTTAAAATGGTATATAGCCTGCAAAGGCTTTCTAGAAGAAAGGGGAGTTGATTCTGTTAGGGGAGGACGAACAGAATCGAGAGAGTGAGTGAGAAAATGAGAGAGAGCTTGTTCTCCGACCCCCGACGTCGAGAACTTGAGCTCGACTGTAAGGCACTGGTGAGGCCGTTTCTGGCCAAATCGAAGCCAGAAAAGAATGCTGGGAGGTCGCCTGAACTTCAAGGAAGCGATCGCCGCCGGCCACGCTGTCTGAAACCACGAGAACAGGTGAGACGCGGTTTTGAGCTCTTCAATATGCATCAATGGCGACTCGCCTATTTTACGTTTATTATTGCATTTAGTGTGTGCGTTTTGTTCCGTAGACATCACTGACCATCATCGTATCTCTATTTTGCATCGATTTCGCTTTAACACTTCGAATCGAGTCTCCAAACCTTCCGCCATAGCTGACCACTTTTCAACATCGCCTAGCCAAATCTAGGCCGTGCGAGCTCGATGGGAACTCTAGGTAAGTGTTATGAACCTCTATTGATGCTATCCTGTGATTGAATTGCCATGGTTTGGTGTAAAATGCATGATTGAACTTCCATAGCCGTACTCGGCATTTTGCATGATACTCGTGATTTCGTGGATGAAATGCTCTGATTCTTAGACATGTTAAACTAGACACTATTGCGAGTCGATTAACGCCGGTATCGTGCGATTTCGTTAAGATTCCACCGTCGGATCGTGGTCGGAGATTCGTAGCCGTCCGTTCAGTGGCAGTTGCGAGGTTGAAGACGAAGATGATGTGGCGGTCAGAGCGGTCAACCTGCTGATGTGGCGCTGACGTGGCATGCCACGTCAGCCGAGCCGTTAGGGTCTGGTTTGAATCTGTTAGGAGATCCAACGGCTTAGGTTAGGCCACGTGTTGGCCCGGTAGCCGTTCGATCAGTTTTGTAAATTCTGTTAATAAAATTTGAATTTTCAAAATAAAAAATAAATAGTTTGATCGGACGGTCGAGGATTAGCCGAGTCGTCCGATCGTGACCGTAGATCTAGGTAATCAGATCTGACGGCTAAGAGTTAGTTGGCTTTTGATCTGAGCCGTAGGTTTTAATAAGCCGATCCTAAGGCCGTGGAGTAGTCACGTGGTTCAATAGGAACCGTCGAATTAAATTCAAATAATAATAAAAAATCGGTTCGGGTCCGGGCCGGGTTCCGACCGGAGTGGGTCGGGTCGACCCGGTCCGAATCATTTTTTTAATAAAAAATTTGAAAATGATTTTAAAAAAAAATCAGAAATATTCTAGAAAATTCTAAAAAATGTTAGAAAATCCTAGAAAATCCCAAAAAAATGTAAGAAATTCCTAGACACTCTAGAAACCCCCAAAAATTGACGATTGACCATAGACAACTGGTCGATTTCATTTTTTATTCCAAATCACCAATGCCATATAACTTTCGCGACTTTTGGTCCTACGTTCTTTCTTCTGTAGATCTGCTCATCTATGAAGCACCGATACGTTGAACATGCCACGGCGTCAGTGTCGGACACATGTCGGACACCGACACACATTTGACACGCTCCAACATGCATCCGACACGTGGTCAATACGTGTCGGATATCCGACGCGTGGTCAACACCGGCGACACGTCAAGGACATGCGTATCGACGAGAAGGACGGCGGAGATCGGGGGAAGAGGAGGAGAAGGGTGCATGCATCTTGGACCATGAGAGAGGGAGAGTGACGGCACCGAGTGAATCCGAGGGGAAGGAGGGCTGGACAGTGCAGATATGGAAGATAGGGTTGGAGGCAGCGATGGAGCGAGCTAGCACAAGAGGATGGGCTTCGTGTGCGCCGGAAGACAGAGAGCAAGAGCCAAGTACAAGGCGAGCGAGCACTGGAGGAGAGACGTGACAACCAAAATCATGGTAGTCATTCATGTTGCTTCGCGAGATAGAACAGGCTAGTGAGAGTTTTTTAAAAAAGATTTAGAGACAGAAAGGGGTGGAAGAAGACGAAGATGAGAGATGAGAGAGAGCATGTTAAAATATGCCTCGAGTTTTAGCCCAAAATGAAATAGTGGATATTTTGAATTGAATATTTTACGGAAGTCCGAAATCCAACAAAATATAATCCGGACTTGCATTGGAGGATTTGGCTACTGAAATAGGAAAGTTGTCCACATGCGCCAGGAAGGAAACGAAAAAAAAAAAAGGAATTCAACAAGATGAAGACATCACGATGATAGAATAGGAAAGTCCAACTTTTGGACTTTATTGACTGAATCCCAGGGGGATTCGGTTTGTTGTTCAAAAGCGTGTGAGACCCCTTTTTTGTAATATTCTCGTGGGTTTTTCTTTTGGAGTGGGCGGCGTACTATAAATCCGAGAGAAAGCGCAGGATATAGGAGCGCTCAAAAGACACCGTAGTGGACGCGAGTCTTGAAGCGCCGATAGAGTGATTGAGCATGGGTTTTGCTCGTAGAATTTCATCCGTCGAAGAACCACATGTATTTGCAGCCGATAGAAAATCTTGTTTAAGATTTGTGTGTAATTCTTTTGCGAGGTCGAGAGATTATTTCGCTAGAAATTTGGAGCTAAATATTGTGTGCGTTCTTGATTATAATTGGGGCTTTGGAAACACTGAGAGTGTTTGTGTAACTCGAGTGTGATCTATAATATCTGTGTATCGCTAGTTCTATAGTGGAATTCGTTGCTGCTATCCCCATGGACGTAGGTCTTTACGACCGAACCACGCATATCTAGTGTCTAATTTACTTTGCTCGTTCTGTCTATTTATTTGACCGATCACTTGTTCCGCGCAACAATTAGTATCATAGCTAGGCTTGCCTGAATTGAAACGAATCAATGGCGACAGAAGAAGCTAAAGTGAAAATCGATAGATTTGAGGGGAAGGACTTTGGTTTCTAGAAGATGCAGATTGAAGATTATTTGTACCAGATGAAACTGCATGCACCCTTGTCTGGGGTGAAGCCAGATACGATGAAGCAAGCCGATTGAGAATTGCTGGATAGACAAGCGGTGGGTGTTATTCGACAGACGTTGGCTCTTAACGTCGCGTTTAATATTGTTAAAGAGAATACCACTGCGGGTTTGATGAAAGCAATGTCGAACATGTACGAGAAGCCATTTGCGATCAACAAGGTCTATCTGATGTGACGTCTGTTTAATTTGAAGATGAGTGAAGGTGTGTCAGTTGCTAATCATATCAATGAATTCAATGTGATCGTTAGTCAATTGAGTTCAGTTGATATTGACTTTGAAGATGAGCTACGTGCTTTGATTCTATTATCTTCATTGCATGTTAGTTGGAATATTATTGTTGCTGCTGTTAGTAATTCCTTTGGATCAATAAGGTTAACTTTTGATGGGATTCGACATTTAATTTTGAGTGAGGATATTCGTAGAAGAAAATCTGGCAAATCTGTATCTGCTGCTTTAGTAGGCGAAAGAGGAAGAGCTAGTACTTGTGTTAGCAGAAATAGTATGAACATGAATAGACGCAATCAGTCTAGGACTAGCGGTGATGGGTGTTAGAACTGTGGCAAGAGGGGGCATCTTAAAAGGAATTGTTTTAAGCTGAAAAATGAAAGGGCTAAGGGAATTAGAGTTGAATCTGCGGATGATATTGTAGTTGTAGCTGAAAATTTTGATGGTGCAGATAATGTTTTGTCTGTCATTGAGGATTCGTCGTTTGATGGATGGATTATGGATTCTGGTTGTTCTTTTCATGCTATACCAAATAGGAATTGGTTTGTTACTTATCAGTGCATAGATAGTAGTAAAGTGCAGTTGGGAAACAACACTGAATGCGATGTTGTGGGTATTGGTGATGTTAAAATCAGAATGCATGATGTTATTGTGAGGACATTGACTGGAGTAAGGCATGTTCCAAAATTGAAAAAGTGTCGCGACCCGTCCGGAAGCGGACGCGGCTAATGGATTACCGATCACGGGTCTTGGATCGGCGCGAGCCCTCCCAGGCCCATACCAAATCGCGGCGGGAGTATTCTTCGACGATAAGAGTCGATCGCTTTCGACCTTCAGTGTGGTCGTGGTGGCATGTGCAAATTGTGCATGCATTTGGAGTCGCCACCGGTCTTTCTTGGAGGGTAGACCGGAAACCTTACCGATCGATTGGGAGAGATCGATCAGTTCTACGGAACCAGAGATTTTGGGTTCGGGGACTTGGTTACGCTGGTGTCGTTACCAACGCCCTTTCGGTACCTAATGCGAGTGATTTTCCTAACTAGGATTTCATGCAGGCACAATTTTGGGTGAGGTAAGTCTGACTTTGCACATTAACCAGTTTAACATGCTCACGTAATCATAATAAATAAATAGATGTCAATCACATAAATATCTATCCTACGTGGTGATCATGGAATTATGATTTAATGGGTCTCGAGCCAATGAGACCACATATAATCATTTTAATATTTTAATAACGGAGAGCCGCTCTTCGCTTCTTCTTGGTTTCTTGAACTCTTCAAGAATTGGGCCCCAAAGAGCTCGCCGACTTAAAAGGCTCCTCCACGTAATCCTCGTAGCATTTACATCAACAATTGACTATGCTAAAAATAAAGATTACATGAAAAATAAAAGGAGTACGCAGCCTCCATTTAATAATTACAACCCCAAATATATAAATAATCATCATACATTCATATATACATCAATCACATTGATTAGGGATTTTTCCATGATCACCACCCTTTCACGTAAGTAATAAATTCACAATTTAAAACTTAGGAAGGCACAATAAAAATTCTACGTTGAATCATATTCAGAATTTTTACGTAAAATAAGATAGCCATAAATTTTCGATTCAAAATTGATTTAGTCTCAATTTTTGCTACGTTGATTAATTTATCATATAAAATAATCAATCTCCATTAGCCATGTAAGACGAACAATTCGTTAATACATATTGGCCATAGTATTGCAAAAATTGCAAAAAATCAATTAAATGCACGAAAACACCTAAGGATTGGCTCTGATACCACTGTTGGGATCCACGTAACACGTAGCGGAAATAAATAACAACCCACACATGTATCTCCAGAGGCGTACTTCGTGCATTTCAATCGAAAAAAATCACAAAGTCTCAAAGGGAGTAAATAGATTACCTCTCGTAGCGTGCTTGAACGGAGGTGTCGGTTCGATGTTCTTCGATCTCAGCCTCCACAAGTGTTAGGCATCTAGTTCGGACGCACCACCAATTGACGAACGGGGAGACGACTAATAACTCCACAACAATTGTGCTAGCAATATGCGGAATCAATATTCCGAACTTAGTATATTTTGCTCGCTCAAGATTATGAGAATATAGAGAGTGTTTGTGTTCTTCTCTCTAAGCTCTCAAAAATTTGCACACTCTACAAAATGTCTCTCCCCCTTCAACCTCAAAACTCTTGCCATCCTTTTATAGCCAAAAATACCTTCCAATAAATTGTATTTAAAAATAGCACTAACAATTATAAATTCTATCTAAAAATAGCACTCACAAATAAATGACATTTAAAAATAGCACTAACAATAGCACTCACAATTTATAATACAAAAATACTATTTAAAAATAGCACTAACAATAGCACTCACAATTTATAATACAAAAATTCTATTAAAAAATAGCACTAACAATTATAAATTCTATCTAATAATAGCACTCACAAATAAATGACATTTAAAAATAGCACTAACAATAGCACTCACAATTTATAATACAAAAATGCTATTTAAAAATAGCACTAACAATAGCACTCACAATTTATAATACAAAAATTCTATTTAAAAATAGCACTAACAATTATAAATTCTATCTAATAATAGCACTCACAATTTATGATAAATAAATGCCATTTAAAAATAGCACTAACAATAGCACTCACAATTTATGATAAATAAATGTCATTTAAAAAATAGCACTAACAATAGCACTCACAATTTATAATACAAAAAATGCTATTTAAAAATAGCACTCACAATACAAAAATGCTAAAAAAGGCACTAACAAAGGTGTTAAAAATAATAACCATTATTATTATTACAAGAGTTAAAGAGGTTACCAAACAATACAAATATGCATAACGTATAAATACGTATGATGTATAAATACGTAGAGCATACGTATACATCCGTGAAACCGTGGACTAATTGAAAGAAAAATGTGCAATTAAGCCCTTTTGGTAAAAATTGATTAAATTGGAGGGCAAATTGACCTAATTGCACTTTAAGACTTTAGAATCCAATGTCATAGCTTATAAAAAGTGAGAATTGAAAACTAAAAGACTCGAAAATGATTTTTTTTTTAGGCTCGGTTCGGGTTTATGTTTGTGAAGGAACATAGTGACCCGAGCCGAATTTTTGAGATTTAAAGTGACACACTTGAAGAGGAAATTAAAACAAAATTATCGAATATTTTTGGGTATTTTTCTGACCACGAATGGTATTTTTCTGATTTTTTGGGTATTTTTATAATTAAATAAACTCGAAAAATATTAAAAATACCGAAAAATATTTTTTGTTCAAAATTGGTTCCTAAGGTTAAACCAAGGCTTCCAAAGTTGATTTTGTGATTTTATGACATTTTTTGATATTTTTAATTAATTTTAAAGAATAAAAATCACAATAATAAATGGTAAAAAAAAATCAGGTGTCAACAGCTGCCCCTCTTTGAAAGGAATCTCGTTAGAGGTTTCTCTCAAAGATAAGGTGGCACCTGATTCCTAACCGACTCAACTGGGAAAATAAGAGAAGAAATGTTATGACATCGGATCCTTAAGCCTATTGATAAAAGCTCAAATCAATCTCCGGTTTGCTCTAACAATTTGAACATGGGCCGAAGTGAGAGAGGCTTACCTGAAGCTCACCTGTCGGATGCTGCCGGTTGCGACGACTTTCAAGAAGATGCCTAGGACTCGTCATTCAGAATATCCCAGGGAGATTAAGCTCTGACCTGTATGGTAGGTCATACCATGATGGGATTCCTAACTTGTAGGAACCTAAGGAAGGCGTATCCCACGCTTTGGGATTTGCCAAGAATTTTGATCCGTATGGTGGATCAGACCTTTGTGTTGATCCTTACTGCGATATCTACCTCGTGTTGACCCTTAAGGCGGTATCTACCAATAAGTTGACCCTTGAGGCGGTTTCTACCTTGGTTTGACCCTTCAGGCGGTTTCTACCATGAGTTGACCCTTCAGGCGGTTTCTACCTTTGATTTGACCCTTCAGGCGGTTTCTACCTTGTGTTGACCCTTCAGGCGGTATCTACCATGTGTTGACCCTTCAGGCGGTATCTACCATGTGTTGACCCTTCAGGCGGTATCTACCTTGTGTTGACCCTTAAGGCGGTATCTACCAATAAGTTGACCCTTCAGGCGGTTTCTACCTTTGATTTGACCCTTCAGGCGGTTTCTACCTTGTGTTGACCCTTCAGGCGGTATCTACCATGTGTTGACCCTTCAGGCGGTATCTACCTTGAGTTGACCCTTCAGGCGGTTTCTACCTTTGATTTGACCCTTCAGGCGGTTTCTACCTTGTGTTGACCCTTCAGGCGGTATCTACCATGTGTTGACCCTTCAGGCGGTTTCTACCTTGTGTTGACCCTTCAGGCGGTATCTACCATGTGTTGACCCTTCAGGCGGTATCTACCTTGTGTTGACCCTTCAAGCGGTATCTACCATGAGTTGACCCTTCAGGCGGTTTCTACCTTGTGTTGACCCTTTAGGCGGTATCTACCATGTTTGAAAAGGGGTCTCATGACGAGGGTTCTCCACGTCCGATGAGACTGTTTGATATTTTGAAAATGGGTCCTGGGACGAGGGTTCTCCACGTCTGATAGGACTTTTTCTTTTAAAAGGATTTTTCTTCCCCTTTTTTTGAGACCCCGAAGTTTGTCGGGAATTCAGTTTTTTGAAGCAGTGAAAGATTTTATTTTGACAAAACTTCACTTGAGTCTGTTGAGGCGACATTCTGGGAGTTGGGTTCTCCAAGTATCCTGCATAAGTTTGAGCCTGAAAGATTTTTCTTCACCAAGAAAACGTTAGTAATCTTTGGGAAGACCACGGCTGTCCATTTTGACAAAACCGTATGACTTAAGTTTTAATCATGAAATGTGCATTTTGATGCTGGGGGTTATCCAAAGCATTCTTGCAACATGCAAATGTGATCACAAATCCCTTGCACGGAAAATCTGGATCAACAGTTTGAAAATTCCAAAAAGAGTTTGTTCAAAACATCAATTGGAATATTTCTCGACAATGAGGTCTTCTCACCTGTTTTACGATCGTGTTTTTTTATAGGGGATACACTCGATTCCCTACTAACCCGTGCCTAGGTTTTAGGCTCATTCGCAGCGCATACATTTTGATCGGTCGGGAGGTCTTCCACGGGACCGTAATGTTGGGCTTGGATATTGGTCTTCAAGGGGGACTCACTTTTGAGTCAAGGTCATTGAATGAAAATTTTCACCATCTGCTCCGGGTTTACAAGTCAAGAACCCTGCAAAATGAGAAAGAAATAGTCTTGCTCGTACTTCTTCGAGCTGAGCTGTATGTTAACCCAAGTGTCTTAGTCAGATAAGACTGTTTCAGGGTTATGATGTTGGTAGGATTGGGGACCGAAAAAGGCTTGTTTTTGGCCCAGAATTCATGACGAGTTTGACATTGGTGATCATTGCTGATTTACCTCCTGTCTTTTCCTTTCTGCATCTTTAGTTTTTGAGGTGTACAACCGATTTTGAGGTGTGCACCAGCTCTTTAGAGAGCGTCCCTTGTTGCATTCAGAGACCGACTCTCTCCATGTCTTTGTTCCGTGCTTGGCAGCATTTGGGGAGCAGCCTTTTTTATTTGACTCCTTTAAGAATTTTTTTTTTCATCCAAGTTTCACTGGGGATCAAGCAAACAGCTTTCATGAGCATCGGCCTTGCTTTTACCAGGCACTTTGCTTTTTCTCGATGCCGTGGATTTTTCTCATTCATTTTTGAAATCCCACTTTTTCTCATCTTCATAGGATCGCGTTAGACCTATGATCAAAGGTCTAACAAGGTTAAACATTAACTTAGGAATTCTTTTGCAAACCCTAAGTCTTGAACTTCTTCGTTTCTGAAGTGATGCTGCATCCGTCTTGGAATGTGCAATGATCACCAACGGGTTTATGAAATGATTCTGCAGGCTCAACTTGGCTATGCAAAGGATTCGGTGTGTGGGATAGAGAAATGAATGCTTCTCATCATCCTATGGCACTTGGATTACCATATAAACAACACACAAAGATTAATGTTAGTCCGAGCAAGAAAATTTCTAACCATTTTCTCCTGATGCTGCTGGACTCACCTCCATTTTGCCCCGATGTGGGGTGGTTCTTGACAGGGTTAAGAATGAAAACCGCCGTTCAAAGGGGTTATCAACGGTCACCTGTAGTGTTTGGGGGATATGAAACGAATGCCTCCGTCGTCCCAACCCATGTAATCGCTGCGAATGGTCCCTACTTCCGTAGGTCCAGATTCTGCTGTCTTATCCGCTCCATTTCTCTCTTAAGTGTGTATAGGACGTGTTTGGACTAGGCTTTGCCTCTCGTCTTTTGAGAAAACGTCCTTTTGAAAGTTTTGAACAACTTTTGATTGGAAAAATTTCTTTCGTTTTCTCCAAAAATTTTACCCGTCAATGGGATTTTATGATGCCCAATGCATGTTCAGATAACCTCATGTTTCAAAACATGAATGCCAATGAAGTTAGAATCCTATGTCTTTTCTAGACATCAGATTCTAAAAGCTTTTCTTTTCTTCTCTATTTTTTATTCAACATTTTCAATGGATTGGGGAAAGGGATACTTACCTGTCCCCCGCGGCTGGAGATCCCTGAAAATGTGGAAGAAACATGTTATTGTTCGTTCATGAATTTTTCAAAAAATTAGAACGATACATCTTACCCTCGGTCGTGTGCCCCTGCGAGTGCACACAGGTTGTCAAAATTTGTCCTCCTTGATGGTGAGTCCCTATCAAGGATAAATAGCAAGTGTTAACTCAAATTCCCAAATTGAAGACAAATTGGGACAATACAACTTTACTCTTGGTTCTCATCCCGTTCTGACGTCGCGTATTGATATGAACCACGTCTATCAAATCCGCTTATCCATGCTTGGAATATTTGCAATATCAATGGTTCAGCTGCCCCCGGTTGGGCAACGTATGTTTTGTTATTTGAACAGATGGCTCCTTGGGTGATTTATCCACGTTTAACACCTGAGAAGGGAAAGAAATGAGACATTACTTTGGTATTCGGTTGAAGATCGTTTAGGAACGATACATCGTTTTACCAAATGGGAGGCTTCGTGACCAAACGTATTTCGTGCTGAATGGGGGTAGATCCCATTATGCTCCGCGGGTGATAGTCATCGTTCATGGAATTTGCTCCACGGATTAAGTGATTAATCCATGGCCCTTGGCTCGAAGACGTTCAAAGGGTAATGTTGACACTCAGAGCGGTTAGTTTTCAGCGTTAATTACAATGTTCCCGCGGGAACTTTACAACGAAATCCGTAACACATTCATTCGATGTATTCACCTCTCACTCTCCTGAGCCTTCTAATGATTTAGCACACGAGCTTCGAACCAGATGTCCGGTCGCCGGTACCGGTCACGACTGCGAAGATGCACTTGTTCCAAAATGCTTGACCCATAGGCTGAGTTGCTCATTCAGGAGATCGTCCGACCGCTCGAGTCGTCCAAGTTGAGCATCCTTAATTGCTGGTGACGGACTTCTCCCATTTTCGGCATGAACAACCTGGTTTCTCGGTTTATGCGTGATCCACACGCCGAGTTGCTCACTGAGGGACTCGCTTGAAATTTCAAGCCATTGACGCCCAAGTCGGGCATCCTCAACCGTTGGCGATGGGTTCCTCACACTACTTTCGACATGAACAACCTCACTTCTCGAGTTGGTATTTTCATCGTTGTCCAGTAGGTTTGTACCCGATGCTGGATTCGCCGTAGGAATAACACTAACGATCGGTTGGTGCTCAAATTGGGGAGTCCATACCTGCTGAAATTGTTGTACATACTCTTGGGGAGTACCAGGGTAACTCAGGGGGGAATTCAGCCGATCGAACCAAGAATAGATGTTTTCAAGGAGATCGTCTGAACCATCGAGCGACTGACACTCAGGTTGAGTATTGTTGACTACTGGAGAAGGAATCTTTTTGCCATTTTCGTCATGGACCACCTGATTCTTCGAGCCGGAATCTCCGTAATCGTCTCGCAAGATTGTATGTGCATCTCCTGCCAGTGTTAGATCCGCTGTAGGACTAGTATTAACGGCCAGTCGGTGCTCAGACTGGGGAGTCCCGATTTGCTGAAATTGCGGTACATACTCCTGAGGAGTACTGGGATAACCCATGGGAGTACTCTGATTGATGCCTGAACAATCGACCGTGTAATTGTCAGTCCCATCGGTGTTAAGAGGTGATTGGATGCTTCCTGCTTCATGAGGATTGCGATCACAGCCATGCTCATCGTTTAAACTTGAACTGCCTCTCTCTTGGTCTAGCGCCACTCGTCCATCTCTCAGTAGTCTTTTGTAGCACCAAAGGTGGTTCCTGACTTTATTTCTATCCAATTCCGGCATGTTCATGATCTTGAGTATGCGCGATGGGCGAGCCAAACTGATCCCTAACTGTTGAACTGCATCAACAAATTTGCTATGAAGCTCCGAGGTCCAATAAAACCTTGTTTTCTTGCTAGCCGAAGTAGGGTTGGCAACTCGGCGGCTACTCTTCGTGGAATCTGGTCGTGTTGAACCGCCTCTATCTTGGTCTAGCGACGCTCGTCCATCTCTCAGTAGTTTCTTGTAGCGCCAAAGGTGATTCTTGACCATATTTTTAGTCAGTCCCGGCACGTTCATGATTTCGAGTATGCGCAATGGGCAAGCAAAACTGATCCCCAACTGTTGAACTGCATCAACAAATTTGCTATGAAACTCCGGGGTCCAACGAAATCTTATTTTCTTGCTAGCCGAAGTGGTGTCAGCAACTTGGCGGTTACTCTTCTCGGAATCTGGTCGTGTTGGAGGTTGCTCTGGAGGGGATTTAGTGGTCTCAGATCGGCTGGTCATGATGGTGAGTTCATCATCGAGCGGACCCGACTTGTCATGACGCATGTTCCCTTCCACAATGGGCATCGACTTTGACCTTATAGCACTAGTTTCCTCTTGTAGATCCTCGGCGGTACCCGCCTGTTCCGAAAGATGTTGCGAAGGGCATTGCAACAAATGAGCATTATAAACCCCCAGATCTGGCTCTTCAGTGAATACTCCGTCCGTGGGAATAGGGTTACCGCACTCCAGGCAAATAGCGATGCTTAGAGCTTTTTTGTACTGAGTGTTTTTTATTCGAAGCTTTTCATTTTCCTCCCTTACAACCGCTAACTCGTGCCGATCGCGTTGCTGCTTCAGCCGGGTTCGTTTGTTTTCAAACCAGCACTTGACCTTCCGAGGCTCCCACCCTATCTCCTGGCCCATTTTGATTTTCTGTTCCATGTCCGGATAGGGGTATTCCCTGAAAAACAATTCGAGTTTATGGACTTGACCTGAAGTGTTGCGTTTGAGATATTCCCCTTTCTGACGCTGATAACCGTCGCGGGTACTGTTCTCGTTAACCAAGCCGCGGGTTTCATCATTAGAAGGATCGGTCTCCATGGCCCTCGTGTCAGGTTCGGTCCTGAGATCTTCAAACTCTTCCAGCAGCTCAAGCTCGGAGACCTCCAAGTCTGGCGCTTCCAGTAAATGACAGAATCCCTTGAACATTTTGACCGGGATATCACTGTTTGATTTTCCGTTAACTCAGCTTTCTTTGTTCCTCCTTGGATCTTCACTTTCTCTGCAAATTCTGAGAGGTTAAAGGAGCCGGATCACCGTTCTTCGATCAAAGGTGATGGCTACCCGACGAGCGCTCTTCTCAATGTTTCGAGATTCCCACTTCGTCCTTTTGTGATGGCTACTTGACGAGCGTTTTTCTCAAGGCTTCGTAATTCCCACTTTGTCCTTTTTTGCTCTTTTCTACGTGAACGGAGCCTGAAGATCTCTTGCGTTGATTTCGCTTTGTCAAGCACTACGCTTGTCCCCCTGGCCCAGTCTCTAGAGTAACAAGCCTGCCCACCTTTCGGCGCCATTATGTTTCGTAAAACCCGAGATCACAGGACGGTGGTGGATTCGTGACTCATCGGGGATGCATTAACGAAACCCGCTTGGCTCTACTGCACATAAAATATTATTACCACTTCTCCCTGTACTCGAGCATTTATAAGGTGATAGATTGATGTCAAGAAGATTAACACTTTAGCCTTATCAGACTCAGCCTCTCAAACACTCTTCACATTGTCACTCTCTTCTCCGTCATTCCATCGCATATGGATTCCTCCTCTATGCCTGTTGCCTTACCTGAAGCTTCGACCCAATGGGAGAGATTTTACCACCTCTTGGGTAGGGGTTATGGCTACATAAACAATCATCCTGAAGCTGAGGTTGAAGTTCGTACTCTGATTCCGGCCCTGGATACTGCGTGTATTGAAGGTACGAAACTGCAAAGGGAGTTTGTGATCTTCCCAACTCTCTTTAACAATTTCATGCAGGCTTACGAAGTTGCTAGCCGGGAGGTCACTTTGGCTGGTATCGTGCGAGCCCGTTATCAGGACCGAACTGAGTCCCTGATGTTGGCCATGCTGACGGCCGATAACCATAAAAGGGCTGTTGAATACGCCCACGCCCAGGTTTCGATGCTGGTCCGTGAGAGGGACAACTTGGTGGAGCGTCTGGCTCTTTTTGACACCGCCTTTGAGCAAGACCAGCACAACTTCGTGCTGAGGTTCCAGTGTGCCTGGTTGGAGGAAAGGCTTGAAGACCTGAGCATGGATATAGCTCGCGGGAGGGTGCTGGCTCATGACTTAGAGCTTGAGTTCGAGTACTATGACACCAAGGTGAACGAACTTAAGGAGAAATGTCGTCTCCTTTTCTTCAAGCTTGTAGACCTCGATTCCCGGAGTGTGGGTTGTAAGCAAGGCATGGATAGCATGGAGAGTCAGTTAAGCTTTTTTGTGATGCTTGTCAGAACTCATTTTGGGTTTACTGCTCCCCCTCAGTGATCCACTTGTAAACTTTCCTGCTGAATGAAATAAATGCGAGTTTGTTTATATATGCTCTTTCATTCTGCATTGTTGACTAGCCAAGAAATGTTTTTGCTTTCGGATCTACGCGACTCCTTTTTCGCCTGTGTCAACAGATTGACTACGCATCATTCTCACAGCCCGACGCTTTATATTTGATTGACCTGAATGCCTCGTGAGAAATAGATTTGTAGTTGCTCGAAACTTAAAGATTGCCCCTGATTTTGCGGTCATTGCGTTTGGGGCCGCTAGTAATCTTTCACTTTCGAGCTCGATCACATTCTGCTAGTAACTCATGCTATCAATTCTGCCTTCACGCGTCGGGGCTGATTTTACCTTGAACTTAATAACAAGGAATTACCGTATACACACGAGATGACGTTTGCGAAAAACATTATGCATAATCAACTCTAGCTATTGAAGAAACAAACGCATGCACCGATGAGAACTTTACAATAGGAGATACATCCTTCTCGCGTACATCCCCTTCTTTCTTGGGGCATGTCCAATGACTAACCAGTCTGGCCTCAGCTTAGGTGTGCCATTACCAAGTGCAGATCATGGTTGCCAACCTTTAATAGCTTCCAACTGATCGAACCAGGTATCAAGTCCTTCATCGAAGAAATCACCCGACCCCTCGAACGATTGATGTGTAGGTTGAGCTGCATCGCCCGACGGGTTCTTCGAACTGGAACCTCCATCTTTGTCTGGGATTATAAGAGGAGATTTGATCGATTGACTACCACAAGCATCTCCCACTTGGGGATTAGGGAAATAAGAGTGCTCCAAGCTTTCTCCCATTAGATCATCTGAAGCCATATGCTCTGATTGGGCAAACCCTTGAGCACTGGGCGTGGTGGGCTGATCTGCGACAGGATGAACACTGACTAGCTGCTGCTCGGACGGAGGAGTGCTTACTCGTTGCACTTGTGATGCGTGTTCTTGAGGAATATTGAAATGACTCGCGAGGATATCCTGATCAAATCCCCAATAGTCGTCCAGATTCGACCGGGCCTCATTTGTCATAAGGGTGCTGGGTTCGCAGCCGAGTCTATTGCTCGGATTCAGTTCTGCATAACGCTGTCCTAACGCCCTTCTGTAGCAACCAAGGTGATTCGCGACTAATTGCTTGGTAAGTCCCGGTACGTTCATGACCCTAAGTATGCTTGTCGGACCTATGAAGTCGAGTCCTATCTGTCGAACTGCGTCCAAGAACTTGAGATGAAGCTCCGGGGGCCAAGTGAATTTCTTCTTCTCGTCGTCCAGAGTGGCGTAGATAGCCTGCCGACTAACCTCTAACTCCTCTTGAACCGTATCTGATCTTACCGGAAGCTGTTGTGGAGGAGATTCATGGGCTTCGATGAGGTGACTCCGATCATAACGACACGTATCTTCTTCCTCCGAAGACACTGGTATAATTTCTGTAGGATCGATCTGCTCATGCGCGCCATTAGCAGGATCTGATTGTACCGGAGATGGCTCAAGGGAGCAGGGGGATAAATGAGCACCTTCCATCTTCGTAGAAGGCTTACTGGGGAACAATTTACTGAGGGTGGTAGGGCCACCGCAGTCAGGGCAGGTAATAGTACTGAGAATTTTCTCATACCACATGTTTTCCATTTGAAGGTTTTGGTTCTGCTCTTTTAGGGCCGTGATCTCCTTACGCCTGTGTTGGACACCTAGTCTGAAACGTCTATTCTGAAACCAAAAATGGATTCTCATAGGATTCATTCCCAGCTTCTGGCCCAATTCAATCTTTTGTTCCTCGTTTGGGCAAGGGCATTCATCGAAGAAAGCTTCAAGCTCCTGGATTTCTTTCCGAGCGTAGCGCTGGCGACTTTTTCTTTTCCGGGGTTGAGCGTCGTGGCCACTGCCGTCGTCACCACTGCGATCTTGATGTTCGTCACCGGCGATGTTGAGTTCCATGGCTTCGATGTCGAATCTGATTCTAGAGAATTTGAGGTCTTTCAACGAACTCGTCACTCGGGGTTCTCTGTTCTCTTTTGTATACTCGCTCTTTCGATTTGTTGCCTCCTTTTCCTCGAAAGCTAGGTCTGTTCAGCGTTCTGTTTTTGAAACGACGGAACTGTTTACCTCCTGCTCAGCTTTCCGACACGAAGGGGTAACCAAATCCTTCCGCGGCTTCTTCGATAGTAGCGCTCGCCTTTCACTTTTCCTCGATAGTCATGCCTGTTCAGCACTGTCTTCTCTTTTTAAGTGGCAGAGCTGTTCACTCGCCGCCCAGCTTTATGCGTGATGGAACAACACAATCCTTTCGCGGCTTCTTCGATAGTTGCGCTCGCCTTTCACTTTTCCTCAATAGTCATGCCTGTTCAGCACTGTCTTCTCTTTTTAAATGGCAGAGCTGTTCACTCGCCGCCCAGCTTCATGCGTGATGGAACAACACAATCCTTTCGCGGCTTCTTCGATAGTTGCGCTCGCCTTTCACTTTTCCTCAATAGTCATGCCTGTTCAGCACTGTCTTCTCTTTTTAAGTGGCAGAGCTGTTCACTCGCCGCCCAGCTTCATGCGTGATGGAACAACACAATCCTTTCGCGGCTTCTTCGATAGTTGCGCTCGCCTCCCTCCCAGCTTTAATAATGGCGAGACCGAATTTGTCAGGCCTGAAATTGCGGATCAGGACATGTCTGATGATTCACGGGAGGAGCAGCCCTCGCTTTACATTAATTAACCCGGCTCCACAAGCATTATTGCTGCAACTTTTCTCCACTCTCGAGACGCTATAAAATGCGGAGTTGGTGTTTGGGAGATTAACGCTCTCATATAATTTGCTTCCATCCTCTAATCGCTCCACTACACACATCTCCGTCGAAAATGGCTTCTTCCCAAGTTCACACTTTCTCAGCCGAAGCTTTGACTCGATGGAAAGAGTTCTATAACCTCTTGGGTCGAGGCTACGCTCACATAGCCGATCATCCCGAAACCGAGGATGAGATCAGAGTCATGTTCGGGGACCTGGACATCACCTCCCTCGAGGGTACCGCGTTGGGGAGGGAATACAATATTTTTCCAACGCTCTTTACGAACTCCTTGGAGGTCTACCACGCTGCTCATCGGGGAGTTACCGTGGCTCGTGTCTTGCGAGCCCGTTATGAGGATCAGTCCGACCGCCTAGCGTTGGCTGACTACCTGGCCGATAGTCACAAAAAGGCTGTTGAGTTCGCCAAAGAGCGGGTTTCGACATTGCTACGCGAGAGGAGGAATCTGGTGGAGGACTTAGCTCTATCTCTGGCTACCTATGAGCGCGATCGACGTAATGCCCTGCTAAGGAATCGGAGCGAGTGGCTGGAAGAAAGGCTCAACGGCATAAACGAGGATATAACTCGTGAGAATGGACTTGTTCGGGACTTGGAAGCAGTCGCCGAAGATCACGAGACTCAGGTTGTTGCAGTCAATGATGAACGCAAACGCCTCCACCTCAGGCTTGCGGACCATGATACGCGGAGTGGTGCGTATAAACAAAGCATCCATAACCTGGAGGGCCAGCTGGGCTCCTTTGTGTCGTTGATTAGGGCTCACTTCTGCTTTACTTTTCCACCCCAATGAATTGTATGATCTGGTTTGGGCAAGAATGAATGAAAGCCCTTGTGTTTGTTTTAGCTTTTATATGATCCATTTCTTCGAGCATCCGGACATCTTAGACTTGGATGAGCCGATCCATAATAAGTCGAGTAGATGTGTTCTGATTTTCTAACTCACTCATGGTCAGATGAAAGAATAGCCTCAGACTTATCCAAGAAAAGATTTCTTTATGCTACTTGTTTTTCACCTGCAAATGAAAAGACCGAGTCAAAAGGAATAATCTGAAAAAGAAAGCATAGACCCCTTTCAATCTTATGCTTGCTCGTAATTAATAATGACAAGAACTTTTACAAGGGTTTTAATCTTGTGCGAAAAGTTTTTATCAATATTCCTCGAAAGAAAGCATACTATTGAAAGGAATGTAATTCACGATAATTGCTTTTGACCAATATTCAGAAGAGCGAATTAGTCAAAAATGCAAGGCATAACGACGTGTTTTTAAATTTAATTGAAGATACGGCATCCAAATCAAGGCCGTTTTGTTAAGAACGAGAGCAATTTGGACATCTATCTCGTCATTAAATTCGAAATAACGTCAATACTCTTGATCAATTATCGTGGATTACTTAGTGACGTATGACATGCATGGACCAATTCAAGTGTATAATTCCTTCTAGCGAAATTGGGGTTGGATTACCCTGTACGACCAAAAAGGTCGTGTAAGATTTTCAACTTTAGTTTCCTCTAAAGGAATTATAAACTTGACTTGGGAGTATTCGGATGATTAGAGAAAATGCCACTATCACATTCCCATGACCCGTCAAAAGAAATACAACCGAGTTCCATCTGAATGTATACACCAATAGATCCCTAATACAATCACTCTAAGGGGTGAGATAGAGAAAGCCTCGATAAAAATAAACCCTATACAAGAGGACTAGTAATGGAAAATGAAACCAAGGAATGTGATCCTAACGTTTAAGGATGCCCCAAGTTCGATCTGTGACTTCCGGATCACTTGCCCCAACTCGTCATCTTCATTGGACGATATCTCAATAATGTCCATAGTAGGCTCCTTTGTTGCTCACTCGGTGTTCGCCATGGGATATCATCCTCCTCGTCTTCTATCAAGGACGTTTGGGAAAAACACATGCATCTATCCTTGAAATGGCATTTAATCTAATCACCAGAATGCAATGAATGAAATGCCTATATTTATATGAACTGTAATAGTTTTGAGGGATAGAGAGTCTTACCAACCCAACTCGTCGACTTATGTGCGATTTTAGGTGTACCAACCGCCCAAAGACATGCGCATGAGACAAGTGATGGTGAACTTCTAAAAATCAGAGGGTTTGGCACCTAAGGTTAAGGTTCCCACCTCGAGTTCTAGAAAGAGCCGATTCCATTGCACAACTATCGTTGCATTGGGACTCAATCCATAGTTCGAAGCGAGCGGAATTGAGAAGTGGATTACCCCGTGTTTTTCCTCACGGAGATTCCATTTTCAATTCCTTCTATTGTGTTCCTAAAGGCGGCGCCTGGGGTTTTAGGCGCGGTTGTGTGTGTCCATGTGTCGTGATCATCACAATGCAAGTCATGCACAACAATTTATCAATCAGCACTTCAAATCATCCACACAACATACATTCCTACGCCACACCTGCGTAAAATAAAGTTAATCACAGACTACACCCCTTATTACTCCAATCTGCAAAAACATATAACACCTATCGTGAGCGGACTTACCTCACCTTCAAGAGCGCCTGTAGGGTTAGAAAAATCACTCAATTTTTATTACGGCCTAAGTCCACTTGAGGTCTAGAACCATAGTTTCTAGAACAAGTTCCCCAGCGGAGTCGCCAGCTGTCGCGACCCGTCCGGAAGCGGACGCGGCTAATGGATTACCGATCACGGGTCTTGGATCGGCGCGAGCCCTCCCAGGCCCATACCAAATCGCGGCGGGAGTATTCTTCGACGATAAGAGTCGATCGCTTTCGACCTTCAGTGTGGTCGTGGTGGCATGTGCAAATTGTGCATGCATTTGGAGTCGCCACCGGTCTTTCTTGGAGGGTAGACCGGAAACCTTACCGATCGATTGGGAGAGATCGATCAGTTCTACGGAACCAGAGATTTTGGGTTCGGGGACTTGGTTACGCTGGTGTCGTTACCAACGCCCTTTCGGTACCTAATGCGAGTGATTTTCCTAACTAGGATTTCATGCAGGCACAATTTTGGGTGAGGTAAGTCTGACTTTGCACATTAACCAGTTTAACATGCTCACGTAATCATAATAAATAAATAGATGTCAATCACATAAATATCTATCCTACGTGGTGATCATGGAATTATGATTTAATGGGTCTCGAGCCAATGAGACCACATATAATCATTTTAATATTTTAATAACGGAGAGCCGCTCTTCGCTTCTTCTTGGTTTCTTGAACTCTTCAAGAATTGGGCCCCAAAGAGCTCGCCGACTTAAAAGGCTCCTCCACGTAATCCTCGTAGCATTTACATCAACAATTGACTATGCTAAAAATAAAGATTACATGAAAAATAAAAGGAGTACGCAGCCTCCATTTAATAATTACAACCCCAAATATATAAATAATCATCATACATTCATATATACATCAATCACATTGATTAGGGATTTTTCCATGATCACCACCCTTTCACGTAAGTAATAAATTCACAATTTAAAACTTAGGAAGGCACAATAAAAATTCTACGTTGAATCATATTCAGAATTTTTACGTAAAATAAGATAGCCATAAATTTTCGATTCAAAATTGATTTAGTCTCAATTTTTGCTACGTTGATTAATTTATCATATAAAATAATCAATCTCCATTAGCCATGTAAGACGAACAATTCGTTAATACATATTGGCCATAGTATTGCAAAAATTGCAAAAAATCAATTAAATGCACGAAAACACCTAAGGATTGGCTCTGATACCACTGTTGGGATCCACGTAACACGTAACGGAAATAAATAACAACCCACACATGTATCTCCAGAGGCGTACTTCGTGCATTTCAATCGAAAAAAATCACAAAGTCTCAAAGGGAGTAAATAGATTACCTCTCGTAGCGTGCTTGAACGGAGGTGTCGGTTCGATGTTCTTCGATCTCAGCCTCCACAAGTGTTAGGCATCTAGTTCGGACGCACCACCAATTGACGAACGGGGAGACGACTAATAACTCCACAACAATTGTGCTAGCAATATGCGGAATCAATATTCCGAACTTAGTATATTTTGCTCGCTCAAGATTATGAGAATATAGAGAGTGTTTGTGTTCTTCTCTCTAAGCTCTCAAAAATTTGCACACTCTACAAAATGTCTCTCCCCCTTCAACCTCAAAACTCTTGCCATCCTTTTATAGCCAAAAATACCTTCCAATAAATTGTATTTAAAAATAGCACTAACAATTATAAATTCTATCTAAAAATAGCACTCACAAATAAATGACATTTAAAAATAGCACTAACAATAGCACTCACAATTTATAATACAAAAATACTATTTAAAAATAGCACTAACAATAGCACTCACAATTTATAATACAAAAATTCTATTAAAAAATAGCACTAACAATTATAAATTCTATCTAATAATAGCACTCACAAATAAATGACATTTAAAAATAGCACTAACAATAGCACTCACAATTTATAATACAAAAATGCTATTTAAAAATAGCACTAACAATAGCACTCACAATTTATAATACAAAAATTCTATTTAAAAATAGCACTAACAATTATAAATTCTATCTAATAATAGCACTCACAATTTATGATAAATAAATGCCATTTAAAAATAGCACTAACAATAGCACTCACAATTTATGATAAATAAATGTCATTTAAAAAATAGCACTAACAATAGCACTCACAATTTATAATACAAAAAATGCTATTTAAAAATAGCACTCACAATACAAAAATGCTAAAAAAGGCACTAACAAAGGTGTTAAAAATAATAACCATTATTATTATTACAAGAGTTAAAGAGGTTACCAAACAATACAAATATGCATAACGTATAAATACGTATGATGTATAAATACGTAGAGCATACGTATACATCCGTGAAACCGTGGACTAATTGAAAGAAAAATGTGCAATTAAGCCCTTTTGGTAAAAATTGATTAAATTGGAGGGCAAATTGACCTAATTGCACTTTAAGACTTTAGAATCCAATGTCATAGCTTATAAAAAGTGAGAATTGAAAACTAAAAGACTCGAAAATGATTTTTTTTTTAGGCTCGGTTCGGGTTTATGTTTGTGAAGGAACATAGTGACCCGAGCCGAATTTTTGAGATTTAAAGTGACACACTTGAAGAGGAAATTAAAACAAAATTATCGAATATTTTTGGGTATTTTTCTGACCACGAATGGTATTTTTCTGATTTTTTGGGTATTTTTATAATTAAATAAACTCGAAAAATATTAAAAATACCGAAAAATATTAAAAATACCGAAAAATATTTTTTGTTCAAAATTGGTTCCTAAGGTTAAACCAAGGCTTCCAAAGTTGATTTTGTGATTTTATGACATTTTTTGATATTTTTAATTAATTTTAAAGAATAAAAATCACAATAATAAATGGTAAAAAAAAATCAGGTGTCAACAAAAAGAACTTAATTTCATTGGGCACTCTAGATTCAACTAGATGCAGGTATTCTTCATGAGGTGGAGTCTTGAAGATTGTTTGAGATGCATTGGTGATAATGAAAGGAGTCAAGCACAGTGGCCTGTATGAACTTCAAGGTAAGGCATTGATAAGTTTCGCTCCTGAGAGGTTGACATCTGTTCGAGAGTCTAATGGCTACTCGAGGAAGGCCTGGGTGGTTGTGCCGATGCACAAGATTGATGCTGTTGTCAGGAATACGCGGTCGAGAGCTTTGATCGGAACGGAGGCTGGTAAGTCGATCAAACATGTGCGAACTGATAGTAGCATGGAGTCTTACTCGAAGCTGGCAAATAAATTCTGCATGAAAAAGAGCATAGTGAAACACCATACTAGTGCTAGTAAACCACAACAGTTTGCAGATTTGATGAGCAGAATATTACTAGAGACAACTCGTAAAAAGATCTCTAGTGCTGGTATAGCAAGGAGAATTCCAGCGGATGCGCTTGGTATGGCGAGCCACCTGGTGAATACATCCTCATTGACTACGATTGGATATCGAACTCCCGAAGAAGTGTGGTCAGGAAATGTTGCTGATGATTCTACTTTTAGAATGTTTAGTTTCCCGTGTTATTATCGAGTAAGTGATGGTAAGCTCGATGTGGAGGGCGAGGAGCATATTCCATGGCTATGCACGAGGTGAGCGGGGTTATCAGTTGTGGTGCCCGAATATAAATTCACATGTTTGCAGCAGAGAAGTTATCTTTGACAAGTCTCGAGTACTTCAGATTATGAGTGATTATAGCAATGTTCATACGAATCTGGACGGTGTTCAGCTTGAGGTAGAGTTGCAACCAGAAACTCCTGAGGTAGCAAATACTAGCGAAGTAATCGACATAGATGGTGCTTGTAGCGAGGTGGAGCCTATAGAGCCAACAGTTGCTATAACTGCTGATATTGGCATGGTACGTTTTCGTTTTCTTGATAGATATGGATGCAACGATGGTTTTGCTTTATCTGTGATTAAGGAGCTTGTGTTAGAGAGTCCTTGTGGAGTAGTTAAAGGTGCATGCGGAGTTGGTACTCTGATGAGGTCCTCGGTTATGGCAAAGTTCAAGCTCGGCTTGGACTTTTACATGTGATATGGCTACATGCCAAGGAGTCGCCACCAATCGTTTCGTGGAACGTGCGATTGGAAACCTATCGAATAGTTGGGAGCTTTTATTCGATTCTATAAGAACCAGAGAAATGTGATCGATGACTTAGTTACGCCAACCATCAAAATTGACGCCCTTTTCGATATCTAAGTTGACTGAATTATCTAACCTATGATTTCATGCATATGAGTGAGGTATGAACCCTAAATCTAGGAGTTCATGCAGATGAGAATGACTGGACATTGGAGAATCGTTTACGACATATTGAAACTCAATGGTAAAAAGAAAACTTCATGCACTGTTAGGATACACGTGTAAGTTGTGTTAGAGAAGTCTCACATTGGAGAATTAATGTGGTATGGAGCAGTTAATATATTCAAGTTAACTCATAACTTATTGGCTTAAGCTTTTGAGTAAAGGTGGGTTCAATTGGATATATTGACAAACTCGGACTTGGGCTCCCTCTTGGTGATCTCTCTAGGTGGAAAGTATCGAATTTCTGCTGCGTGCTCCTAACAAATGGTATTAGAGCCGATGGTTGATTGGTCACCCACTTCCAATATGTATCGGTGTTTGGTGAACATCTCAAGGAAAGAATCTAGTGGTCAATGCGGTTTCCGAGTCAATGTTCATTGTGGTGTAGCACCACAGGCCCGATAGGCGTTGATGAATATTCAAGTTGAGATGGATTTCAAAGAAGGAATCTGGTGGCCAATGTGGTTTCCAAATCGATGGGCGTTGTGGTTGATATACTTTGTATTTTTGGGTAAATTGATTTCAAGTTTAAGGTACCTCCAATTTGTCAATTAAAATGATCTCAAAGCTTGAGGTATTTTGTGCTTCCGAACTAATCTACTCCAAAAGTTGAGATGCTTTATGCTTTTGAGTTAAATCATTTTCAAAGTCTAAGATTTTCCCAAGTCTTAAACGGAGTCGATTTCAAATATATGGTGTATTTCTTTAAATGAAGTTCTCGGATCAATAAATATTTAGGCATGACTGATTTATCAGAGCGGATAGCAAAGGCGTAACTCCTTCTACAGCCTTTTCACGAGTCTATGACTCTGAATTGAGACTTTTCAAATAGCCTTTTCACGAGTCTACGACTCTGAATTGTGACTTTTCAAAGAACCTTTTCACGAGTCTAAGACTCTTAATTGAGATTTCTCAAATAGCCTTTTCACGAGTTTAAGACTGTGATTTGTGACTTTTCAAATCGCCTTTTCACGAGTCGAAGACTCTGAATCGTGTCGTTTCCCGCTGAAGACCAAATCCGTATCTTTCTTATGGTCGTCCCAGAGGTGTGTTTGTTTGAGCTAACCTTGTCTGAGCAGGTACGTAGTGGCATGGAGCCCCGGAGCCAGTTTCCATAGCAAGTCCCCTCAAGCCTGGTGAGCCTTAAAGCCTAGAGCAAACACATTACCAAGACACGAACCCCGGAGTTTTAACCTTGCATGTGCAGGTTCCGAGTGAGTCTCCCCAAGCCTATTTGCTTCAGTTAACCTTACATGCGCAGGTTATAAGAAGCTTGGAGCCCCGGAGTTTTAACCTTGCATGCGCAAGTTCCGAGTGAGTTTCCCCAAGCATGTTTTTTGTTAACCTTGCATGCACAGGCTATGAGTTGCGCGAAGCCCTGGCCTTAATCTTGCATGCGCAGGTTTCCCGAGCGAGTCTCCTCAAGCCAAACTAGATATGTGTGTTTATAGGGTCATCCCAAAATTTTATTTGTTTGAGTTAAACTTGCATGCGCAGGTACCTCAAGTGAAAGCCAACCCGTATGTTTATACGGTCTTCCTAGAGATTTTTGTTTGCTTGAATAACCTTGCATGTGCAGGTACTAAGAGGTGTGGAGCCCCGGAGCCAGTTCTCCGAGCGAGTCTCCTTAATTTTAGTCTCGAAGTTGCTTTGGTGGCTTTTCCAAGCACTACCCGGTTTGTTTATTGATAAAATTAGGTGTCTTTTCGTCTTGAAATGGAATCTCCCTGAGCTCCCATTTCAAGAGGAGCATCTGTTGACACCTAATTTTGCCGATTTCGTATATTATTATTATTATTATTATCAGAATTGTCAATTTATTAATTATGCATCTTTTCTTGTTTATTACAAAATAAAAAAAGGATAAAACAGAAAAATTGGGATCAGGCCAGATAGACTAAGCCCACACGAACGAGGCGCGGCCCGCATACTCGGTCTGTAGGACCAGCCTACCTGCGCGCCCATTTAGGCATTTTCCCTCATGAGATAGCCTCTCATTTCCTCGTCACAGGCCCAATTGTGCCTTTTATTTCTTTGGCCCAATGCTTCTGACCAACCCACTTGGCCTATCTTTCTCTCACTCGCTATTACCCATTCTCACGTGAACTCACACGCAAGGACTGCTCATGTCACACTCCTTCGTCATCACCTCTCACTCATCTGCACACACTCACGTCATTCATTAATGGGCAGTACACACTTCACGTGCTCCATCATCACCCCACGTCTCCATCAACCGAGATTCAGGCGGATCCACACCCAGCCACAAAAAAACTTGGTGGCGAAGCTAGCAGAAACAAAAGAGGACATAGGGAACATAAAAAAGGGAGGGGAGCACACGAAGGACAGGGAGCCACACATTGGTTTTAGACCGAGAAATTGTCGAGGGCCATTTTCTTCCTCGATCGCTGTTGTTTTCAAGACCACACGAGTTGCTGTCCTTCGTCGCCTCCACCCACTACCGTTCCACAGCAACGTTAATTGCCTCAGTATAGCAACGTGGTCGGATGGCGCGAACAGAGGAGCTAGGGGAAGACCAAGGAAAAAAAAAGGACAGAGGTGGACAACAGCGGAGGTGAGTTTTTGGTCGTCCGCGGATCCGTTAATGGCCGTGGTCGCCAGCAACTTGGCGCAGAGATGGGAGTTCGTAGAGGCTCGGTGAAGAGGACGTGCTGGGAAGAAAATGAATGGTAGCGGCGTTCGGTCCAGCCTGACTGCCGAGGAAAGCCTGGTGGTCATCGGACTCGGGTGAGGCTTCTCGGTCAGTCTTGGTTTGGCGATTGTTCAGGCACGATAGGTTGAGTAGAGGTCCAGCGGATCGTTGCTCGAGCAGGGGAAAGAAGAAGAGCGCACAGTTGAAGAAGGAAGACTCCTCCGCAGTTGACTCTAGGAGCTCGGCGGCGACTTCGTACAAAAAGGTTAGCTTTCTCTCTTGGTTCGGTTGCTCCATTTTAGTCCCAGAGCTTGCCGGTCCGAGGACTTTGATTTCTTAGACCGGCAAGCCTTGGGTCTCTGCATTGTTTGGGCCGCTACGGATCTTGCTGTTGAAGTCTTGGTTTGCTTCAGTTGGATACCATGTCTGGTCCCGAGCTTCTAACCCCTTTCCTTGCCGGCTCCACCTCGTGAGACGATGAGTTGGTGAAATTTTGAGCCTTGGTCGTGTTTGTCGCTGGTGGTTCTCAGTAGAGGCGTCAAATGGGTGGGTCGGGTCGGGTATGGGTCGGGTCGAATATGGTCCGACCCATATTGACCCATTTAACCCGTTTTGACCCATATTCATCCAATGCAAATTTAGTGACCCATACCCGACCCAACCCATACCCGACCCGACCCGTATTACTTAAATACTTATATATTTAGCTAAATTATGAAATATTTATTTCTTATAATTTATTAAGAAAAATTATATTGCTAAAACATGCAATTGAATTTTTTCTGAAAAAATTTAAATTTTTTCTTTATAAAATAATTTTTTTATTATAACCGGCCACCTGCGACCTCTGCTCGCCACTGCTGACCGTTGCCTGCTTCCTGCCATCGTCGTCCCCTCAAACTGTTGCTCGCCACCTCCGTCGCCGAAGCTGTAGCTCTCCCCGCACGGGCTGCCGCTTCTAAAGGCGTAGGGGGCGTAATCGGAGCTCGAGAAGGGAGGTGCTCCGGCAGGTTTCGACGCTGACTCGTACTCAATTATGGTTTATCTTGCCGAGTTAAGTTAAAAGACTTCAATACTAATTGACTCGTACACACACTGTGGCGGCGGTCGACGGCCGGCGGCGGCGGAGGGTGGTGGTTGGTGATGGTGACCGGAGGTGGGCAGCGGTGACCATTGGCGGCCAAAGTAGAGCGACGGCCAAGGCAGGAGAAAAAAGAAAATAGAAAAGAAAAAAAATTATATAAAAAACAAATTATTAAAATATTAAAAAATTAGATTTTTAAAAAACTATTCACAAAACTTATTTATGATTGCCTTAAGATAGTTTTCTTAGCTAACCCATTTATGGCCCATTTGAAACCCATTTATGACCCATAAAATTTTTAAGCAACCCATTTATGACCCATTTAAGTACTTAAGGTAACCCATTTTTGACCCACCACCATCAAATATGGGTCAAATGTGGGTTCTAGACCCATTTTGCCACCTCTAGTTCTCAGTCAAGTCTGTCGCTGATGGTCCTCGGTCGAGTCCGTCGATGGTGATCGTTGGTCCTTCGGACGGTCATGGGTCTGTTGGGGACATGGTCTGGCGACGGTGCGAGCAGAAGGATGTAGCGCACGAGCTCGAACCTGGTTTAATGGCGACGCGAGCTCGTTTCGATGGTGACGCGATGCGCGAGCTCGGACCAGTGACGAGCAGGCCCATACGAACAGGAGGAGGCACTGGTTCCGAATGGCGACAGTCCGATGTGGTGACCCAGGCAGCCCGAAGACAGGCGCAATGACGAGGTGAGGCCGGACAGGCATTGGAAACTCGATGGCCGACGAAGCAGGCATTGGTGCCCGCGTCTTAACCAGCGGTGTCCGTTTTTTTTCATCCAGCGCCGCGAGCGCAGGAGGATGTGCATGAAGAAGACGATGAATAGTAAATAATAGGGTTAGCTTGGGCTGTTCCAGCGGGCTGGTGGAGTGAAGGAGAGGAGATTGGGCTAAGGTGTGGCCAATTCGAGAGGAATGAAGAGGGAAGCTGGGCCAAAGGAACCTATAAGCCCAGTTCAGTCCAGGCTCAAAATTTGGGCCTTTTTATTTTTTATGTCAGTAAGGCCCGGTTCGGGTCATCTCTCCCGGGCCGGATCAGGTCGTAGCCCGGGTCCGAAAACCCGACCCGACCCCCTTTTTAATAATAATTTAGTAATAGATTATTATTTATTATTAATTAATTAATAATAAAATAAAAATAGAAAAATAGAAAAATCCTCCAAAAAATCAGAAAATGCCAAAAATAGGATGTAAGTAGAAAATGCCTCTATTTGCTTGTTGTCTAAATTAGGCTTTATATGCTTGCTCGTTCATATATTTGTCATGTTTATTTGCATAACTTAGCTAAACTTTGCATGTGAATTTTTTAAATGATTCGATATTAGTATGTCTCAATAGATAAATAAGCACATTAGACTTTAATTCGAGTTGCCCGTTTTATCCTTTAATTGACTGAACTTTGCTAACTATATGTTTTTGAGTGAAATGCATGTTCCAAGTGCTTGAGGTATCATATTGCTTCCGACGTGGCGATCGACAAAGAGGTCCACGGAAATGATAGTCCATCAAGGCTTGGTGATTGAAGGCTGACGTCCAATCCGGTCCATTTTTGCATATCCGATCCACGTGTCGGAGTTACTTTATTTAAATATCGACTTTATAGATTTGGATTGCGTGCGCTTGTTCCAGTCTTTATTTGGCATATTTACCTGATTGAGTGTTTATAACAATGTCTTTTGAAAAATTTCCCGCTAATCGCTTTTCCTATTATTAGGTTAAGGATAAATAGGTAATTGCACGAAATGACAGCAAAACATTATGCATGATCATTTAGAGCTGGTTAGATACTTGGTAAGCTTAAAATGATGTGCAGAATGTGTGGTCACCTTAGGGAATATTAACTGGTTAGGTACCGAAATGGCGTTAATTATCTAGTTAGCGTAATCAAGTCCCCGAACCCAGAAGCTCTAGTTGCGTAGGAATCGAGATAAGACTCTCGTATCTCGATTGGTTTCTAGTCGACCCCAATAGGCTAGTGGCGACTCCTAGTAGCATTTGAGCTTACTAATCAATAAAATGAAATACAAAGTCACGCGAGGTAGGACTTGGGAGAGTCCGCGCCATTGACCAACGGCAATACGTCTAAACCCGCCGGACCCTCGAGGGAGGCTCAAGGCAGGTCGCGACACCAACTTGAGAAATATAATGCGGCAGAGAGGAATAAGAAATTCATATATTTCGATATTCATAAAGAACATTACATTAGCCTATTTATAGGCTCTCTAAGATCATTATCTAAGGTAAACCAAGATACGCATAATCAAAGGATGTACATGCAATCATGGGAGATACAAAATATCAATTTAAATATTCTAAATATATCTAAGATAGGAAAATATCCTAGAGAATTATTCTCTAACAATCATATCTAGTTGAACACACATTCACTAAAAAACTTAAGCCAATGATATATGGGTCAACTTGGATATATTAACTGCTCCACGCCACATTAATTCTCCAATGTGAGGCTTCTCTAACACAATTCACACGTGCATCCTAACAATATCCCCCTCACATGTGGGCTCCAGTGTTAGGCTTACTCCCCCTTAATTCAAGTATCATTCCACACCAACTTATCTCAACTTGAATCTTCATCAACGCCCATCAGGCCCGCGTTGCTACACCACAACGCCCATCGGTCTAAAAATCGCGTTGGTCACCAGATTCCTTCATTGAAATCCATCTCAACTTGAATCTTCATCAACGCCTATCGGGCCCGCGTTGCTACACCACAATGCCCATTGGCCCGGAAACCGCATTGACCACTAGATTCTTTCCTTGAGATTTCACCAAACACCGATACATATTGGGAGTGGGTCACCAATCAACCATCTGCTCTAATACCATTTGTTGGGAGCACGCAGCAGAAGTTCGATACTTTCCACCTAGAGAGATCGCCAAGAGGGAGCCCAAGTTCGAGCCCGTTAATATATCCAGTTGAACTCACCTTCACTCAAAAGCTTAAGCCAATGAGTTATGGGCTAACTTGGATATATTAACTGCTCCACACCACATTAATTCTCCAATGTGAGACTTCTCTAACACAACTCACACGTACATCCTAATAGTGCAGGAAGTTTTCTTTCTACCATCGAGTTTCAATATGTCGTCAATGATTCTCCAATGTCCAGAGCAGTGCGAGACTGTCGCGGACCCTTTGAAGTATGTTAAAATATGAATGTTTTGCTCATATAGCTTCTTTCGCATTAGGACTTGGCGAGAGTCGAGTCTTGCCAGTGGCAAGGCAAGATTGACCGCACTAGCACTCGCCTCTAGCCGGCCGGCGAGAGGAAGAAGGAAACCAAAAAAAAAAAGAAAAAAGAAAAAATATTAAAATAAAATAAAAATTTTAGAAAAATTAAAAAGTGCATGAAAAATTGTTGATATCACTGCATCATTGACCCATGGCCGGAGACCTTGGGCGAGATGAGGAAAACAAACTGGACGATAGGCCACTAGGGCTCGCGGTATTGGAAGTGGAGGCATGGAAGCTTGGGCCGTGGTGGGTGGGGCTGTGGGGGAGGAGGGGTTGAAGAAGCGAGGTCGAGGGCAAAGCGAAGAGGCGACTCCACAGTCTAATCGCCATTGTCGAAGAGAGACGATTTGCTTTGGTCAAGTGGCAACGGAGGAAGCGAATATTCAGATGGAATCTGTTTATCTGTAGTAGATTTAATTTCAGTAAATGGACAACCAAGGATTGTTCTAGATGCGTCCCTTCAAGATTGTCACTTAGGTAGAGGACCCCTTCGTTCAACGAATTACCAACAGTAGCTTCATTTACAGCTCTTTCATGTAGATCGACTTGCCGAATCATTAGTCTTTAAGTTCATGTCTAAAGCAGATTTTCTATTTGTGGGCGTTGTACGACACCACGTATGGGGAAATGGAGTTTGGTGCGGTCTAATTTGAACGTGAGAAGTGTCGGATAATTACGAGCCACCCTAACCAAACTCATATTAATTAGGGACGCCCTATCAATTAGAGGCGGCTGATTTTTTTTTGTGCGTGCGTGCGCTTATCTTTGGTGTATTTCTCCAATAAACAGTTGTGTGCTACCCATGATTTTGTGATATTTGCAATCGACAGCATTCGACCTTCAAGTTCTTTAAGGTTTTGTCAATTAGCATCGTTAAAAATCTATCTACATGGACGATGCAAGGCAAATGGTTTTGCATGGCGTTCACGTGATTTATAAGTAAAATAAACAATTACATTGCTTTGGCTGGAAAATCATGCAACGAAAACTTGACGGATGGTAAATGTGCCATATGGATGCATGGTTGGAGTTTTTTATGTCACGAGAAAAAGTTTAGGATAAGTGTATTATAGTGGCCATAATTTGGGATTTTTTATGTTACAAACAAAGTTCATTCTACCCACTCATGGGTAGCTCAGTTGGTTAGGGCGCACTTGGGATTGTGTGATTAGGCGCGCTGGTCTCAGGTTTGATTGCCAGCCGATAGAGGTGTCAAACGGGTGGGTCGGGTCGGGTTTGGGTCGGGTCGAATATAGTCCGACCCATATTGACCAATTTAACCCGTTTTGACCCATTTTTACAAAGTACAAATCTAAGGACCCATACCCGACCCAACCCATACCCGACCCATACCAAACCCATATTTCTTTAAAAAAATTTGTATTTAACTAAATCATATAATACTTATTTTAATAATTTGATTTAAAAATGATACTTTTATGCAATGTAAATTTAGAATTTTTTATTTTATTTTTAAAAGATACTTTTATTTTTTATTATTTTTTTGCTTCTTCCTCCCTCCTTCGTCACCCCCCTCCCCCCTCTCTTCTGCAACTCCTTCTACCTCGTCCATCTGCGACTCGTCCTTCGTCCGCTGGTTTCGATGCTTCGGCGAGCTCGCGGTTCGTCAGATCCGACCACCTCGATCTCACCCGAGGCCGGTGACCTCGGCTCGCCAGATCCCGCGCCCTAGGCTAGATCCCGGATAGCCCCAAGCTCCCTCAAGGCTGGCGAGCTCGGGGTCAAATCCTCCCCCACCGCCCCCCGCGACCTCCCTCCGTCCTATTTCAACGCCCTCTGCGTCGTCGAGACTCGCTTCCCGAACTCCCCTGACAAGGACCGCGTCAACGCCAATGGCTAACCTTGTCCAGATCTGGGTCCTCGCCATCGATCCGTGGGGGTCGTCGGCCCTTGGCCGGGACCTAACGACCCCCGACGGTAGTCAGGCGATGGCAGCAAGGGCTCAGCCGAGCCCGACCATCTCCGATTGCGCCTATGATGGAGACTTGCCTTTGCTGATGTCTCGTTCTGAGGGCAAGAAACATCGAAGACGATGAGAACTCTAGTTCTGGGCTCAACCATGGGCGTGGCCGTTGCTGGGTGGGTTGAAAACAAGTCAAAAATGGGTTGAATGTGGGTCTGATATAAACCCATATTAGACCCATACGAAGTTAGACTTTGACGTTTCAAACCCATTTTCGGCCTGTTTTTAAAATTTCAATAACCCATATTCAACCCAGCCCACTATAAATGAGTTAAAAAATGGGTTGGTGACCCATATTGCCACCTCTACCAGCCGAGCACCTGTGTTTAAATGGGGGGCCATGGCGGTGGGTTGCTGTGCTAGTCTCCCCCGAGGAATAGTTGAGGTGCGCGCAAACTGGCTCGAACACCTTAGTTATAAAAAAATAAAACAAAACAAAACAAAGTTCAGTCTAAATGTGTCATAGAGGATATAGTTTTGAATTTTTTGTGACTTTTTCCTTGTTTAAAATTGATATTTTATTTAGTTGTTTATTTATTTCACGGTAAAATTGCATTGTAAGCATTTTGATGGCGGGCATCCAACTGACACTTTATACACGAAAACAAATAAATTCAGGGTCTCCTGGAGATTGTGTTAAAATATTAGATACTGTTCTTGAGAAATAATTGTTCAATCTAAATCTATTTTACAGCGACCAATTTGAGTTCTTTTATGGAATATTTGAATATTTAGATGGAATCTGTTTATCTGTAGTAGATTTAACTTCAGTAAATGGACAACCAAGGATTGTTCTAGATCCATCCCTTCAAGATTGTCACTTAGGTAGAGGACCCCTTCGTTCAACAAATTACCAACAATAGCTTCATTTATAGCTCATTCATGTAGACCGACTTGCCGAATCATTAGTCTTTAAGTTCATAACTAAAGCAGTTTTCTATGTGTGGGCGTTGTACGACACCACGTATGGGGAAATGGAGTTTGGTCCGATCTAATTTGAACGTGAGAAGTGTCTGATAATTACGAGCCACCCTAACCAAACTCATATTGATTAGGGACACCCTATCAATTAGAGGCGGCTGATTTTTTTTTTTGTGTGTGCGCGCGCTTATCTATAGTGTATTTGTCCAATAAACAGTTGTGTGCTACCCATGATTTTGTGATATTTGCAATCGATTGCAATTGACCTTCAAGTTTAAGGTTTTGTCAATTAACTTGGTTAAAAATCTATCTACATGGACGATGCAAGGCAAATGGTATTGCCATGGCGTTCATGTGATTTATAAGTAAAATAAACAATTACATTGCTTTGGCTGGAAAACCATGCAACGAAAACTTGACGGATGATAAATGTGCCATATGGATGCATGGTTGGAGTTTTTTATGTCACGAGAAAAAGTTTAGGATAAGTGTATTATAGTGGCCATAATTTGGGATTTTTTATGTTACAAACAAAGTTCCGTCTAAATGTGTCATAGAGGATATAGTTTGGAATTTTTTGTGACTTTTTCCTTGTTTAAAATTGTTATTTTATTTAGTTGTTTATTTATTTCACGGTAAAATTGCATTGTAAGCATTTTGATGGCGGGCATCCAACTGACACTTTTTACACGAAAACAAATAAATTCAGGGTCTCCTGGAGAATGTGTTAAAATATTAGATACTGTTCTTGAAAAATAATTGTTCAATCTAAATCTATGTAACAACGACCAATTTAGTGCTGAACTTTTCAATTTATTAATTTAATGCTTAACTTTTTGATTATTTTCCAATTTAGATCATTTGGCCAATTTCGGTTAGAAACAGCTAAGGTGGCCATCTAGTCAACCTTGATTGTCTTCTATGGTACGGCCAGCGCTGACTTGGATGATTTTTGTAATTTTTTCAAATTTCTGATTTTCATTTATGAATTTTTTTTGTTTCTTTTCTTTTCTTTATTTTTTCCATTGTTCATCTTTTTGAAAGGGCCGACAGGGACTTGGCAATGGCCTATGCAAAATTAACAATTATTAAAAAACATTTATGGCTTAATGCAATGAAAAACTCTAAACTTGTACATTCGTGACAAATTTACCCCAAATTATTTTTTTAATAACAAAAAAAAAATCCCAAACTAGTACATCTGTGATAAATTTATCATAAACTAATTTTTTGATCATTAAAAAGCCTAAACTGGTACACATGTGATAAATTTATCCCAAACTCGTACACTTATGATAAATTTACGCTCCGTTAGTTTTTTTTAAATTTTACCATCAAATAGTTGAGTTAAATGACACATGCCAGTTGATGTGTGTACCATTTGAGATTTTTATACTTTGTTTGTCATATGTGTATCAATTTGAGATTTTGGGGTATTAAATCAATTTAACAGAAACTAGAGGATAAATTTATCACATGTGTATCATTTTTGGTAAGTTTACCATAGGTATCCCGGTTTAGGATTTTTTGTGGTAAAAAAAAAACTTGAGGTAAATTTATCATAAATGTACCAGTTTAGAGTTTCACGTGGTCAAAAAATAGTTTAGAGTAAATTTATCACCAATGTACCAGTTTGGGGTTTTTCGTGGTCAAAAAATAGTTTGGGGTAAATTTATCACAGGTGTATCAGTTTGGGGTTTTTCGTGGCATTAACCCTGAAAACAATTACAAATATATGACAATGGACGACCACATCAACTACTTTCAACCTATAATGGTGGGAAGGATTACTTTAGAAAATCATCAAAAAGTTTAGGACTAAATTAGCTAAACGGAAAATTTCACTACTGAAATGGTAAATATATCACAGGTTTAAGAATTTCTAGATAATTTTTCCCTTTATTTTATGAAGGAAAAAGTGAAACGTTCTAGACTTTCAATGATATTTGGCCTTCAAACTACTTATGCGTTTTTCAAAGACTAGGGCTAGGATACCATTTCGAGATGGAGATAAAAAACGCTCTCACTTCCATTAACAACACTGGAGATGCTCAGGTTGCAGACGATCTCTATGCCGCCTCACTTCGATTCCGGCTACTTAGACAGCATGGATATCACGTACCACAAGGTAGTCGCCTCCCATTACATTTTGTTGAATCGTGTTGATGCATCAAATTTTACCTTACCATTGCTTTTCTTGTTCGTATAGATGTGTTCCAAAAATTTATGAACAAGACGGGCACATTCGACGAATCGCTCAATAAGGATGCAAAGGGGCTTCTCGGTCTTTACGACGCTTCTTTTCATGGATTGGAAGGTGAAACCATACTTGATGACGGTAGGAACTTTGCTTCCAAGCATCTGAAGGATCTAAACCTCGACAAAGTTCCTGCTATACTAGCAAGCCACGTGAGTCATGCATTAGATATGCCGATCCACTGGAGGCCGAATAGGTTGGAGGCTCGGTGGTTCATGGACGTGTACGAGAAACAGCAAGACATGATCCCCTCTCTGCTACGATTGGCTAAATTAGACTTCAATTTAGTGCAATCAGTCCACAAGAAGGAAGTTAGCAATATGGCAAGGTATACGCAATCACTTCTATATATAGTTCATAGATGCATTTTGACGTGAGGATATAAATTCATGAAAGGACCAAACATATAGGAGCACATTATTATTGACTTGGTCGTTGTATGGCAAATTTTCTCAGGTGGTGGGTTGATCTTGGCGCGAACAAGATGACCTTCTTTAGGGACAGGCTAGTGGAACACTATTTCTGGTGCTGTTCAATGATTTTTGAACCTCAATATACAGCTTTTAGAGAAATGACGACGAAGCTCACTTGTATGGTGACCCTTATCGATGACGTTTATGATGTATATGGGACGCCGGAAGAACTTGAGCTCTTAACGGATTTCCTTGTCAGGTTAGTGTAACGTGATTATTATCATCATTCTCCCTTGTAACTATTGCTGCCAAGAGAAAAAGACAAGCAATTAATTAGTCTCTGAATGAAATTATCCAAGGTATTATGAGCATATCAATTTTTAAGTTAGCTATTTTCCCCTCTATACAATTGATTGGTTTGGGCGACAGTGCCCATTAACCTTCACTTGTTTTTACAAAAAGCTTATCAAGCAATGGTAAGATTTACGAAAATGTCGAAATGGTGATATCTTATCCAGGTGGGACATCACGGACATCGACAAGCTTCCTCCAACAATAAGGGATAGTTATATGGCCTTGTACAACACGACCAACGAAATTGGGTATTGGACGATGAGAGAGCTAGGAATCAACACCATTCCTTACATGCGAAAAGTGGTAATTTCGATTTGCTAAATCTTTCAACAAATAATTTCTAGCCCGTATAGGGCAGCTCACCTTCCTTCCGACTTTCGTAGTGAAACTTCTATTTGAACATTTGAGAATCCAAAAAGGTAAAAGAAAAGGACGTCCCTCGACTTGATCATTGACAAACTTTTCGAATTGCTGTCGTATAGTGGGCGGATGAATGCAAGGCGTACATAAAGGAGGTGAATTGGTACAACAATGGCATTAAACCAACACTAAAGGAGTACATGGACGTATCGGTGGATTCAATCGGCGGGCTGATTATGCTGTTGGGCAGCTACTTCCTAACCACCCACAAGTTGACGGAAGAGGGTATTGATTATGTGTCGAAAATCCCGAGAGTCATGCACTCTTCTGCCAAGATCCTTCGACTCAACAACGATCTCAGTACCTCATCGGTAACTTACTTTGACGTTTGTCCTCCTCCTTCTGAGTACTAGCTTATGAAGAGAGAGTACTTCCATAATTCCGTAGTTATTCTTTCTTATATACTTGTCATGGATCTCGAGACTTATGCCTCTAAAACACCAATGCCGTCCATGTTCAGTATGAATTGGCACGAGGAGACAACTTCAAGGCGCTGGAATGCTACATGAATGAAATAGGTGCTTCGGAAGAGGCCACGCGAGAACACGTCAGGAATATGGTGCGCGAGACCTGGAAGCAGATGAACAAAGACGTGTTTGAGGACTACCCGTTTCCTGGGTTCGGGCCTTTCCTTGGTGCCTGTGTTAACTTTGCTCGAGCTTCTCAGTGCTTTTACCAGTACGGAGACGGACACGGCCTTCCCGACAATGAGACCAAGGGCCATCTTGTGACGGCTTTATTCGAGCCCGTGCCCCTCGATTAGGGATGGATTACCGACGAAGGGTGTCGATGTTGGAGAGAGAGCCTATAGTCTTTTTTTTTTTTTTTTGTCGTAAGGGAGCCTATAGTCTTACGTGCTATATTATTAGCTTTTGGGGCGGCTGCCGGAAGCTCTATTGATGGGGAAAGGATCTGCTGCCTTAGTTTTTCTAAGGCAGCAAATCCCCGCCCTTGATATAGGAATAAAATATTCTCCCCTCTATATCAAGGGTGGGAATCCCCCTGCCTCGAAAAAATCAAGGCAGGGGATCCGGATGATGGGCGTTGTATGAGCACCATAAAATTCGCCGGAGACGCACACGCTATTCCGTGCTTTTTGGTGCGGCCGTGATAAACGTAATTGGATAATAAATATCTATTGTGATTATCTTCACTATTGTGCTAAATATGTCGAATATTTTATATTGGAGAAATAATTTGAAAAATGTTATGAAATATATGAATGGATATTCATTATATTCATGTATCTATTATGGTACATTTGTATCTTACATTTTATGTACATCTCTCTATTCAATGTATGTTCATCTCCCTATCCAACGTATGTATTAATGATAAGTGCTTCGGTGTTCTCCTATAAATAGGAGCTTAGTTTTGGTAATTTTGATGAAGTTGAAATAAGAGATTTCCTCTCTGTGCTTTATCTACTTTCTCTCCATGTTCTCTCTATTATATACTTGCTATGCAATATTTACAAAACGTTATCAGCACGAGGATCTACCAACGGAGTAAATAACTTTTGCAAGGTAAGTATGTCCTCTTTGTTTTTCTGAGTAAATATTCTCTTTGTTTTCTTTAATCGACTTATAGTTCATCATCTTCTATCAATTATTCATTTTTTTCTCTTTTTCTTGGCCTGAAGCCAATTTGAAATATAAAAGTATCCGTCTGCTCCTGAAGTGGCGGTGGATATTTGAAAATCCTTCTAATTAATTTAAGGTTTCATTCTTGTACAGAATGATGGCAAATATTGAAAAGCGCAAATTCCGCATCCTGGAAGTGAGTGGAAATAATTATTTGTCCTGGTGCTTTGACATGAAAATTCACCTCCAAGGGCAAGGTCTTGCTAATGCAATTACAAAAGACAGAATGTCAAATGCAAAAGATAAAGCAAATGCATTGATTTTTATCTGTCGTCATTTACATGAGAGCCTGCAGACTCAATATTTATTCGTTCGAGACCTCAGACCCTGTGGAAGAGGTTGAAGGATATGTATGACCATACCAAGGCTGTTATCCTCCCTCAAGCACAATATGACTGACAGAATCCCAGACTGCAAGATTTTAAATCAATGTCTAGCTATAACTCCGCTTTATTTGATATTGTTTCTCAACTTGAGTTATGCAGTGTCTGGCTTACTGATGTAAAACTGTTAGAGAAAACTTTCTTCACCTTCCATGCTTCGAATATTGTATTGCAACAGCAATACTGACAGCGTCAATTTGCCATATACTTTGAATTAATTTCTGTGCTTCTCACTGCTGAGCAAACTAATGAATTGCTGCTAAAAAATCATGATCATAAACATGCTGGCTCAAAAGCATTGCCTGAAGCACATGCTAACTTTGAGGAAAATACTAGCCATTTTAAGGGCTATAAGCACAGGCAAGAACATAGTCCTCGAAGGGGTGGCAGGAAATTTAACCGCCCTAGGAAATCTAACTTTGGGCCGAATCACGACAAAGAAAAGAAGCCAAAGAAGGTGACTAATGAAAGTATTTGCCATCGTTGTGGCATCAATGTGCACTGGTCACGTACTTGTCGTATGCCAAAGCATTTTGTTGACTATACTAGGCATCTTTAAAAAATACGGGCAAGCATGGTGAATCTCACGCCATTGAAATTAATCCTACTGCCATAACCACTGTTGAGGCCAACAATATTTCTTTTGGTGGGATTCATCTTGCTCCTGAAGTAGCAAATGCATCCCTAGACGTCTCTGATTTCTTGAGGACTTCTGATTGCTTTGATGATGCATCAAATTGGTGGATGACAACTTAGCCTTCGAATTTTATGATTCTAATATTTTATTTTTTAGTTGTTTTTCTTTAAATGTATTACATTTTATTGTTCTTTAATATGATTATGTAATGAAATGCTTATAAACCTTATATAATATTTATTATTTTGAAATTTTATTTGATCCTATAACTAATATGCAAATTTTATGATACTTGACACCTGAAGTTGTCAATATAAGTTTAAATGGAAAATACTGAGAAAAAGGAATATAATTGTTTGCTTGATAGTGCATCAACACATATCATATTTCGTAGTAGACACTTTTTCTCGAGCATGACTGTTGGGGTTGTCCCACATCGGTTGTGGAAGGGGCTAGTGGTAGGTTTATAAGTGTGAGAGAAAGCTTCAACTTTTGAGCTAGCTTTTGGGTTGAGAGAGGCCCAAGACCACCCAACACTGGTATCATAGCCCAGGTTACCAACAAGTCTGGACCCAACAATCACACGGGAGATATACGAGTTGTCGCTCCCTCCGATCCATGGCTCGATGTGTGAGGGGGAGATTGTTGGGGTTGACCCACATCTGTTGTAGAATGAGCTGGTAGTCGGTTTATAAGTGTAAGGGAAAGTCTCAACTTTTGAGCTAGCTTTTGGGTTGAGAGAGGCCCAAGACCACTCAACAATAGTATCAAAACCCAAGTTACAAACAAGTGACCCAACAGTCACACGGGAGAGATATGGGTTGTCATGGCCTCCGACCCATGGCCTAATATGTGAGGGGGAGATTATTGGTGTTGTCCCACATCGGTTGTTGAAGGGGCTGGTGATCGGTTTATAAGTGTGAGGGAAAGCATCAACCTTCGAGCTACTTTTGGATTGAGAGAGGCCCAAGACCACCCAACACTGATGGGGTGAGAGAGGCAGAATTTTTAAAGAATTGCTCGTGTATGGCATTCACTATGGTAGCTCAAAGTTTCAAGAATTGCTCATTCACGGGGAAAGCACTAACGAATTCCACTATAGAACGAACAATACATGGAAATTACAAACCACTCGAGTTACACAAACACACTCTTGGTTGTTTGAGGCCCAAACACACTCGACTTTTCCCATTTTTCCAAAGAGTGTTGGGTGGTCTTGGGCCTCTCTCAATCCAAAAGTTAGCTCAAAGGTTGAGGCTTTCCCTCACACTTATAAACCGACCACTAGCCTTTTTCACAACCGATGTGGGACAACCCCAACAATCTCTCCATCACACATCGAGCCATGGGTCGGAGGCCATGATAACTCGTATCTCTCCCGTGTGACTGTTGGGTCACTTATTAGTAAACTGGGCTCTAATACCAGTGTTGAGTGGTCTTGAGCCTCTTTCAACCCCAAAACTAGCTCAAAGGTTGAGGCTTTCCCTCATATTTTTAAACCGATCACTAGCCCCTTCCACAACCGATGTGGGACAACCCCAACAATGACATTGCGTAAGGCACATGTTCATACAATATCAGGTCCTGTTCAGATTATTGATGGTTTTGGGAATGCCACAATTGTTTTGCCAAATGGCACCATCTTGCATATTGAGGATACGTTTCTAAGCAATAGATCAAAAAGGAATCTGCTCAGTTTTAAAGATGTACACTGTAATGGGTATCATATTGAGACTATTCTTGAGCAAAATAAGGAATATATTGGCATTATCTCTTATAAGATGGGCCTGAAGACCATCCACGAGAAGCTAGAAGCTTCTCCTATGGGTTTGTATTGCGTCATGATTAAGGCCATTGAAACCTATGCTACCATGTCCTGAAAATTAGTAAACCCTGATCAATTGGATTGTTGCGTGATCGCCTTGGTCACCCTGGCTCTTCAATGATGCGTAGAATAATTCAGAATACAAAAGGACACCCTTAAAATGATACAAATGTATTGTTATTCAAAGATTATAATTGTGAATCTTGTTTACAGGGAAAATTCACTACCAATCCTTCTATAACAAAGGTTAATCTTGAATCCCCTTTATTCCTGCAAAGAATTCAAGATGATATTTGTGAACCAATGCAACTATCAAGTTGACCGTTTCGATATTTTATGGTACTAGTGGCATCCTGTAAATAGTCTCATGGTTGCCTATTATCTACGCGCAATGTTGCCTTTGCATGCTGTTCCCGAAGGACGGGCTAAAATGGATCAAAATCCCATGCACTTGAAGCAAGGTAAACCGATAGGATCAAAAGGCATTGACTCTCGAAAACGAAGGGGAAAGAATCAAGAATCTGCTCCAGAAGAGCCTAGTATTCTGTTTGTTCCCTAAGAGCTTATTGTTCCTAAAGAGACACAAACCCATGAAAAGATCACCATCCTTGGGAATATTGAGAATTTCATTACTTATTGTAATGAGATTTGAGATCGGAATGAAATCATCATTGATGACGTTTTTGTATTCTCAGTTGCTCATAAAATTATGGATGGTGATTGTGAGCCACAATCTATTATTCAATGTCGTCAAAGACCAAATTGGCCTAAGTGGGAGGAAGCAATTAAGGCTGAATTAGCTTCCCTAGCTAAACGAGAGGTTTTTATACTCGTAGCTCGAATCCCCGATAATGTAAAGCCCGTTGGATATAAATGGGTATTTATTCGGAAACGAAATGAGAAAAACGAGGTTGTCAGGTATAAAGCCCGACTCGTTGGTCAAGGATTCTCCTAGCAACCTGGGATTGATTATGATGAGACATATTCACATGTGATGGTTATGATTAAATTTCTTTTTCTAATTAGCCTAGTAGTTTCTAAAAGATTGGAAATACGTCTTATGGACGTTGTGACGACATATCTATATGGCTCATTAGACTCTGATATTTATATGAAAATTCTTGAGGGATTCAAAATGCTTGATGCATGCACTCCCCGCAACTTATTCTCAATAAAGTTGCAAAGATCTTTGTATGGGTTAAAGCAATCCGGTCGCATGTGGTATCAACGCATAGGTGAATACCTAATTAAGGAAGGGTACAATAATGATCCTATCTTCCCATACGTGTTTATTAAAAAATTAGAAATCGGATTTGTTATTGCAACAATTTATGTCGATGATATGAATTTAATTGGAACTCTAGAAGAGTTCTCTAAAACTGATGAGGATTTGAAAATGGAGTTTGAAGTTAAAGATTTAGTTAAAACCAAACTTTGCCTTAGTCTAGAGCTTGAACATAAAGAAAATGAAATAATTGTCCATTAATCAGCATACATTGAAAGATTACTTAAACGCTTTAACATGGATAAGGCTCACCCATTGAGCACCCATATGGTTGTAAGGTCTCTAGATCCCCAAAATATCAGTTTCGTCTTAGAGAATCTGATGAAGAGATACTTGGTCCTGAAGTACTATATCTCAATGCAATTATGGCTTTGATGTACTTGGCACAATGTACGAGATTAGATATTGCTTTTGCGGTAAATTTCTTGGCACGTTTTAGTTTTGAGCCAACTCGGAGACATTGGAATGGCGTTAAACATCTTTTTCGTTATCTCCGATGAACCATATATTTGAGATTATTTTATTCCAAGGATTCCACTACCTCTGGTTTAGTTGGATATAATGATGCTGGATATAGATCTGATCCACATAAGCCTCGCTCTCAAACCGGTTATTTATTTTGTTATAATGGCACCGCCATTTCTTGGCGTTCTACGAAGCAATTACTAGTAGCTACATCTTCTAACCACTCTGAGATTATTGCTTTATATGAAGATGGAAGAGATTGTGTTTGGTTAAGATCCGTTATAACGTATATTCACAATTCTTGTTGTTTAACACCGGTTACAAATTCTCCCATTACAATTTATGAAGATAATGCTGCTTGTGTTGCACAAGTTAAGGGAGAAAACATCAAAGGAGATAAGACCAAGCATATCTCGCCAAAATTTTTCTATACTCATGAACTCCAAGAAAGTCGACAAATCGACGTTAAACAGATTCAATCCATAAATAATCTTGCAGATCTTTTTACCAAATCATTGCCAACGTCAAGATGTGGTAAGTTCACAAGATGCAAGATTGAATAGCCCTAGCAGTGGCTATATGGCTCAATTGAGGGGGAGATATTATGAACTATGCATTGCACTCTTTTTTCCTTCTGACCTATTTTTTCCCATAGGGTTTTTCTGGCTTAAGGTTTTTAAGGCAATTAATGCATCCATGAAAGGGAGAGATATTAAGATTTGTGCTATGTACTCTTTTTCCCTTTTATTCGGTTTTTGTCCCACTGGATTTTTCCATCTTAAGGTTTTTAATGAGATAGTATCATTCAATACACATTCGTAATATAATGAATACAATGAATATTCAAGGGGGAGTGTTATGAAATATATGAATGGATATTCATTATATAATTTATATTCATGTATCTATTATGGTACATTTATATCTTACATTCTATGTTCATCTCCCTATCCATTGTATGTTTATCTCCCTATCCAATGTATATATTAATGATAAGTGCATCTTTGTTTTCCTATAAATAGGAGCTTAGTTTTGGTCATTTTGATGAAGTTGATATAAAGATTTTTCCTCTGTGCTTTCTCTACTTTCTCTCTCTATTCTCTCTATTATATACTTGCAACGCAATATTTAGAACAGGAAGAAAACGAATATATAGCGATAAAGAAGAACCGGTCAACTTTGACCGACGACGAAACAATGCAGTTCGGTCCCGTTGGAGTACAACGGTCGAAGTTGCAACTCGTCCACTAAACCACAAAGAGGGGTTTTTTTTTTGGGGGTCGAAAAACCATAAAGAGGTTTAAACGTTGATAATTACGAACAATACGGTACTGCCATATTTCTAAATCGTCCTTTGATTTTTTTTTTGGTCAAAAAATCGTCCTTCGATTTAAGTTCATAAGTTTTGTTTGTCTTTTAATAATTAGAATTTTCTTTCGTCTCATAAACATTAATGATATGATTATGAATGGAGAGTAGGCTTTTTATGTTTTAAAGGAATGAACGTGCTACTTTGATTAGTTCTACTTCTAACTTCTTGATATCTATTGTACCTGCATGACTTGTGAATGATAAATATCATGAAGTAATAAAAACTGATGGAAGAATAACCAGTAACATCACAGACGTTAGTAAATAATATTATTGTCAAATAAAAAATTGGAAAAAATTCCAAATAGGGGCTTGAAGTGCACTCATTTTTTCATATAAAATCTGAAGTGAGTCTTGATTCAAATAAAAACATTATTATTTTAAAGAAGGGTCTGACCAAGAGCATTCTCGTTATTTATATTTTTTTAAAAAAATTATGTTTTCTTTATTTTTTTTGCCATTTCTTTTTTTTTTCTTTGTTGCGCCCAAAGAGGGTCTGGCAACCCTCGCCCAAGTCCTTGCCAGTGATTGATGTGGCTAGCTAGGTTGCACCTATACCGACACCGACACGTCATTTCTCAAAAATAAAAAAAATCCGACACGCCGAGGACACGTCGTATTAAATATATATTTTTAAAATAAAAAAATAAGAGCCGAAACAGATTATATGCATTAAGCTTAGAAAAGCAAGTCTGAAAAATAATACTTTGATCTAATAGCCAAAAAAATAAGTGCCCATACCTGCGATTCCGGTATTCCATTTCGTCATCTTCCTCGTCTCTGGGACGCGCCATGGCCAGAGAAGGATTGGATTAACAACGGGGGGAAGTAAGGTATCGATCGAAGGGGGGAAAACGTTATTCAATCAAATAAATAGGCTCTGAAGGAGTTAGGTGTCACTCAGTGGGGGAATTTGCCAGGATTTTTTATGAACCCTAGAATTGGTAAAATGCTTTACATTTTCTGTTGAAGGGTGAAAAATCAAGAACCGAGTCGGTGTTTTGGTGTTGGGCTTTTTATGATTAGAAGAGGTTGTTATTGGGCTTATTATACTAAGGAAGTTATTGGGCTTGACACTTTATCTATGTATACAGTATACTGGTAATACATTATTCTCTCCATTCGAATAACCATAGATGGGCATTTTCGGTATTCCGCCCAAAAAAAAATCTATTTTTGCGTGTCCAACATGCGTGTCGGACGCGTGTCCGAACGTGTCGCATGTGTGTCGATGTCCAACACCCGTCCGACACCGATATGCACGCCTAAGAGAGGTGTCGGTGCAACCTAGGTGGCTGGCCACCGGCGTAAAGAAAGGAAAAAAAAGAAAAAAAAATAAATAACAAGTATGACCTTGGTCAGACCCTTCTCTAAAACAATGAAGGCACTTCGAGCCCTTATTTGAAAGAAAGTCTACTTAACTTCATGCTTTTTTTGAAATTTTTTCAAAAAATTATTGCTTTCTTATCTAGAAATGTATAAATAAACTAAAAACAAGTCAAATGATTTTATTGTATAAAGATAAAAATAACTAAACTATTCGGAATGCATTGATGATTTGATTTTGATTGTATTGCTTTTGCAAATGGACAACTCATTTAGATTGGAGTGTCAATTTTTTTTTATTGTAGTGCCAATTTAAAAAAAATGATTATTTAAGTGCCAACGCCAGTGAGGTTGCCAGAATTTCTCACCATTGGCACTAAAGTGATAATTTTTTTCTTGATTTAGCACTTAAGTGATTCTAAAATAAATATTGGCACCAAAGTGAGTGCCGTATACAGATATTGACACTTGAGATGTCTTAATGCCATATTTCTTGTTATCATAGTTATAGTTTGATGACCTTAGATATGGGAGGTGTGCCCTTAACCAGAATGAAATATACCCCTTTTGTATATTTAAAAGGTACGAAAGGTTTGTAAATTTGATTGTCCATAATGATTTTTGGATCTCAATTAGTAAAAACATCAAATTCATGTCAAAAGCAGAATTATTTATTTTTGCGGGGGTGTTGTTAGATGGACCGCATGCATTGGAGAAATTTTGGTGGGTGTCCATTAAATGAGAGAGATGCCCTAGAATTTAAGGGCCCTTATCAATTTTGTTTTAGTAACTTCCTATTGATTGCGGGGATGCTGAATTTTGGGCGGCTTTAACTTAAATTTTTTTTTTTTTAAAAGTCCTAAACACATTGCACTTTTGCCAATTCAGTCCTAAATCTTTTAATTTTTCAACTCAGTCCTAAACCTTTTTGCATTTGTGCTAAATTATCCTACACTGTTTTGTCATTCGATCCTAGACCTTTTTGCATTTTTGCATATTCAATCTAATCGGCCATCTTTGGTCTGCCGACATGGCAATTGTTAATAATATTTTAGTATTCTTTCAATTTTTTTATTTTTATTTTTTCCTTTTCTTTCTTTTTCTTTTTACTGCTTATCTTCTTCGTCCTTCCTCATTACTGTAGATGTAATCCATTGATTGCCAAATCCAAGTTATCAGTTTGTAAATAGTTGTATGATGTTGTAGTCGATGCTTGCTCGATGTAATCTCTTAGAGGTGGAGTCGAAATGAAATGATTTCTCGTGGATCTTCAAATTTCTGAAACTAGGTCATGTGCACAAAAGCCGGTTTATCTCTTGGCATGTAAACCGTTGGACGCAAGAAAGAAGATGGATATGGAGTTCGCCTGAGGGTTGCTCATGGGTTGGCTCATCTAATGTCAGCCCTTTTACTCAAAATGTTCTCCGTAAGAAGACAACCTAAACAGAATCGAGATCAACTTTGCCTCCTTCCGAAGCTAGCGATTTCCAATACGGCCCATCCAAAGAGCAGCATATGTTTGCATGAAAAGTGTTATGTTGTTGGCAAGATAACGAATGGGACAAACTCGAAACCGATCCAATTAAACGTGTTTTGACCAATTTTTGAGAAAATAACGGTTTTGATCACTTTGGCTGGGCAAATGAAAGCCCATCTCCAGCTGGGCGATGGCGAGGCTGAGGTCGCCCGTGGAAACAGCGACACCATGGCTGGGTGAGGTCGGCCTCGCCCATCAACAGCAGTGCTAGTGGCCCGTGAGGACCAATTTAGTCTTTCTGTTTGTTCAAACCGTTGAGTGATGACGTGGAGTGTTAACTGATGACATGGGGAGCTGAGTTGGATTTTTAAAAATATGAATCAACATATGCTTTTAAAAAAAGAAATCGTTTGTCATTAAATTAGGGTTTCAGATATCCCTCTTCTTCACAATCACGTCTTTCTGAACCAAAAGAAAAAAAAAACGTTATTTTTCTTCGTCATCAATTGTAGATTTCTTAAAATGCTTCGATCGACAATACAACAAAGAGGACTGGGTTGAGGTCGATGCTGGCAACGATTCGGATCTTAGTGCTATGGAGCGAACGCCAACGCCTCTGCTGGTGGAGCTCGTGGAGGCACGTACGCTCAAGGTTGATTGAAGAGTAGAGGAAGCCCGTATAGGTCGCGCAAAGCCATATATCCAGCGAACTTCCGTCCGAGTTGCAACAGACGCAAGCGATTGTGCCCTTGGTTAACCCGGTGAGGTGCGACCCATCAACATTCAGTTTCAGTGTCCCTGATTGTGTGGAGGTTTTCATCTTTTGGGTGAGTCTTTCGTCACATTCTCTGTCTCTTTTGCCCTTCTACTCAACTTGGTGTAATTTTGGTGTTAAATGACAATTGAAGCAACTGTGATCGTGGGCTTTGGCGGCTGGTGTTTGAAGATGGCAACGTTTCGAGCAATTCGATCATTCCAAAGTGTGGCGGCTATAAGCTTGAACTCCGGGTGGATGACACAGGAATAGACTATTGGGATATTGTTCACGAATTGGCAATTTAAGGACTTGCTTCAAAGAATCAGATAAATTGGTTTTCTTAGTTGATTCTCACACATTCGCCATTTGCGTACCGATTATACCAAAACCTTTCCTGACCAAAATTTCAGAACCAAAAAAAGCCAGAAGACGTACAATAATTGAAGAAAGAAAGAGAGCAAGAAGTGAATATGAAGGCTCAACTAGAGACATGAAGCTGAGACCTATGGCAAAAGTGGCATGGTTGGCCATCCATGTAGTGATCCGGCACGGAATAGGTTTGTCATTGGGTGCGTATGGTAACGCTCCAGAAAAAGTGTTTCTGTTCCCAAAGTATTTCCGAAACACTTTGGGAACAGAAACGCGTACGGTAAAAAAATATTCTCAAAATGTTATGGGAACACTTTTGAAGCATAATTGAGGAACAACAAATACTTGTTGAGCAGATTGCAAATTGGGCTTATTTGCATTTTTCGATTTAGTTCTCGATTTCCGATTATGGTCAAATTGAACATTTTAAAGGTAACCCATGCAGAAACGAATGTTGACCCATGAGTTTTTTTTGGCGTTCTTAATACATTAGTGACGTCAGATTGATACAAATTTGTTGTTAAGGGCCCTAAATTGAACACATTTCGCATTCGGATTAAACTTGAAATTTGGGTTTTTGCATGAAAACGGAACCAATCGGACCGAAGCTCGTTGCTCTTAGATTGTGAGGTTTAATTTCACGAAAAAGGGTCACATTGGTGTTGAATTAGGCACACGCATAAAAATGATTAAAAAAATGATGAAGTGAATGACCAAGTCAATTAGTTGACCACTTCAACCAGGTCAACCAAAAAGAAACTCGTGCACGCCCACGTCACCCAGAGCCATTGTTCGCTTTCTCTCCATCCGGCACAGCAGACTATTTTCCATGTTCATCTCCTTTAGCACTCGCAGGAAAACCAGAGGCCATTTTTTATCGACAAATATAGTGCGTCGGAGTACCAAATGTTGCCGCAGGACTTCCCCAATGCCAAGATGACCATATCACACGTGTGGTCACGTGAGAACGAAAAAACCAACTTCCGGTGCGCGCCAAAATTTCCAAGTTCGGGTGTGTAACTTTGACGCATAAGGAGGAAGTTGAAGGTGGTTAAAAATCAGTTGAGTGCACGAGGAGTAGGGTATCTGCTAGGGGGGATTCAGTTAGCGACGAACATAACAAAAAAACGGAGGTCTCGTTCAAGAGGGGTTGAAAAAAGAGACAGAGGCCCAGAGGGGATTTGGTGGACAGCTCTACACGGTGGTAGTCAAGAGAGAGCTCATTCTTTGTCAATTCCATATCTTCATGGAGAGATCAGAGGAAGATTGAGAGAGAGAGGGGAAGCGGTTGCGGGCTCGAAAACCGCCATTGGAGCTCGCGGATTGCATAACCCGAGCCAAGTAATCCACGGCGGCCGGACCTGTTTGCGAGCGAATCAGGCGTACAGAAGCTTCGATCTGGCTTCATCAAAGTTCCAGAAGGCAATTCGAAGGTTTCTGAACTTCATCGTTGCCATCGCCGTACAAAAGGAGGTCAGTTCTTCCTCACCCAATCATACTCTGTTTTTGTGTCCGAATCAGTGTTTGATCCGAACAGTGCGATTTATATCCTTTCCATGTATTTTTATTGATCGAATGGCATGTAGAACGACCTCTAAGCCACGTATACGTATTCTTTTACATCGGTTTGGTTTAACCCGCCATGGATGAGCTTCGCAAGCTCCGAATCTGGTCATAGGCTCACGTGAGTGATTGAATGATCTTCGAAGCCTGTGGACTTTCAAGTGAGTGTCTGAAACTCTCCTGGATGCTTGTTGCACGGTTAGAATCAAGAACGAACAACTGAAAATGCGAAAGTCCGGGGTCGCCGAAATCTGCAGTTCTGGCCGGACATGTTTGGCTTTGTTTAGGATAATTCCTACCGTTGGATCGGGCTGCAATTTGAGTATGTCGTAGATTAGTCTGAGACGATTCCATAGGTATTAAGATCGGCCGAATCGGAGTTGATCTCGCCGTCCATTAGGCGTCGGAAATGGAGTTCCGACACTTGCCGAAAACAGCATTCAAGCTGGACATGTTTGGCTTTGTTTAGGATAGTTCCTACTTGGATCATGCTGCAATTTGAGTATGTCGTAGCTGAGTCTGAGACGATGTCGTTGGTACCAAGATTGGCCCGATCGAAGTTGATATCTCCGCCCATCGGCGTTGGAATTGGAATTCCGACGAGGCACCGGCGAAGATCGCCGGCACCAATCATCTTCCCCAGCGAGGCATTGACCGATCAACGCCTATGTGGCGTTGACGTGGCAGCCACGTCAGCGCAAATTGTTACAACAGATTAACTTGATCCGACGCTAAAGTGTTTGCCACGTGGCCCGAATTCCCATTTTTGGGTAAAAAAATGAATTGTTTTTGAAAAATCTTAGAAATTTTAAAAAAAATGGAAAAAAATTTGTAAAAATCCAAAAAAAAATAGGAATTTTTTTTGTAGAAAATTCCTAGATATTCCAGAAATTTCCAAAAATTAAGGAATAGCCACAAACAACTGACTAATCCTATTTTTGAGATTTCTTATCCGTGCTATCTACAATTGACAATTATACCTTTTAGGAGTGAATCACCTCTGCCTTATGTTTGAGATCTGTGAAAATGCCAGATTTAGGTAATGGGTCAAATAGGTGGCCATACTTTTTGTTTGGGTTTTCAAATCTTGTCTTTTCTTAAAATGACGATTTTACCCCTTAAAGGGCAAATCACATTTTACAGTCCAATGAGTCGTGAAAATTGCTCAGAATTAGGATTTTGGTCAGGTAGGTGACCAATTCTTCTGTCTAAGATTTTCACGTCATGTTTCATTTTTCTTGAAGTGACGATTTTTTTCCTCAAAGGATAAAATGTCTTCAAAAGTTCAAGAAAATTCAGAAAATTGTCGAAAAAATGAGAAATGGGTCAATTGTGTGGCCAATCATATTTTCGACATCAGATTTCTTCTAAAATGACGATTTTACCTTTTTTGGCAAATTGTCCCCAGATTTATTCAAATTTACAATTTTGCCCATCATTGACAAATCATGTCAAAATCACTCTTGAGCCTTGATTGATGTTTCTCTAGGCCAATAGGGCCTTGTTAGGAATGCTATGCTGATTTGATGTGATTTATCTGCATGTCTTGATTCCTTGATTTACGCACCTTCTTTTATTGATTGTGAGTGCTAGGGTAGTCAGTCTCATCTGCATAAACTCCTAGATTTATGGTTCATACCCCACTTATCTGCATGAAATCATAGGTTAGATAATTCAGTTAACTTAGGTACCGAAAATGTGTCAATTCTGATAGTTGGCGTAATTAAGTCTTCGATCCTATTTCTCTGGCTTTTGCAGCTCCCAACTATTCGATAGGTTTCCAATCGCACCTTCCACGAAACGATTGGTGATGATTTGATGTGATTTATCCGCATGTCTTGATTCCTTGATTTACACACCTCCTTTTATCGATTGTGAGTGCTAAGGTAATCACTCTCATCTGCATGAACTCCTAGATTTATGGTTCATACCTCACTCATCTGCATGAAATCATAGGTTAGATAATTCAGTCAACTTAGATATCGAAAGGGCGTCAATTCTGATAGTTGGCGTAACTAAGTCCTCGATTCCATTTCTCTGGTTCTTATAGAATCGAATAAAAGCTTTCAACTATTCGATAGGTTTCCAATCGCACGTTCCACGAAACGATTAGTGGCGACTCCTTGGAATGTATACATATCACATATCACTAGACTGCTCTGAAGGTTGACCATGTATACCTCTATTGCGACTTGGGTAACGGGCCTGGGAAGAGGCCCGCATCCGACCAGACCAGATGGCCCATTAACCCATCGCTCCTGAAGATGGGTCGCGATAGATAGAAATTGATTTTATTTAGGTCTCTTTTTGGTAAACCTTCGTTGAAATGCATTTTACCAAAGCGGTGATCAAACACAACAAATTTTTAGAAATGCAACAAAATTTTGACAAACAAGAATCACGCGCAAGCGCACAAACAACTATTCAAGAATATTGGTTGTACTCTTTAACACCAATAGATTAGATAAAAATAAGGCCAAGTGTACTTCTTTTTAAATATCGAATGTACCACCAAAACCAAAAAATTCTTGCTCGGAATACTTGTGCTCTTAATAGCATCATTGCCACATCTTAAACACTTTTAGAACTACAAAAAACGAGCTCCATCTCTTGATCTTAAATTCAAGAGGATCATATCAACAAAAAGTACTAGAACTAATCCTACTTTCAACTCTTCAAATATCTACTACTAGTTTCCTCTTTCTTGGAGATCTTCTTGATCCAACACTTCCGAAATCGTTCAAATGCTCCACAGCTTATTTTTGTTCTTCTTGCTTCTTTTTCATAATGTCTGCCTTTTGCTGCTACAAAAAAAATGCATCAATCAACAAAATGTCATATCTTTACATAATAAGTTTACTACCATAAGGTTGTACCTCTAGTCCAATTGTCATGATATATTTCCGGGATGCACTCCCCATTTTCTTAGCATTGACCACATCATGGTTGGCATCCCTTAGTAGAGAAGTGGCTCGATTACCTTACAGTCCAAGCCCTTAAGAACAACAATACTCAAGCTAAAATGGTACTTACATTCTCTGAAGCACGGACATGTGTAAGAGGTGTGTATCAATGTCGGAGACCGACACGCATTCGACACGCCTGGACACGCGTTGATTGCGTGTTGAATTCGACACGTAGGCAACGCCAAGGACAAGCCTTCAAGTTGAGTGTCCGACATCCATTTGAAAAAAAAAATAACTATGAAGCCCTCAATTGAGCAAGCTACTATGGAGGGATTTCCATTAAAATAAATTATTTATATCACACTTCAGCTTAGCCAAATAGGCGAGGGAAGTAACTATCCATGTCCCATCACTAGCATTTTAAAAAGTCATCATACTTGCTATCCTTACTAGATAGCCGATGTGAGACTCTTTCCTTCAACGTGTGCGCCTTTGGATCTCATTCCCGGCTTCTTAAAGAGACTTCATATTTATTTTTCTCCCTCACCACTAATGTAGGACACATGCATTCCCTATTTGTCTCTTTTTCTCTCTCTTTTTGTTGTGACTTAAATGACATCTTCGATGACTTACGTTGTTCCATACTGGATCAACCAACTTCTAATTCGAGTCGCCGCTACCCGTCGACATACTCCTTAGAAGATTGGTTCTTGAATTATAGTTAGAGCTCTAGAGCTCAAGTTTAAACTCTCTCTTCTATCTAGTGAAATTATGGGTCACTCTTTTAGCTTGGGGTGGATTTAATTGTTTCCCGTGGTTCAAAGGACAAAGGGTTTAGCTATCTTCTATCATAAGAAAATCGAGGTGCATCCTTCGATATCAGATGTATAGCCCCATCTCTTGCTTTGTACATTGCTCTCGAAAGGTCCCGAACATCGCCGAAATGCCAAGATGCTTCTTTATACATTCAATCTTTGACTACATCCCAAAGATCCAATGACTTGCAGCGTAAACTAGGAGAGGAGCCAGATTGGCTCACCATAGCATCCCTTCAGGGAGCTTCAGGGAACGTAATTCGGTCGAAGGAAGAGTACCCTCTTCTATGTATCAACAGTTAACAAATGGTTGCCTTTTTTCTGAATGTTTATAACTTGCACACACAATTACTTGAGATCCGTTTGAACTCGCACATGCGCAATCTAATGCATTTCTTCCTACTAGGTAATCTTCAATTCAAACTTATATATACATATTTAATATACAATGTATCCCAACGTGTCGAAATTCTCTATTTTTTTATAATGACGTGTCGGCGTGTCGTGTCGTGTCGTGTCGTGTCACGTGTCTCGTATCGGTGTCGGTGCCACTTTGCTTATAATTATTCAAGTACATAGTCACTTCCTTAAAAGTAATGTCAAGAGTACCTTTTGAGTGGTGACATTGTTAGGATGCATATCTGTGACAAATAGGTTGGCTTCTCTCTTTCTGACTTTCTCTTCATCCTATTCATTAAAAAAATAAAGTCAAAAGTATTGATAGGGACTAGAGACACATGATGAATAAACCTTACCTTTTTCTTTTGTTTCAATGAACAATTCCTTGAGTTGTGACCTAGCCTGAAGCACCAACCACATGTGATTTGTGTGCCTTGTCTCGACACTTTGAATCCATTTTTAGATTCTCCGTCCTCTCTTATCCTTTTCTTTTTAGACCTTCCCGGCATAACCCGAGGCATTGGTGCTACCAAAGGTTCTCTATCACTGGAAGGCCAAAGGTCTATCGCCGTTCATTGCTTGCAAGTAGTGGTTATATGTATTTAAATAGATATCCTTCTTGTACCAATGGGCAACAAAAGTTTCTCTCTCTTCCCCTTTGAATAGAATGACACAGATTGCATGAGGGCACAGAATCCCACTCAAGTCCCATGCTCTGCAAGAACACGAGGTGTTTCTTATGTCCACTACAAATTTATCGTTCTTATGGCGCTCTTCCAATCCATTTTTCTCTACTCCAAAGCACATGACAAAAAATACTTTCTTTTTGTTGGATCTTAGAGGCGCAGCACTCGGATACCTAAGTGTTTGAAGAAGGAAATTCTGGAAATGTTATTCACTCTCATGTTCTACTAAACGATTACAAAACACGCCTATTTATAGGCTGTAGGCATGACTCTACGACTTCTCTAGACAAACGAACAGACACGTCCAGATACATGACATTTAAAGCTAATAAACATAATCTCCTAGATAACAACGTCTAGGACTCTTCCTATTCTCTAGATAATAATTGCAACAACTTAATATCTTCCAAGACTCCACTTTACGATGAGCTTGGATTACGAAGAGTCGTGACTCTTGCGATTCCCAACAGCCTCCCTTAAACCGAGCTCATCTTGACCATGCCGATCATTCTCTTGAATTTAAGGAAGGAGTCTGTCTTCAACGGCTTCGTAAACATATCAGCCACTTGGTCTTCCGACTTGCAATACTGCAGCACAATCTCCTTGGACTTCACTAGATCTCGAATGAAGTGATACTTTATATCGATGTGCTTGCTTCTTCCATGAAAGACTGGATTCTTTGCAAGTGCTATGGCTGACTTATTATCACAATAAATCACCGTCGAATGCTCTTGCTTATGACGAAGTTCAGCGAGCATCGAACGTAGACAAACTGCTTGAGTAGCACAATAAGCCGCTGCTATATATTCTGCTTCTGCACTGGACAAAGCAACCACCTGCTGCTTCTTCGAAGACCAGGAGAAAATCCCATTTCCTAAAGAGAAAACATAACCGGAAGTACTCTTTCTTTCTCCAATATCACCTCCCCAATCACTGTCTGTATATCCCACAAGCTGAAAATCATTAGAAAAAGTGTAGAATATACCATCATCCACAGTACCTTTAATGTACCGAAGAATCCTTTTTGCCGCCTGCAAGTGTGATTGTCTAGGAGCTTCCATAAATCTGCTTATCATCCCAACACTATAAACAAGATCTGGCCGAGTAGAAGTCAAATATCGTAGACTCCCAACTAACCTCTTGAAATAAGTGGGATCGACTTCAGAACCACTTCCGTCTTTTGTCAACTTCAATCTTTCCTCCATGGGAGTGCTAATTGGTTTACAAGTAGCCATCTTGAAACGCTCAAGAATATCCTTGGCATACTTCTGTTGACAAACAAAAATATCATCCTCCGATTGAGTAACTTCTAGGCCAAGAAAATAATACATGAGACCCATATCTGTCATCTCGAACTCACGGGTCATGGCCTCCCAGGCTCGTGGTGCTTGTTTGAGGCCATAAAGAGCTTTCTTCAATCTGTAGACTAAGCCCTCTTGTCCTGTTTTGACATAGCCCTCCGGTTGATCCACATACACCTCCTCCTCAAGTACGCCATTGAGAAATGCGGACTTGACATCCATTTGGTGTATTTTCCAGCGCCTTTGAGCTGCTAAAGCAAAAATCATACGAATAGTATCCATTCTTGCAACCGGAGCAAATACCTCAAAATAGTCAATCCCGGGTTTCTGTTTGTAACCCTTGACTACAAGACGAGCCTTCAACCGATCAACATCACCATTAGGCTTACGCTTGGTTTTGTAGACCCATTTTACACCGATGGACTTCTTGCCTTCTGGAAGAGACGTGAGTTCCCACGTATCATTCTTCTCGATCGCATATATCTCATCATCCATGGCATGAATCCAACCACTATCTTGGGAAGCCTCCTTAAAGTGTGTCGGATCACAATCTGCAAAAAGAGCATAATTGACAATTTCTTCATCAGATGGGTCATCATTATTCGACAAAGAATAATCCCTCAAACGAGCAGGTAAAACTCGTTCTCGCCGTGGACGGGAGGAACTTTCGACACGATCTTCGACAAGATTTTCAACAGGATTTTCGATAGGATCTGCTGTCGAAGTAGGCTGCATCGAACTCGTTGCTGGTTCAGATTGAACTGACTCCTCATCATCGAAGAAAAAATGAAACTGCTTCTTCTCTTCCCTGTTCCACATCCACTCAGCTTCCTCGTCGAAGGTGACATCTCGACTGATAACCACCTTCTTCGATATAGGATTATACAACCGATAACCCTTCGTCTCATTGCTGTAACCAAGAAAGATGCATTTCTCACTCTTCTCATCAAGCTTTTTGCGAAGTTCATTAGGCACATGGGCGTAAGCAATACACCCAAACACACGAAGATGCTGAACTGAAGGGATTTGACCACTCCACACCTCCGTCGGTGTCTTGAACTCAAGACCTTTAGTTGGACAGCGATTCAACAAGTAAATAGTACAAGCAACCGCTTCTGCCCAGAAATGTTTAGGCAAATGTTTGGAATGGAGCATAGTACGTACCATATCAACAATAGTGCGATTTTTTCTCTCCGCTACTCCGTTCTGTTGAGGAGTATATCGTGCTGTCAACTGATGTTTGATGCCGCACTGCTTGAAGAAACCATCTCCAACCAAATATTCCGTGCCACGATCAGTTCGGAGAATCCGAATTCCATGCCCACTTTGCTTCTCTACATAGGCTTTGAACTCCTTAAAAGCGTCGATGGCATCTGACTTTTGCTTCAAGAAATAAACCCATGTTTTCCTGCTAAAATCATCGATGAAGGTAACAAAATACCTGTACCCCCAATTCGACGACTCACCGAGCGGTCCACAGAGGTCGGAGTGCACCAACTCCAACGGTCTTGACGCTCTCCATGATTTTCCCGAAGGGAAGCTTTCTCTGCACTTCTTCCCAACAACACATGGTTCACAAATCTCCTTCGGAGAAGAAATTTCAGGTAGTCCACGTACCATCTTCTTCTGAGACAACAGCTTTAAGCTGTCGAAATTCACATGCCCGAACCGCTTGTGCCAAAGCCATGTCAAATCTTGCACCGAGGCACTAAAACATGACGTAGCATAGTTAATATACAAAGGAAAAAGTCGATTTCGAGCCATTTTTACCTTTGCAATCAATCCTCCTTTGCCATCATGAACCGTGCAAATCTCATCCTTAATGGTCATGAGATAGCCTCGCTCGGACAACTGTCCCATACTTAAAAGATTTTCTCGAAGACCGGGAACACAATGGACGTCGGAAATGCTTTGAACCGACCCATCCTTCGCCTTGATTTTAATAGTTCCCTTTCCCATGATAGGAACTTTGGTATTGTTCCCAAATCTCACCTCCGAACGAAAGGTGTCATCGAAGTTTGAGAATATCTCCTTCTCGCCACACATGTGATTGCTACACCCGGTGTCTAAGTACCAAACATTCTTCTGGTTCTCCACCGCAGAATTACATGTGAATAAAAGAGCATTACCTTGCTCACCATCTCCATCGACATGTCTATCGACGGATCTTGCTACCTTAGCATGGAACTTTTGACCACCAGTCTTCTTGCTCCGACATTCAGATTTATAGTGCCCATACTTTTTACAATTAAAACACTGAATAAAGGACTTATCTTTTCGTTGTCCGGCATACTTCTCTTGCCGCTTTGGATCTTTCCTTTGATTAGAAAGATTCTTCTTTTCATCAGGCAACACCAACTGGCTTTGCAAAGCTTCCTCCACCGTCTTGGATTTCTCCTTGATTCGTTGCTCGTGCATTTGTAGAGAGCCCACCAACTCATCGACGGACAAGACAGAGAGATCTCGTGACTCTTCGATGGAAGTCACAATATATTCGAACTGCAAAGTTAGAGTTCGAAGAATCTTCTCAACAATCTGTTGATCCCGAATAGTCTCACCATTGGCCTTCATTTGATTGACAAGAGCCAACGTCCGTGAGAAATAATCGGAAATGGACTCCGACTTTTCCATCTGAAGGAGCTCGAACTGTCGTCGAAGAGTCTGAAGCCGAACCTTCTGGACCTTCTCAACGCCTTTGTAAATGTTGATGAGAGTGCCCCAAGCTTCTTTCGCCGTCTTCGAATTCGCCACTTTCTCAAAGATTGACGAATCTATCGCTTGAAAGATGTAAAAGAGAGCCTTACGATCTTTCTTACGATTCTCTTTTAGCGTCTTCTGCTCCTCCGTTGTCAAATTTGCTGCCGCTTCTGGCTCTTCGAATCCTTCTTCCACAATCTCGGTCAGCTCTTGAAACTCGAATAACACCTCCATCTGGATCTTCCAATGCTCAAAATTCTTCCCATCGAACCTCGGGAGTTGAGGTTGGACCATCCCAGTACCACTCACAGAAGCCATCTGACTCGAGAGAAAAAACTTAGCCAAACTGGCTCTCACTGGCTCTGATACCAAATGTTGGATCTTAGAGGCGCAGCACTCTGATACCTAAGTGTTTGAAGAAGGAAATTCTGGAAATGTTATTCACTCTCATGTTCTACTAAACGATTACAAAACACGCCTATTTATAGGCTGTAGGCATGACTCTACGACTTCTCTAGACAAACGAACAGACACGTCCAGATACATGACATTTAAAGCTAATAAACATAATCTCCTAGATAACAACGTCTAGGACTCTTCCTATTCTCTAGATAATAATTGCAACAACTTAATATCTTCCAAGACTCCACTTTACGATGAGCTTGGATTACGAAGAGTCATGACTCTTGCGATTCCCAACACTTTTTTATTGCCTTCTATCTTCTCTAATATCCTTGGGGGAATATCTCTTTTACATCTTTGACATCCAACTCTTTTCTCATGCATTCTTGCCACATTTGAGTATTCGCATTCCTTTCAACGGCAGTTAGTAACTCACAATTCAATATTCCTTTTAAGAAACACCCATCCAATCCTATCAAAGGTCTGCAGCCTCCAAGAAAAACCTTTCTCACAGCATCAAAGCAAACATAAAATCGTTGGAAGATGGGTCTTGAATTTGATGATTTTCTTATAAACTTTATCTTCACAGTATTTCGAGGATTTCTATTAATAATTTCTTCAGAATAATTCCCAACTTGTTGAACTCATAGGAGTACATACCATTTAGTTTTTCGATTGCCTTCAGCTTAGTCTTTCTATACTGGATTATAGTAACATTTAAGCTCATCTGCTCTCGCACAATTTTTTTGAACTCAAGTAACTTCATTGAAGGAGCTGCCCTCCATAAGCTTAGATAATGCTTGGCCATATTATGTAGATATAAACCTCCTCACTTGGAAAGACCAAGAGCATATGTGCTCATTCTTAAAAAATTTCACTAGAAACAAGCCTGTCTTATTATCTCTAGCTGCATAAATTAACCAATCACAATTTTTAGCCTTACATTTTTCCCTTATTCTCCCCTTGTCATTCTTGATAAACTCAATATTAACTCTTTTGGTGATTGCATATTTGTTGATAGCTTCCTTAAACTGCTTAGATCCATCAAATACCATATTCAATGCAAAATGAGGTATCTATGTGGTTTCGTCATACTGCGCATGTGTGCTCTTCCTTCTGCCAACTTCTTCTATTTCTAGGTCTTCTTCATCACTCATGACAAAACTCCAATTAGAGTCACTTGAGTCAAAGTATTCAGTTTCAAGGTCAACATTATCTTTACAATGGATCGTTACCGCCTCTTTCCTCCTCCTTTTTTGTTCCACTTTAACATCTATTTCACTAGGTATCTCGAGCAACCTAGCAACTCTAGATGCATAATTTGCCTTAAAAGTTCCAATTGTTTCCCCTCGTTGCTTGAAGTTCTTCTTCTTCATTGTCAGATAACCATGGGACCTCAACAAGCTCGTCATCATCATCTTCAATTTCATGATTTTGCCAATCAGTAAGCATTACAACTACCTCATCTTCTCCTACGTTCATCGATCTCTTAAATAATCCATCATCAATGCATTCGCCATGTTCAATAAATATCTCACATGTATCACCAACGTTTTCCCAAAATCCTATCATTTCTTGTACCAAAATGTCATCTTCAATTAATATTAGGCTATTCTCAAAATTCATCCCGACATTAAGAAATAGAATTTCTCAATATTAGATTAACCCATATCTTGTACCAAGTGCAAAATCTCAATGTAGCTCAGTTTATCTGGATTGTAAAGCCACTCACTACTATGACCATCTACATATTATACTATTTTATCATGAACAAACCTGCCCCCAACCCACAGAGTAAATCAAAATGTCTCATTCTCCGTGTAAATCTGCAAAAATTTGTACATAAAAATAAGCGAAACTAAATAGAAAAAGGACAGAGTCGATATATTTAAATTTTGTATACAATGTGAAAAAACATGCTCAAACAAAGACATGCTCAAACAAACTATGGCAAGTTGGGACCACACTAAATTAGTACAACAAAGATTGATGTGCATTCGATAATGTTTTAATACTCTTATAGGGTATTGCGTACCACAACATGCTCAAACAAACTATTCCCACTTTACGATGAATCATGCATTTTCATCTTCAAGAAATTTCTCATTAACTCATCTTCAAGAAAGTCGTGATTACCCTAAATAAAAGTCATGCAGGAGCCTACAAGACACGTACTTGTAAAACCCCTACTTGTACAGACCCAAGTCTTCAACTAAAGGAAAAGATGAAAACCTCCATAATCAATGAGAGTGAAATTGAATATTGATGGGTCGCAGCTCACCGGGTCAACAGAGGGCGCAATCGTTTGCGTCTATTGCGACTTGGATGGAGGATCGCTAGATGGCTTTGCGCGTCCTATATGGGCTTCCTCTGTTCTTCAATCAACTCATGCATGCATGCCTCCACGAGCTCCACCAATAGAGGCAGTGATGCACCCTCCACAATCCCAATATTTGAATTGTCGTCGGCAACGACCTCAACCTAGCCCTCTACATTGTATTATCGATCGAAGCATTTTAAGAAATCTGCAATTGAGGAGAAAGAAGAACATCGTTTTTTTTTTTCTTTCGTTTGGTTCGAAAAGACGTGATTGTGAAGAAGAGGGATATTTGAAACCCTAGTTTAATGACAAAAAATTTCTTTTCTTAAAAGTATATGCTGAGTCATATTTTTAAAAATCCAACTCAATTCTCCATGTCATCAATTAACACTCCACGTCATTACTTAACGGTTTGAACAAACATAAGGGCTAGGTTGATCATTTATTAATAGTTGATGGACCATTTGTGTCAAATTGAAAGTATAGTGATGAGATTGCACATTTAATCAAAGTTCAGGGACTATTTTGGTCATCTTTCCTTATTTTTCCTTCGTAGCCGAAAATCACGTTATGCCTTGCACATGTTGGCAGGATAATTATCAAAAAAATCTTAAACCTAACGTAATTATGTCAATTCTGTCCTAAATCTTTTTTTTTTGCTAATTAAGTTCTAATCCGTTTACATTTGTGTCAATACAATCCATCTGGCCAAACTTTCACCGTCGACACTGACGTGGACATCGGCCGGCCAACGTAGCACCACTGACACTGATGTGGACATTTTTGTGTTTATTTATGATTTTTAATCTTTTTTCCCTCTTCTTTTCTCGATTACCCGTGACCAGCCACAGGCAAGAGCCGGCGAGGTCACCCTCACCGGAATTCGGCCAGGGCGAGTCTCAACTGAGGCTAGCGAGGGTTGGCCTCGCTAGCTTCACCCGAAGCTAGATCTGTAACCCAGTCGAGTGAGGTCGGCAGAAAAGATGGTAGAAATAAGCGAGCAGGATTCGCATTCTCAAGAATATTTGAACAAGATCATCGCCAAAGTAAACGCAAGGAAAACTCCTTCCCAACACAACCACTAATCGTGAAGTCAAATGATTCCCTCTTGGTAGTGCCTCTTTAAATTTCCATTTTGTGACTCATCGTTAGTGCGAAGTGGGCATGAAGAATTACGTTTGTTGTTGTAGCAGACTGGACTTAAATTCGATTCGAAGCAGGAGATAGTACCCATCAATAGCAGCAGAATACCCAGAAGGAAGATCCTTCTATCGTGCCTCGCCCGGCTGTTACAGATCCAGCTTCGGGCAAAGCTGGCGTGACCAAGCCTCGCCTCGCTGTGCTGGCAAGGTCAGCCCTAGCCAGATCCGGCAAAGGCTAGCCTTGCCGGCCATCAAGGAGACTGGCGATCAAGGATGAAGAAGGCGACTGAGAAGGAAGAGGGAGAAAAAAAGAAAGAAAAGAAAAAAAATGCAAAATCAAAAAGTAAAAAAAAATCATAAATATTATACACAGCAACGCTTCGGTGCCACGTAAGAAGACTAGCGTTCACGTCACCGCTGGCCAGCCAAAATTTGGCCGAATGAGCTGAATTGGAAAGAAAAAAAAAAGGTGTAGGACTAAATTGGACAATTTCGATAGATTTAGTACTTTTTTGGTAATTTTTCTCATGTTGGCTGGAATTAACAGGTTATCTAGGGAAAATTGCGTTATTGATTAAACTTAAAAGCAAATATTCTATTGAAAATTCAGCCACAACGAGAGTAGTATTTCACGACCTTGCTAGAGGTGAATCACCCAAACTAAAGCTAATGGATTGCTAAGCTCACTTAGCACGGACACTCTCAAGCTCTACCAATCAAAATTTTTTGGTCAATTTTAATTTGCAAATCACTTTATTTAGAAATCATCACTAAATGGTTATTAATAAGTCGATTAGACACCTAAATAAAGTGAGGGTGAATACTTGACTTCTATGAACTACATATTCTTGGATACATGACTTAATTACATTAAATTTATCTAACTTCCTTTCGTTAATTTTTATCTTTGTTTTCAAAGATATTGCAATCGATCTTGGTTGATTTTAGCCTAAACTACTAACACGCATGAGTCATCATGTGGGGTGCGCAATCCATAATTTAACATCAATATTCAAATCATGTACACAAATTGCTATAATAGGGTAAGAACTTAAACGTCAAGCAAGGAAACAAAATCTTATTAAAATTAATTTCCCAATAGATGCAAATATTAATTAAGAAGATATGCACGCCCTAAACAGAGTTCCTAGATAACTATGCAACTCTAATCTATTCTTTTTTTGGTGTTTACTTTTTTAAATGAAAGTTAAAATATATGCAATGCATGTAATGCAGTCTTACTTGTAAATTATATCTAGACGCTACCAATTTAACATGACATGCAATATAACCTAATTCTAATTATCAACAAAGAAAAAAAAAGCTATTCTAGCATGGTATGCAACTTAAACTATATGAATCTAAATATGCAATCACTAAAATGACATCCAAAATTAGTTATGTATTGCTTATCCTAACGAGGGGTCATTGGTTCCTAGTGCGGTCCGGTTCGGTCTTAATCAAGAATCGACTACTAGACCGTTCGATCCAGTCCGATTTTCAGGCAGTACAATGGAACCGATGGATTATTAGTAGTGGTGAGCAGCACAGCCTTTATTTTTAGTATATTAATAAAAATTAGGTTGGCATTTAAGAAATTAAAAAAAATAACATGTCGATTATCATGTATACATTTAAGAAATAAAAATAGATAAAAAAAAAAATAGTCGGTCAGATCTTGTCACCCTTGGAACTAAGAACCGAACATAAAATCATAGGTTCAAATTTTACAGAATCGAGAATCGGACCGAACCGATTGGCCCGGTCCGGGCGGTTCTTGATTGGTCGATTGGTCCATCTTGCTCACCTCTACCGACACCTTGCTCTCGCTTCTGTCGATATCAAGTGAAAGTAGGTAATTTAACCATCATTTTCCTTCATGAAATAAGAAGGAAAAAAAAAATTAAACCTCGTCCTTGACTCAGACACTCGCGCTCACTAGTCAGCACAGAGAAGCGAAAGGAAATTGATATCGAAATCATGAAACACGAGGAAGAGGAACTGATTAAGGTACAGAAGAAACCCGAGACGTTACAAGTGCGTGGAACCTGTCGCTCTCCTTCATTGCCCCGCTTTATGCTGCAACTCAAAATCGAAGTGCGAACCAAACGCATCCTCGATCGCTACACGTGATTCCCGACGTTTGGCATCATGAGCAACGCCCTGTTGTCTTGTCTGTGAGTAACGTCCCCACATCGAAAGAACACGTTTTTTTTTAACGCACGCGAACCTTAACAATTCCGTTCCGGAATCCATTTCTAGAAAGAAGACTCTCTCTCTCTCTCTCTCTCTCTCTCTCTCTCTCTCTCTCTCTCTCTCTCTCTCTCTCTCTCTCATAATCTCCGAATGAGTTTTCAAAGCTGAGAAATACGTTTGACAATGATACAAAATTTATATTTTCGATACGGAAATTTTTTCGATAACAACGTAAAATTTCTACGGTTGCAGCTGTCGGACCTCAGACAGCGACTGGCGGCCGAAGAAAGGGAAACAAGAAAGAGGGAGAGACTGCTCACAAAAGAGTGAGAGTGAGCACTGAGAAGAATTCTTATTTTTATTTTTTTCCAAAAGTAGGAAATTTTTGTCTTTTATTTCTGTTCCAAACTAATTTCTAGACTAAAAATTCGTTTCAAAAAATAAAAAATGAAATTGCATTACTAAACGGATTTATGTTTCAAATCTATTTTCGGGAACAAAAAAATGGAATTGTTATCATAAGCGCCCTTAGTATTTCCACTTGGAAATGTGGTGAATCCTTGCTCCTTTCCTTTCGTTTTTTAGGATGCGTGCGTGGGACTGGTAGAGGTTTCCCCGGTTCTTCCAAGACACGACATCTTTCTTTACTCAAAGTCAATCATCGTCGTGTGGGGGGGGCTACTGTCTTTTGCCCATGACTAGTGCTGCACGACGAGGCCAATATAAAAGGATGGTTAGCTTACTAAGAGAGTTACCCCAAATTTTGACGATGGCACTTCCTGCTCTGTTCAAAAGCTTCCTCCCCTCCTCAATCCGCCATAGCCAACCTTCGTCCTCGTTCTTTAGACACCCTCGCTCCTCATTCCCCTCCTCCACATTCTCCGGCGCCCAACCGGTGACATGCGCTTCCACGGTTAAAGATCAAGAGATCGTGAGGCGATCGGCAAATTGGAAGCCTAACGTGTGGGACTATGGCTTTCTGCAGTCACTCAGTGTCGATTGCACGGTAATGGTTCGCTGCTCTCTTTTTTCAGCACAAAATCGAGAGAATTATCCAAAAAAATCTTAAACTCATTGTACAACGGCCAATTCAGTGATATGTCTTTCAATTGTGCTGATTTAGTCACAAACCTTACAACTGTGCCAATATAGTCGATAACATTTTGACTATTTGCCAATTTAATCCTGAATCTTTTAATAATTTGTCAATATAGTCCTTTCGGCCATTTATCCAGCTGATAAATGGGTTTAGGACTAAAATGACAAAATTTCAAAAGATTTAGGACTAAGTTGACATAGTTTAAAGATTTAGGACTCAATTGACCATCGTACGATAGATTTAATAAAGCTAAATTGACCGGCGAACAATCAATTTAGGACTTTTTGGACAAATTATCCCGCACAAAACCCAGCCTAGCTAAGTTAAACGTGGGCAAAGCAAGAACTTGGCTGTACAAAAACAACATAAGTTTGGGATGGTGTGTACTTTTGTATATTTTTTATATATGACATTCGCGATATGAAATACAAGTTTACACATTCACCGACTGCTACTCCATCGAATGTCCGACTAAACCCAACAACGAGTCTATAGGAGATATCGATAGACCTGGTCAAAATGGCGAATTCTCAACAGTGCCTATGCAAATGTGTTTGCGAATAAAATGCGAATCGATCTGTTTCAATACGAGAGGCAATATTCAACTCTGCTTATGCATTAACTTTCATTAAGATCCCATGTTTTCTTTTTCATTTTGAATTTTTCATGTGTCTAGGAGGATAATTATCCCGAGCAAGTCCAAAGGTTCAAGGAACAAGTCGAGGGTCTATTCGACAGGGAAATGAACCAGGTGGCTAAGCTCGAGTTCATTGACGCAGTTCAAAGACTAGGACTGGGATACCATTTCGAGATGGAGATCAAGAACACTCTCAGCTCCATCAATGACGACACTGAAGATGCTCAACTTTCGGACGATCTCTACACCACTTCCTTGCGATTCCGGCTACTCAGGCAACATGGATACAACGTACCGCAAGGTGGTTACTACTAGTTAACCTTTTGTTGAATCATGTTGACCCATCAAAATTTACCTTAGCATCCCTTCTGTGGACGTACAGATGTTTTCCAAAGGTTTATGAACAAGACCGACACATTCAACGAATTGCTCAACGAGGACGTTAAGGGGCTTCTTGGTCTTTATGAAGCTTCTTTTCATGGATTGGAAGGTGAAACCATCCTTGATGAAGCTTGGAACTTTGCTTCTAAGCATTTGAAGGATCTAAACCTCGATGAAGTTCCTACTAATTTAGCGAGCCACGTGAGTCATGCGTTAGATATGCCGATCCATTGGAGGCCAAACAGGTTGGAGGCTCGGTGGTTCATGGACATGTATGAGGGACAGCAAGACATGATCCCCTCTTTGCTACGATTGGCTAAATTAGACTTCAATTTAGTGCAATCACTCCACAAGAAGGAAGTTAGCAATATGGCAAGGTATATCTAAGCACTCTATAGGATACAAATTAAACATGTAGGCGCTCATTTAGATCAACTTAGTAGTCATATGGCAAATTTCTCAGGTGGTGGGTTGAACTTGGCGCGAACAAGATGACCTTCTTTAGGGACAGGCTAGTGGAACACTATTTCTGGAACTGTGCTATGGTTTTTGAACCTCAATATACAGCTTACAGAGAAATGACGACGAAGCTCACTTGTATGGTGACCCTTATCGATGACGTTTATGATGTATATGGGACTCTGGAAGAACTTGAGCTCTTAACAGATTTCATTGCCAGGTTAGCATTATACGATTACCATCATCATTTTCCCTTGAAACTATTATCGCCAAGGAAAAAGATGGGGAGTTAATTAGTCCCTAAACGACGCAGGGGATAAATCAAATCCTAAGAATTTTCTGATATAAATTCTCTGGTGTATTTTAAACATATTACCATCTAAGTTAGCGTCTCCTCTCTCTGTTTAATTTATTGGTTTGGGCGGATAAGGTAATAGTAAGCACAAATTTCATGTTATTACTAAAAGCATATCGAGTGATGGTAAAATATACAAAATGTTAAAAGCGGTGATGTATTATCTAGGTGGGACATCACAAACATTGATAAGCTTCCTCCGACAATAAGCGCTAGTTTCATGGCCTTATACAACACAACCAACGAAATTGGGTATTGGACAATGAGAGAGCTAGGAATCAACACCATTCCTTACATGCGAAAAGTGGTAATTTCGACTTGCTAAATCTTTCACCTAATAATTTCTAGCCACTGTAGGGCAACTCACTTATCTAATTTTTACGCCACAGTGGGCGGATGAATGTGAGGCCTACACAAAGGAGGCCCGTTGGTACAACAAGGGCATTAAACCTCCACTGAAGGAGTACATGAACAATGCCGTGGATTCAATCGGAGGGCTGATTATGCTGTTGGGAAGTTACTTCCTAACCACGGATAACTTGACGGAAGAGGGACTTGACTACGTGTCGAAAATCCCGAGTGTCATGCATTGTTCTGCCAAGATTCTTCGACTCAATAACGATCTTAGTACATCATCGGTAACTTGCTTTGACATTTGTTCTTCTTTTTGCAAGTAATCGTCATGAAGGAGAAGCATATTATCGGTTTGTTAACAATGGTGTGCTTTTAAATTTCTTGCATTATCTATACGAATGTAAGATGAATTTGAGACTTACGGACGTAGCCCATCAATGTCGTTCATGCTCAGTATGAATTGGCACGAGGAGACAACTTCAAGGCGCTGGAATGCTTCATGAACGAAACCGGCGCTTCGGAAGAGGCTGCGCGGGAACACATCAGGCACCTGGTGCGCAAGACATGGAAGCAGATGAACAAAGGCGTGTTCGAGGACTACCCATTTCCCGGGTTCGGGCCTTTTCTTGGTGCGTGTTTGAACTTGGCACGAGCCTCTCAGTGCTTTTACCAATATGGAGATGGACACGGCCTTCCCGACCACGAAACCAAGGGGCATCTTGTGTCGGCTTTGTTCGATCCCGTGCCCCTTGATTAAGGATGCATTATTGACCATGGTCTTGCTTTTATAATTGAATGAAATCCGCCAGAGAAGCACATGCTATTCCGCGCTTTGGGCTGTAATTTGATTGCTTAATTACTGATAATAATTGTCGTGATTGATTTATACTGAATGTTTAGATATGCTGCATTTTATATTGAAGAGCAATTGAAATAAACCATTATAGATTTATATAGAAAAAAAAAAGTTAAACCGGTCAACTTTGACCAATGATGGGTCTTCAAATAAACCATTATAATGTTGAAAAGAAGAAACAATTTTTATGTATTTTAAGAAGCCAAAAAATAGTTTTTTCTCCAATGGTTGTAAACAAAATCATTATATCAAACATCAAAATAAATGCAATATATTTTCTTGAAAGCAACAAAAGCTGTCTTTCATGCTCACAAAAGTGATATTGGATATCTCTAATTTTATGCAAAAGGAGGAAAACAGGTGCATATCTCCTTTGTTTAAGAACTCGTATCTTCTCCTTCGCCACAAAATTGATCAGAGTTGTCAGTGTCGTTGAATATTTACAGGGGATGAAATTGCAAATTGGATTATGGCGGAATATCATTACAAGCGATTATATCTTTAAAATTCAAATAACAGATAACTTGCTAATGGCAATTATTATCACTCATATGGCTTTCTATTTTCTAGGCACTCTCCACGTTCAAGCAATCACCCTTATCTGTAAGCAGTTTTGTTGCTAATGTCAATGCTCATCAATTGTGGGTAAGTTGCCGACATCAATGCTCACCGACACTTGTTCCTGTGGCTTTCATCCATGTGTCAATTTTGAGTGTCAACATATGTCCCCTAATCATTCGATTTTTTTAATTTAGATAACCAAGAGCCATTTTTCATCAGTGACTATTTTGCTACTTAATAGAAGCTGAATCAGCATTAGACGACACATCGGGAACTAACCTATACAATTTACTGCCGATTGATCATCTGGACTTGAAGCTCTCTTACCAACTCCAACAATACCCGGATACCACGATTTGTTCAGATGCCTGAGAACTCAACCCTAATGCCACTCACGCGCAAGTTCCTCAAACTAAATTTGCACTCATCATTTCCCTCAGAAAAGTACACAAACTTCTCCGAGGCATCTCCATTACAGTAAAAAAAAAAAATGACACCTTCCCATCATGCATCTTTAAAAAGGCATCAACAAAACCCAAAACGCAACTTTGCTTCACACATATTTGCATTGTCAAAAGAAGAGGTCTGATATGCTCACGGTAGGTTGTAGAAACATGATGACGGCGATGATGGCCTTCAATTGCCCCTGTCACCAAAGTGCCCTCAATAAGCTTGGTGTTGCTTATCTTGCTCAAAAGTTCATCCTACTCAACTATTCTGCATAGATTTGAGATGCCAACCACCTTTTCATGGTGCCATGACCCTTGTAATCCTTCCTGAAACTGGCAAACTTGATTCTTGAGTCTTATCATCAGCAACAATCACCATGTCTACCTCCTTCAGCACACAATTGACGGTTTCGAACATCCTCCTTATAGCAACCATCATGACTAAGTTCGGCTCCAACTGTCTTCTCTGCTCATCGGTAGTTTCTTTGGGATGTCAACACCTCCATCTCGTTCTTGTTCCCACCGGTTGTGCAGTCGATGACTCAGAACACCACCAGAATTGTCAGAATCAAGTTGATTTCTAGTACATACTATCGTATTTCCTCAAATCAGCCACACTAGTCCCACTAGGCGTGCCATTTGTTTCGCTGGAATTTAATCCGTAACAAAATAACTTTTACCAAAAATACATATTCGACTTTTAACTATTATTATGAATATTGTTATTATCAATAAGCATAAATGAAAAGCGATCAATTTATTTATTTCTATTTTCCTTGTTCTTGAATTAGAAAGCATTCATTATGTTCCTGGATAGCTTCTCTCAAAAGGGCTTCTACTTCCTGAGCGAATGCTTTAACAGAAGATATAATTTCTTGGAATTGAGACTTATTCGTTTTTACATAAGTGCGTAACTCAACGAGAAATGTCCTTATCTGTCAATTTCTAATAAATCAAGATAACCATTCACTATTATCATTATTAATGTTATTATTATTCACTACAAAAAAATAAGGTTTTAGCCATGAAAAATTAGAGATGAAAAAGCGATATGTCACTAATTTGCGATGAAATTGCAAATAGGATAGAATTCCAAATTCGAATCCTTTTGAATTCTATTTGCTTTCAACATTAATACGAATTCAGTCTCATCCGATCAAATTTTGTCGAAATTAGCGACGAATGTAAAAGTTAGCGACGAAATAAAAGTCTCGCTAATTTGAATATTTTCTTTTGAATTCTATTTTCTTTCAAAAATAAAAATAGAAAGAAAATATTTAATAATAAATAGAATAAATAAATATTTAATAAATTAAGAAATTGAAAATATATGAAAATAGAATATAAATATAAATAAAAAAAGAAACTATTCAAATTAGCGACGAATCTAACTTTTCATCGCTAAATTAGTGACGAAATCATTTATTCGTCGCTAATTAAGGGACGAGTTGAAAATATATGAAAATAGAATACGAATAGAAATAAAAAAGAAAATTAATTAGAGACGAAAAACGCATTCGTCGCTAAAGTAGTGACAAGAAATGCGTTCGTCACCGATTTAACGAGGCTAATTTAGCGACGAAATTTCGTTGTTAAATTAGCGTTGAAAAACGCGTTCGTCACTAATTAGCGAGGCTAATTTAGCGACGAAGCACGGTTCGTCGCTAAATTTTCCTTAGCAACTAAAAAAATTGATGTTGAAAAACGCGTTCGTCAAAGAAGGGTTGCGAATTTAAACCCGCTACAGAGCCGACCTTTCTCGCCTTCTTCCTCGAGGAGCTTTCTCATCTTGAAGAACAAGAGCTGCGAATTCGAACCTTTATCCGTTGCAGAGCCGCTTGCTTACTCTAATGAGAAGGTCGCAGAGAAAATCCTCCGTAGTAGCCGTTGAAGTTCGTGATTCGGCAAGCACCTCTTCCATTTCCTTGGCGTTTTTGGTTTTGCGGACTAGGTGGTGTTCTGATTCCAAGCTTGGGTCGTTGGTTGGAGCTTTCATGCGCTAATCTTTGAACTGCACCAAATCAAATTATTGTTTAGAGCATTTCCGGTTTGTTTCATGTCTGAATTGTTGCAGAATATTGTCCTGGAGTAATCTGTGAATTAGATTTCTCCATGTTTCAAATCGTGTATTCTAGATCAATCTCTTGTGTCATTCCGGATTCTTTGAAAATTATGTCTTATCTGTGACTCTAACAAAGTCGCAATTGTTTTTTTTTTTTTTGGTAAGGACAAAGTCGCAATTGTTTTTTTTTTTTTTTTTTGGTAAGGTAAGTTAGTATATACTTTTCGAATAACTGGGTACAAAAAACCGGACACAAAAAATCATGAACCAAACTAGGCAGCGCAGTGCCTAGGTGGGTTCAATGGTGGCCGGTTGCCAAGACGCCCTACCTTCAAACGCGTCAAACAAGATGCCAACAAGCGGCCATCATAAGATCAACCAGGCGGCATAAACAAATAGAAGGGGGTAAAAAAGGGAAAAGCACATTAAAAGACGGCCAAAAAGTGGCCTAAAGATTCGGGTACGGTAGGAAGTGGACCAACCAGCACGGCGCCCAACAAAGGAGAAACAAAGTCGCAATTGTTGATGTTGGCAAATCATGTGAACTGAGATTTGGAAGCTATTGTTTATGGCTGCAAGAACATAAGGAGGATATGAAGGATTCTATGGTGAAGAGACTGCTTTTTGTTTCAAGAGCATATTTTGAGCGTGAATTGAGACAAAATATTCAGGATTTTGAGCGTGTTCTGAGTGAATCTTCCAAAGATGCTGATCTTCCTCCCCAGTAAGTCATTTACTGCATGAAATGCTTATAGTGATGGAAGTTTGCTGATAGGGGCCAGACTGGAAGGCCTTTTAACCCTGCTATGTTTGGAGCCGTGTTGAAGAACTTTACTCCAGATGTGCCAAATAGCATGTCAGCAAGGCCTAGGTTTGTTCATCTGGTCATTATTTCATGTGGTTATGTGTAGATGCTATGTTTTATGTGTATGGTTCGACTTACACGTGCTAGGTGCCGTTGAGATTTCCATCCCTAGAAATGTCGAAAATCGCATCTTATGGCGATTGACAAATTATTGCTCCTTATGGTCCATATATTTGATTCATTACAGGTGCTTCAAAGCACTTTGAGGCAATATTTGTATATAAAAAAAAAAATCCAAGAATGACGTGCCTGATCCACTTATTGCGGTCCTTCATGGTGGACCTCATTCCGTCTCCATCTCAAGCTTTTCAAAGTCCTTGGCGACGAATGGAATTGTGGCAAGATGAGTACACGAAGTTTAAGAGTGTGCATGGTAACACTTCTGGAGCAGAATTTCTGCATCAGAAGTGCTTCTAGAAATTCGAGAAATTTATACTCTAATGACCCAATTGAATAAGGTTATTGTCATTTTTTAAACGAAAGGGAATGTCAACAATTCGGCGGGCGTTGACCAAATCCATGTGAGCATTTTTTGGCAAAAAATAAAAAGATTTAGGACTAAATCGGTAAAACTAAAAGGTTTAGGACTGAATCGACAAAATGAAAAGGTTTAGGACTGACCAAATCCACGTGAGCATTTTATATTAATAATGTTTCAGAAGTGAAAATTTTCAACCATTATCAAACAAATTTCTATTTCAGAAGCAGAAATTTCATCCAGTTATCTAACACCTTTCTCTGATCAGAAATCGGCTTCTGAAATAGAAGTTGTTTTTTAACTTCTGCCTCTGAAATAGATACCTAAGTGGGTATGGAAGTTAACATTTTTTATTATCTGAGTAGTCATCTCAAAGGATTCTGAGTTGCTATCTTTTTCTTACGAAAGATTACTTGTGATTGTCTTAGTTGCTTGATTCCTTGGAACTTCAGTTTAGAATGTAGTTGCCTGTTTAAGTCTTGGACCATACGGACAGAGCAGGCACAGGTGGAGACAATAGGGTGGTTTAAGATGGTTTCTAAAGTGTTGATCGATAGTGGTGTTAATTGGAAGTAGACAGGCCATGGTATAGAGCTTTGGCATGATCGCGTGCAATAAGCTTTTTCCCATCTTTTATAACTTTTCTAAGGTGCCATTTTCATACTGATTGATGGGGGCTTTTTGGCTCTTAACTTAAATTGTGATTAAGACTCTAGGAAGGAAATAAGACTTCCATATATTGGAGTTGGAGGTGTATCTGAATCAAATATTGTATATAGACAGTATGTGTTTGTTTCTTTTCCATGCTCTAAAATTTTGTTAGGTTATATCATAACTCTTAAACCACAATACATGGAATGCTAACTTACATTTTGCTCTTGTGTGCTCAATGCTTTTAGTTTCCTATTGGCATAGATGCTGATCGTTTCATCCGAGCACTTGACACTTTACCAGTTCAGGAACACGTGAAAGAACTAAAAGAGAGGTTTGCTGGTAGCAAGGTAAATTCTTTTTCATAATCAATAGGGAAACGTTTTCATCATGCATCTTTTCTTCTCTGTCATTTATTGACTATTTGGAGGAGAAATTGTTTGCCGTCGTCTTTTCTCAATGTTATATGATGAAGCATCTAAATGGTCAAAGATCTGACTGAGCTCTGTCATTTAACTTTTGCAATTTTCCGGTTCTTTGTAGGTCAAGCCGACGATTATGATCGAGGATCCGAGGGGCGTTGAGCGAAGGAGACTTTTTGGGATCGAAGACCCTAATGCCCCAAGTTTTTTGCCTCGTCAAGACTCTTTTTGAGAGTTATCACAATGCACTTGTATGGTTAGAGCACTTGGAGATCTCTCAGTTTCTTGTAATTGAAACAGATGAATGTATTTCATTTGTCTATTATTATAATATTTAGATCTTATTACTTGCTTAATTAACGGTAATTATAAATTTTAGAAATTAATTTTGCTTTTAATTAGATTTAAAATAAAAAATAAAAAATTTCGTCGCTAAATTCGTCGCGAAAGAATAAATAAAAATTCGTATATCGATCACTAATTAGCGACGAAAAGCGAAGTTCGTCGCAAATACTTATTTGCGACGAATTTTGCGATGAAAAAACATGTCGCAAATTTTGCGACGGAAATTGGACGATTCGTCGCAAATTTGCGACAGATTTTGCAACGAACAGGGAAAGCGTCACAAATTTGCAACGAATTAGATTTGTCGCAAATTTGCTACAAATAAATTTGCGTCGATTTCCTTATTCGTCGCAAATTGCGACGCTTTCCTATTCGTCGCAAATTTGCGACGAATCGTCGAATTTTCGTAGCAAAATTTGTGACGCCGTATTAGCGAGGAAATTTGCGTTCATTGCAAAACACATTAGCGACGAATTTTGGCGAAATTTTCGTCGCAAAATTCGTCGCAAAATGCATGTTTTTTTTAGTGACATCTAAGGAAATCTAAAATGCAATAAAAATAAAGATAGATGAAAGATTGATAAAGAGCGTGCGTTCTGTGGTTGAAGTAATCACCTTTTGTTGAATGAATCGACAAGCAAGCGGTTATAACTTTAAAATTCAAATAATAGATAACTTTCTAATGGTCGTTATTATCACTCATGACCTCTCTCCACGTTCAAGTAATCACCTTTTGTTTCTGATGCCAATACTCACCAATGTCGGTAAGTTGCCGCCAATGCTCACCGGTGCATGTTCCCGTGGCTCTCTCATCCGTGTGTCAATTTTGAGTGTCAACGGTAGCGCTGCCGAAGGAGCTGACGAAGGTCGTGATAGCGCCATCGCCCGCGAGTCCGCTAGCCACTCCCTCCGTGCCGGTAGGCAATAATTCAGGATCTTTGAAGAAGTGGAAATTCGTCGGTGTCGAAGGTGGTCTGCTCGGGATTGCTCTTGTTGTCCTCCCGCTCTGGTTCTTCTGCTATTACTCTCAGAAGCGCAAGCAATCGAAACCGTCTGGTTCGACGCCCAAGAAGTTCTCAGAAACCTCCACGCCAGCCCCACTTGATTCTCGAAAAGCTGGCCAAGCCGTCCTGAACTCCTCCATTTTTGCTCTCGAGATCTCCATGGCCGAGGGTCTTCAAGTTTGTTCTTATCTTTCTCAATCATCGAACACCGTCTGAACCGAAAGGATCTTGAAGCAGATCTGGCGAGGCTCACCGCGAGCTTCGCCTGTGCCAGAGAAAGAAGATGAGGGAATAATAAAAAATAAAAATAAAAATATTAAAAAAGATGCCGGACGGCTGGCGCTGATCCACGTCCACAATTGTGAAAGATTTAGGACTGAATCGGCAAAAAAAAAATTATAACTGAATTGGCACAATTACAATAAATTTAAGATTTTTTTGATATTTTTTTTCATTGGTCCAACCACACCCACGAAAAAGCAAAACAAAAGAAATATGTTTTTGACCTCAAATTATAGTTTTCGTCTGGGATTTTGTTAAGCGTCTTATTAACAAGTATTTGAAAGGGACTCATTAAGTAAACTAAACACGAAAACAACACTAAAAAAAAAAAGTACTTCAAATATGTTCGACCCAAAAAAAAAGTACTTCAAATGTAAAGAACTGGCGTCTTTTGATAAAACCGCTTGTGTCATTCCTTTTTGTATAATGATAAAGTCACAAATTTTTAAATTTTCAAAATACATTAACCTGTCAGACAATAAATTTAATAAAACTCCAAATTGTCCAAGGGCACTCTTTATAAATATTCTCCTGCACGCTGAGTTTGAGGAATCATAGTCAAAAGACAAGTAGTTCTTCATGCGTGGATCTCGCAAATCGCGATCGCATGGGGATGATCTAGAACATAAACATAGGATCCAACAATAAAATACAAAGGAGATGGAAGATTCCCAAACAAGATGGGGACGTGTGTATATTTATTTTTCTCTCTATTTGGTCGATTGATTGATGGATGGATTTTTTTTAGTAAGGCTAGTTATGTAGAAGAATATATTACAAACAGGAGGCGGATGCAATAAAAAGAACCCATCCACTTAGCTCTCTTTATTTTCTTGTCTGAGTCCTAGAAGTCAACGACCACAAACTACCCACAAAAAAAATATAAATCATTTAAATTCCGGAATTTAGTTTCGACCAAAATTACCCCTTAACTATTCATCAATTGCATTAGGAATAAGTGTATTGAAAAGTGATAAAACTTGCGTAAAAGTGTAATAGAGTCCTAAAACTTTTTTAAAATGTAATTAAATTCTAAAACTTATCAATTTCGTGCAATCAAGTCCTTTTGTTAGCTCGCCCAATTTGGCTAAATAGTTTTTTTTTTCATTCCAATTTATTTCCTCAATTAACTAACAAAATATGATATCTTTTCATTACTGTTTTACCTTTTTTAGTCGTTATAATTTGTACATAGTTTCGTTTAAGTATATTTTAATATTTTTTAAATAGTAAAAATATAACCTTAGTTAGAGCTATATTAGATTCATATTCATTTTATTCTAAAATAAATGTTGTCATAACAATATTCTATAATAATATTAATCGAACTATAGATTTCTCATACTTATATTAGTATAAATCTTGTTCCTAATTTTTTTTAGATAGATAAGATTTTTAATTTTTTGTGCTTAGAGTTTTCTTAGTTAATTTTTGTAAAACTGTAATTTAGCACATTAAAATAAGCCCAATACAAAAAAACCTCAAACTTTAGCATTTGTGAAAATTATAACCAAAACTTTTTTTGTCTCATAAAAAACCTCCAACTTTTATTTTTGTCCCAATTTTACCGGCCTAGTATCAAAAAACCCTCAACTTTTACTTTTGTCCCAATTATTTCCAAAACTTTTAATTTTATCCCAATTTTACCGGCATAGTATCAAAAAACCTTCAACTTTTATTTCTGTCCCAATTCTACCCAAAATTTTTATTTTTGTCCCAATTTTACGGACCTAGTACCAAAAAAATCCTCAACTTTTACTTTTATCCCAATTCTACCACCGTCAGCCTTTTGTTCATAGTCACCATTAGTTTATCCTACATGACTCGAATTTTCTTGCTGAATTTACCAATGAATTTTCGAAATTTAGAAATAGTAAGTTTCAGAACGACGAGATTTTAACAAATCCGTCAGAATATCTCCATGCTTAGCCGTTCTTTGGGCTGTTAAGTGTCGAAAAGAAAACGAAATGCGCCGTCTTTAGTGGCTATATATCTCTCAGCAATATATAGGGGTAGCAAAAAACAGAAGAGAATTTCGAAATTTTTTCATGTTAGTTTTGCCGAGATGTAATTCATTAATGACTTGACAATGTCACGTAAGATTAACTAATGATAATTATCGACGGAAGGCTAATGGTGGTAAAATTGGGACAAAAGTAAAAGTTGAGAGTTTTTTTGGTACTAGGCCCGTAAAATTGGACAAAAGTAAAAGTTTTGGATAGAATTGGGACAAAAGTAAAAGTTGATGGTTGGTAAAATTAGGAAAAAAATAAAAGTTGAGGATTTTTTGGTACTAGGCTGATAAAATTGGGACAAAAGTAAAAGTTTTGGGTAGAATTGGGATAAAAGTAAAAGTTGAGGGTTTTTTTGGTATTAAACCGGTAAAATTGGGACAAAAGTAAAAGTTGAGGGTTTTTTATGAGACAATTTTTTTTTTTAGATATAATTGATGTTAGGAATATTATATTTGATTTTGAAGTAGACAAATTAACAAGCTTTGTTGAAAAGATTTTGGATGAACTCGAATGATCCATATCTCACTGCCGTTGATTTCTAACGTATCCAGTTTTGATAGAAGCATGCAGATCATACGGCAGAGGCACACTGGTTCAATACTCATACTCGTTGAATATCTGTCAAAACTCTTTTTCAACGTCTATCAGAATGGTTTTGTCTCCATCAAAATAGGGGGTGATTGTTAGGAATATTATATTTGATTTTGAAGTAGACAAATTAACGAGCTTTGTTGAAAAGATTTTGGATGAACTCGAAGGATCCATATCTCACTGCCATTGATTTCTAACGTATCCAGTTTTGATAGAAGCAGGCAGATCATACGGCAGAGACACACTGGTTCAATACTCATACTTGTTGAATATCAATTCTCTTTACTCGACTAATCTTATTTTCTGATTATATTAGCAGATTAAATTTCCCCACTAAACGGTCAATGATCTGGACAGGATTTCGAGAATAAGTTATACCAATTTGAATCAATCAAATTGATCTTCTAAAGGTTTTCCTTATTTAAGGAGATCTTGATTTTTATTCAAAATCTTTAGACAAATACCTTTTTTTAGTTTCTTAATTTAAAAGGTCTTAAGATATGTTTGTATGGGCGAATATATCTTTCCAAGTTTCTGGTGTATCTTACCGAAAAATGACTAGTGATCTTTTGTCAATCAACCAACGACTAGTATTGGTGATTGACCCTTGGAGTGGATCTGTCCAGCGGAGAGCTTGGAGGACGAGGACTATAAAGAGCACGAAGTCCAAAGAACGGAGGACGACTAAGAGAGAAAATCGACCTTACTTCAAGAGAGCTTTACTATTATCTAAAAACACTTTCCTGTGAATCCTGTAAGAGAGAGTGAAACAGAGAAGAGTATAGAGCGAGAAGGTCTCGGTAGAGGCACAACTCGCTTCTGTTGGAAGTGCTTGAAGTTGAAGCAATCACTCTGGTTCCTGTAATCTCTTATTTGATTACTTAGTGAAATCCAGCCAGTAGGCTGTTAGTGTGGGAGAGTGGACGTAGGCCTTCAAAAGCTGAACCACTATAATATTGTGTGCATTGCTCTTCTACTCATTCTGCCTCTATCAACTAACTAACAGATGCACTGCAATACTTTACTATTACTTTTACTCCCTCGAATTCAATCAATTTATTATTTCCGCATTTTTTGTTGAATTCGATTAATACACCTATTCACCCCATCTAGGTGTATAGCCTAGCCAGTTCAACAATTGGTATCAGAGCCTAAGGCTTGTTTTTGGAAGTCTATACTTCTAAGCTAACGATCTTAAATGGCTAGCATTCTTGGAGCAGGTATTGTGGAAGGCCAAAGCAACACACGACCTCCATACTTCGATGAAAAAGATTACAACATCTGGAAGAACAAAATGAAAGCATTCATTAAATCTACAGATCCATTAATGTGGGATGTTGTGCAAAAAGGGGCAAATCTAACAATCTCTTCGTCAAAAGAAAATAGTAAAGAAGAATCAAAACTTAGTATTACAGAAATCTCCAGAAGAGAAGCTTTGGATTCAAAAGCAATTTATTCTTTCTATTGTGCTTTGTCTCCATCTCAATATAACCGCATTTGCTCTTGTGAAACAGCAGAGGAAATCTAGGAAAGTCTGCAACTTACCCATGAAGGGACTGATAGAGTCAAGGAAACAAAGACAAATATTCTGCTTGGAAAGTATGAATCTTTTAAGATGAGACCTGACAAATCCATTTCTGATATGATCAACAGGTTTACAGATATTGTGAATGGATTGACCTATTACGGCAAGCAGATCTCTCAATCAGAAAGGGTCAACAAAATTCTGAGAGGATTAACAAAGAGTGGAACAACATCAAAACCATCATTCGTGAAACATCGAGAATCTCACCTTTGACTGTTGATGAACTTGTATGTACATTAACATCCTATGAGTCTGAGCGTCAGAATGATGAAGATGAAACAAAAGGAAGAAATGAAATTTCCCTGAGATCAAAGATGATCGATTCAAGCGATTTCGAATCAGAGGCAGAGGATGAGGATGAAGAACTGGCACTAATGGTTAAAAGGTTTAGAAAGATGGCTAGAAGAGGAAGAAATTTCAAAGGAAAACGCCCTTTCAGACAATCCGAAAAATCTTTTACCGAGAAAGATGAAAACAAAGAGGTAACCTGTTTTGAATGTGGTAAACGTGGACATATTAAGCCTAACTGTCCTTCTCTGAAGAAGAATCGAGGAAAGTCTGAAAAGAAAAAAAAAGCTCTAAAAGCTTAGACGTGGAACGATGTCGAATGTGAAGAGAGTGATGATGAAGATTGTGCAAATATTTGTCTTATGGCAACTCGGATTCTGAAGATGAAAAAGAGGTAAGTTTCTTTGATATCCTTGATGAAGTATCTGATTACATTGATGAGTTATGTTCGGATCTCAAAAAGGCTCTTAAAAGGATCTCTGATTTGAAAAAGGAAAATACAAAGCTAAAGCAATAGGATCTTTCCAAAAATAAAAAGATTGATTTTCTTCAAAAAGAATATTCTTTGATGCTTCAAGATCGTGATCTTCTCAAAAAGGAAAATATAAGTTTATGCGAAAAACATGATTTTCTTAAAAAGGATCTCTTTTATTTACAAGAAAAATTTGATTCCCTTTCAAAAGAGAATGTTTTGATCAAACAAGATATTTCAAATATAAACAATAATTTTTCGAAAGGATCAAAAACCTTGGAGCATATTCTCTCTATTCAGATTCCTTATTACAACAAAAATGGCCTTGGAATGGAAAAGAAATCAGTTCTACAAAATTCATTTCCAAAATATGAAGAAAGACGAAAACAGAAACCTTTGAAGAAAACTTACAAAGAACATTTTCAAAGACATTTTATAAAACCTGTTGGCCACGAATTTTTTTGTTCCAACTATGGAGACAAGACCCATTTTAAAAATGAGTGCTCTAAAGTTTGGAAACCCATCAAAGGACCTTTTATCAAAATGATGCAGTCTACTAACATAAGAGGACCCAAAAAGGTTTGGGTACCAAAGAAACCGTGAATCTATCCATTTGATGTAGGTACCAAAGAAGAAGAACAAGTGGTACCTTGATAGTGGTTGCTCAAGACATATGACAGGTGACGCAAGCAAGTTTATGGAAATCTTCAAGGTAAATGGTAGAAGTGTGTCTTTCGGATGAAGCAAAGGCAAGATAACAGGCAAAGGAATTGTCAGAATCGGAAAGCTGACAATAAGTAATGTCTCACTTGTTGAAGGACTCAATTACAATCTTTTAAGTGTAAGTCAACTGTGTGATATTGGTTATAAGATATGCTTCCAAGAAAACAATGTATAGGTGAAAGCAGTGACAAAACTCAAATCTTCACTAGAAGAAGACATGGGAACATCTATCTATTAGATGTAGACTCACAAGAAGAAAAATGTCTGGTCTCTATCAAAGAAGAATCGGATCTATGGCATAAGAAACTTAGGCACATTAGTCATAAACAAATGATCAAGCTATCTTCCAAAAGGCTTGTGAAAGGACTACCCAAAGTCAAGTTTGACAAAGCTGAATTATGTACAGCTTGTACTCTCAGAAAATAGGTAAGAAGTTCCTTTAAACCAATCAATTTTGTTTCTACAAATCGAGCATTGCAGGTTCTACACATGGACATATTTGGACCTACCCAAAGTCAAAGCCTTGGTGGTAAGAGATACTGTCTAGTAATAGTAGATGACTATACTCGCTTTACATGGTTATTTTTTCTTGCTCACAAAAATGAAGTATTTTCATATTTCTCAACCTTTGCAAAACTTGTCCAAAACGAAAAAGATTACACCATCTCCTGCATTAAAACAGATCATGGTGGAGAATTTGAAAATCAAAATTTCTCATCTTATTGCATTGAAAAGGGTTTACAACACAATTTCTCGACTCCTTACACTCCAGAACAAAACGGGGTTGTAGAGAGGAAAAATCGTTCTATACAGGAAATGGCGAGAACTCTCTTGATTGAAAGTAAAATTTCTTCGCACTTTTGGGCAGAGGTAGTCTCAACTGCTTGTTATATTTCAAATCGTGTCTTTCTCAGACCGCTTCTAGATAAAATTCTTTATGAACTTTTTAAAGGTAGAAAACCAAATATCTCCTACTTTAAAGTGTTTGGTTGCAAATGTTTCGTGCTTAAAAATGCAAATGACAGAATTGGTAAGTTTGATGAAAAATCCGATGAAGCAATCTTTCTTGGTTACTCCACAACAAGCAAAGCCTACAGGATCTTCAATAAAAACTTGCGCATTGTGGAAGAATCAATGAATGTGAAGTTTGACAAAAAGAGCATTCTCTATGTCACTCAAGTGGAAGAAGATATTCAACAAGGGGAACAGATCAACTTGCAAGAAGACTCTACTCAATCTGGATCTATCAAAGAACAGTCTGCCTCTACAGATGAAACGCAGAAAGATAAGTTTGATCACAACTGGAAGCATAAGTCCAGTCATCCACTACAACTTGTTATTGGAAATGTACAGGATGGAATCAAAACTCGAGCCTCTATCAAGGAAATGATAGGTACTTTTGCTCTTATTTCTGAAATTGAACCAAAAGATTTGTCAGAAGAACTCTCAAATGAAAGTTGGATAGAGGCAATGCAAGAAGAGCTACTACAATTCGAAGTAAATCAAGTCTGGGACTTGGTTCCAAGACCAAAAGATCGACCAGTCATCGGTGCAAAATGGGTATTCCGAAATAAACTTGATGACAAAGGAAGAGTCACAAGAAACAAGGCCAGGTTAGTCGCAAAATGATATTCACAGGAGGAAGGCATTGACTACGATGAGACTTATGCGCCAGTGGCCAGGTTAAAAGCTATAAGAATATAATTAGCATATGCATGTTATTATGGCTTCAAACTTTTTCAGATGGATGTCAAGAGTGCGTTCTTGAACGGCTATATCAAAGAAGAAGTATATGTAGATCAGCCACCAGGTTTCGAAGACCCACACAAATCAGATTATGTTTACAAGTTAAACAAAGCCCAATATGGTCTAAAACAAGCACCACATGCTTGGTATGAAAGACTAAGTACTTTTCTCATTTCGAATGGCTTCGAGAAAGGTAAAGTAGATACTACTTTGTTCATTCAAAAGGAAGGTAAGAACATTCTTCTCGTTCAAATATATGTTGGTGATATCATTTTTGGTTCTACTAATGAAACTTTGTGCAAGAATTTTTCGCAAATTATGACGAATGAGTTTGAAATGAGTATGATGGGTGAGTTAAATTTCTTTCTTAGTCTACAAATCAAGCAAGGAAATTAAGGTACATTCATCTGTAAAGAAAAATATGCAAAGGAACTTGTAAAAAGGTTTGAGCTTGATAAATGCAAAAGGATTGAAACACCTATGTCTCATTCTTCAAAGCTTGAAAAAGATGAAATTGAAAAAAAAAATTGACCAAAAACTCTATAGAAACATGATTGGATCTCTACTTTATCTTACTGCTTATCGACCAAATATCCTTTTCAGTGTGTGCATGTGTGCTCGTTTTCAATCTGATCCAAAAGAATCATATCTCTCTGCTGTCAAGAGAATTATTAGATACGTCAACACTTACTCTTCACTTGGATTATGGTATCCTAGTAACTCAGATTTCTCTCTTATTGGATATTCTGATGCTAACTATGCTGGGTGTCGAATTGATAGAAAGAGTACATCAGGAATATGCCAATTAATGGGAAACATGCTAGTATCTTGGTTCTCTAAGAAACAGAGTACAGTGGCTCTATCAACAGTAGAGGCAGAATACGTTGCTCTTGGAAGCTGTTGCGCACAAATCTTGTGAATGAAGCAACAACTTCGAGACTTTGATATTGAGGAATCCAATATTGAAATTAGGTGTGACAATACAAGTGCCATCAATTTGACAAAAAATCATGTTCTTCATTCAAGAGCCAAGCACATTGAAATCAAGCACCATTTCATACGCGATCATGTGCAAAACAACGATGTTCATATTCAGTTTGTTGATTCCAAAAATCAATTGGCTGACATTTTCACGAAGCCTCTTGAAAAGGGTAGTTTTAATCTCATTAAAGAAAGGCTTGGAATCACTAACTCGCTTATCAAGTCTTAAGCAGATGCAAAAAATAGGGGTTTAAAGAAAGGAATTAAAATCCTTTTCTTAGAGAATCGGAAGTAAAGGTATGATCTCGAATCTTCCATATGATTGCTCCAATATACCGTGATTGATTGACTGCATATTTTCATGCATATTCACTTTCCAAGAAAAACTACCCGTTACCAATTTTCACAAATCCCTATTTTTTCGGCCATCTCGGAAAACCGCTTGGAAAGTTGCCTTTAATAAACCACTCCTTACACTCTCTATAAAAGTGTCGCGACCCGTCCGAAAATCAAACGACGCGGCTAATGGATTATCGATCGCGGGCTTTGGATCGGCGCGGGCCCTCCCAGGCCCATACCAAATCGCGGCGGGGGTATTTCTTTAAGGATTCGACGATAAGAGTCGATCGCTTTCGACCTTCAGTGTGGTCGTGGTGGCATGTGCAACTTGTGCATGCATTTGGAGTCGCCACCGGTCTTTCTTGGAGGGTAGACCGGAAACCTTACTGACCGATTGGGAGAGATCGATCAGTTCTGCGGAACTAGAGATTTTAGGTTCGGGGACTTGGTTACGTCGGTGTCATTACCAACGCCCTTTCGGTACCTAACGCGAGTGATTTTCCTATTCAAGATTTCATGCAGGCGCAATTTTAGGTGAGGTAGGCTTGATTCAGGGTTTCATGCAGATTGGAAGACTGGTCCTACCAAATCATAGTCAATATAATGAAAGCGCAAGTCAAATGCATGCATAAATAAATCATGTCAATGCACATCAATTTCAATCATTGGCCTCCTAGTATAGCCATAAGGGCTTAGGGAAGATGTGATTTAGGGCTAGGGGGTAAAATGGGAAGATTCGGGAACAATTAGCCCGAAGGGCAAAATTGTCATTTTTTGAAAGGTTTGGATACCGAATTACCCAAAATATTCCATGGCCAGTTGATTGTGGCAATTTCCCATTTTTGGGAATTTTTTGGAATTTCTTGATTTTTCTTCAATTTTTGGAAAACGATTCGTCCAAAGGGCGAAATCGTCATTTTAAGAAGCGTCGGGGTTCAAAAACACCCAGAATGAGTCTTGGCCAGTTGTTTGTGGCCATTTCCTATTTTTGGGGATTTTCCTGGATTTTTTAGAATTTTTTTTAGAAGATGGTTTGCCAAATGGGCAAAACCGTCATTTATGGAAAGATCGGGGGTCAAATGACCCGGGACAGGTCATGGCCAGTTGAATGTGGCCATTTCCTATTTTCTGGAATTTTTCTGAATTTTCCGAATTTTTTTGAATTTTTTATGATTTTTTATTTTTTATTGATTTTTTGATTATTTTATTATTATTTATTATTTTCCGAATTTTTTAACATTTAAAAATATTTTCCGGGCCGGGTCAAACCCGGCCCGCGCCTCTCGGGCGCCCGGCCCGACCCTAGGGGTTGAAACCGGCCTAAAACGACACCGTTTTATATTTTTAAATATTTTTTCTATTTTTTAAACAATTTTTGGATTTTTTATCTATTTTATTTAATTATCCGAAAATTCCCCGGATCGGACGGTCCACGTCATGCCACGTGGCTTCGTCTCGTGCGCCCGATCTTCCACTAGATCGGGCGACTCACAGAGAGCCACGTGGCTCGATCACGACCGTCGGATCAAAAATTAATTTATTTTCTTTTTTAGAAAAACCTACAAATCGGACGCTCTAGAACGTGCCACGTGGCCTCCTCTGGTGCGTCCGATCTTGTACAAGATCGGATGTCCCTCAGTGAGCCACGTGGCACATCCTCGTCCGCCGGATCGATTATTCGAAAATCATTTATTTAATTTTCCAAAAATTCCAGGATCGCGACACGTGTCGCGATCGTGGCCGTCCGTTTGTTTTATTTGAAAATAAGCGGACCGGACCCCACCCGGCTGACGTGGCTGCCTACGTGGCACGCCACGTCGGCCGTTGACCGACCGGAGGGTCGCCGGAGAAGACGATGAACAGTGAAAAATCCGGCGGGAATAGTAAAAATTCCGGCGAGGTCGCCGGAAAATTGCGAAACGGGCCCGAAACTTGGTATTTTTCGCCCGTTCTTGCGGCATTCGACTCCTTGGACAACCCACATCAACATACAACCTAAATAATAATCATGAACACGCTAAAAACCGGCGAACCGGACCTCCCCGAACCCGACTCCGGCGAGAATTCACAGAAAAATTTTATTCGTTTAAACTCGATTCTAGGCATTCACATGGCATCTAAGGAAGGTTTAGAAGCTTACCTGGGGTCCCTTGATGGCCGGCGGCCTCCGGTTTCGCCGGCGTGAACTCTTGGTCCGGGTATGGCTCGGCGATCTCCGGCCCTCGTTTTTCGGTGGCGTTCGATGCAAAATAAAGGGGAAACGAGGCTTAGAGTTGGCTCTAATGCATGCTTGAGGCTAGACACGCGCAAATGGAGCTCCGGGATGGCTTGGCCGAGAGCCAAAAATTCAAAGCCCATTTGGGCATTTCGTCGAACACATAGGGTGCGCACAAGAAATGGAGGTCGGGAGAGAATACCAACCTATCCGGAGATTGCCGACGACCGCCGAAGCTCCGATGGGGTTCCGTGGTGTGCGGGGAAGCCTTGCCACCTTCCGGCTTCGTCCTTACTCCCCCCAAAACTCTCTCTCTCTCCTATGGCCTAGCTCGGTTTTTATCCGAGAATCTCTCGGTTTTGCGTGGCCGACCGGCGCTCCTCGGCCTCAGAGACGAGCATGGCCTTCCGTCCTCTTGTCCCCCACGCTCGGTGTTTCTTTTTCTTTGAAAAAACGCACGCCCCCACGCCGCCCCCATCTTCCTCTGTTCTGCCCACGGTCTGCTGCACATTCTGTGCATTTGCAGACCCGGGTCGGGTCGGGCCGGACCCGACCGACCCGGTTCGGCCAAATCGCCCAAATCGCCAAATTGACCCCCCAAATGACCTCTTTTCATGAAATTGATGGCAAAATCGGATTCCTTGACATGTTTTCCATCAAATATGGGTATTTTCGTGAATCAATTTATTGAAATTCTGTGAAAACCCTAAATTGTCCCTAGGATCCGAAATTTAATTTCGCCAAATCGAAGGCCTAAACGATCGAATTAGCCAAAATTGAGCCCACCAATGGATTCAGCATGATGAAAACTGTTGGGTAGAGGTGTTTAATTTTAATGGGTGTGCCCGTGTGAAATTTAATTTCAAAAATTGTGAAACCGGGGACTAAATTGAAAGATTTTTATGCAATTAAGCCCTTTTGGTTAAAATTGATCAAATTGGAGGGCAAATTGACCCAATTGCATTTCAGTACTTTAGAGTCCAATGTCATAGCCTATAAAAACCGAGAATTGAAAATTAAAAGACTCGAAAAGGATTTTTTAGGCCCGGTTCGGGATTAGGTTTGTGAAGGAACCCAATGAACCAAGCCGAATTTCCCTAATAAAAAGTGAAAATATTAAAGAGAGAATTAAAATGAAATTTCTGAATATTTTTTTGTAATTTTCTGACCACGGATGGTATTTTTCTGATTTTTTGGTTATTTTCATAATTAAATAAATTCCAAAAAATATTAAAAAATTCAAAAAATATTTTTGTTCAAAATTGGTTCCTAAGGCTAGGCTAAGGCTCCCAAAGTTGATTTTGCAATTTTTTTGACCTTTTTGTTATTTTTAATTAATTTTAGAAATAAAAACTATAATAACGGATGGTCAAAAATCAGGTGTCAACAGCTGCCCCTCTTTGAGAGTGAGCTCGTCAGAGGTTGCTTTCAAAGACAAAATGACACCTAGATCTTGACCGACTCGACTGGGGGAAAGAAAGGCTATGACATCGGACCTTCAAGTCTTTTGATGAATGCTCAAATTAATCACCGGTTTACTCTTGCAATTCGAACATGGGCCGGAGTGAGAGAGGCTTACCCGACGCTCACCTGTCAGATGCTGCCGGTTGCGATGACTTTCAAGGAGATACCTAGGACTGGTTCAGAATATCCTAGGGAGATTAAGCTCTGATCTGTATGGTAGGTCATACCATTAGTTGACCCTTATGGCGGTTTCTACCATTGGTTGACCCTTATGGCGGTTTCTACCATCAAGTTGACCCTTATGGCGGTTTCTACCATCAAGTTGACCCTTATGGCGGTTTCTACCATTCAATTGACCCTTATGGCGGTTTCTACCATCATTTGACCCTTCAGGCGGTTTCTACCTTTGGTTGAGTTTAGTTTTGACCCTTATGGCGGTATCTACCTTGAATTGACCCTTCAGGCGGTTTCTACCTTTGGTTGACCCTTATGGCGGTTTCTACCATCAAGTTGACCCTTATGGCGATTTCTACCATGGAGTTGACCCTTCAGGCGGTTTCTACCTTTGAATTTAGTTTTGACCCTTATGGCGGTATCTACCTTTGAGTTGACCCTTATGGCGGTTTCTACCATTCAATTGACCCTTATGGCGGTTTCTACCATGGAGTTGACCCTTCAGGCGGTTTCTACCTTTGAGTTTGATTTTGACCCTTATGGCGGTATCTACCTTCAGTTGACCCTTATGGCGGTTTCTACCATTCAATTGACCCTTATGGCGGTTTCTACCATGGAGTTGACCCTTCAGGCGGTTTCTACCTTTGAGTTTGATTTTGACCCTTATGGCGGTATCTACCTTCAGTTGACCCTTATGGCGGTTTCTACCATCGGTTGACCCTTATGGCGGTTTCTACCATTCAATTGACCCTTATGGCGGTTTCTACCATGCAGTTGACCCTTATGGCGGTTTCTACCATGGAGTTGACCCTTATGGCGGTTTCTACCATCAAGTGAGACTCCAGACTGATAGGAATCTAAGGATGACGCGCCCGTTCTGTAGGGTTTGTCGGAGACTCGATCGTTCTGTAGATCGGTCTTGGAAAAGGTTTGCCTACTAAAAGGCTACGCCTATGAAATGACATATCCCGTCTTGTTGGGACTAGTCGAAGACTCGATCGTTCTGTAGATCGGTCTTGGAAAAGGTTTGCCTACTAAAAGGCTACGGCTATGAAATGACATATCCCTTCTTGTCGGGACTAGTCGAAGACTCGATCGTTCTGTAGATCGGTCTTGGAAAAGGTTTGCCTACTAAATGGCTCCGCCTCGGAATGACATATCCCTTCTTGTCGGGACTAGTCGAAGACTCGATCGTTCTGTAGATCGGTCTTGGAAAAGGTTTGCCTACTAAAAGGCTCCGCCTCGGAATGACATATCCCTTCTTGTCGGGACTAGTCGAAGACTCGATCGTCCTGTAGATCGGTCTTGGAAAAGGTTTGCCTACTAAAAGGCTCCGCCTCGGAATGACATATCCCTTCTTGTCGGGACTAGTCGAAGACTCGATCGTTCTGTAAATCGGTCTTGGAAAAGGTTTGCCTACTAAAAGGCTCTGCCTAAAGATTGACATCATTAAGGTCTCTTTTGGAAGGTTCACCTAACTCTAGGTTCACCTGAAGGCTGTCCTGGGATTTAGGGGTTACCTGAAATCTCGCAGAAGGCCGAGTTGTCCTTTCGACATGCGAGGTACCTTTCTGGGATATGGGGACTCCAATTATCCTGCAGAAAGCTGAAACCTGCAAACTTTTCATTAAAAAGGTATCAGTTTGGGACCTGGGTTCTCCAGGGATCCTGCAAAACATGACCCTATGAGCTTTTCTTGACAGAGCAAGGCATCCTTCCGGGATCATGGGTTCTCCACGCCCGATGGGACTGTCTGAATTTTGAAAAAGGGGTCTCATGACGAGGGTTCTCCACGTCCGATAAGACTGCCTGATTTTTTGAAAAAGGATCCCGAGACGAGGGTTCTCCACGTCTACTGGGATTGCTTGATTTTTTTTGAAAAGGGATCCTAGGACGAGGGTTCTCCACGTCATGCTAGGACTGTCTGAATTTTGAAAAAGGGGTCTCATGACGAGGGTTCTCCACGTCCGATAAGACTGCCTGATTTTTTGAAAAAGGATCCCGAGACGAGGGTTCTCCACGTCTACTGGGATTGCTTGATTTTTTGAAAAGGGGTCCTAGGACGAGGGTTCTCCACGTCATGCTAGGACTGTCTGAATTTTGAAAAAGGGGTCCTAGGACGAGGGTTCTCCACGTCATGCTAGGATTGCTTGATTTTTGTTTTAAAAGGGGTCCTAGGACGAGGGTTCTCCACGTCATGCTAGGACTGCTTGATTTTTGAAAAAGGGTCCCGAGACGAGGGTTCTCCACGTCTACTGGGATTGTTTGATTTTTTGAAAAAAGGGTCCTAGGACGAGGGTTCTCCACGTCATGCTAGGACTGCTTGATTTTTGAAAAAGGGGTCCTAGGACAAGGGTTCTCCACGTCAAGCTAGGACTGCTTGATTTTTTGAAAAAAGGGTCCCGAGACGAGGGTTCTCCACGTCATGCTAGGACTGTCTGAATTTTGATAAAGGGGTCCTAGGACGAGGGTTCTCCACGTCATGCTAGGATTGCTTGATTTTTGTTTTAAAAGGGGTCCTAGGACGAGGGTTCTCCACGTCATGCTAGGACTGCTTGATTTTTGAAAAAGGGTCCCGAGACGAGGGTTCTCCACGTCTACTGGGATTGTTTGATTTTTTGAAAAATGGGTCCTAGGACGAGGGTTCTCCACGTCATGTTAGGACTGCTTGATTTTTGAAAAAGGGGTCCTAGGACGAGGGTTCTCCACGTCAAGCTAGGACTGCTTGATTTTTTTGAAAAAATGGTCCCGAGACGAGGGTTCTCCACGTCTACTGGGATTGTTCGATTTTTTTTTTGAAAGGGGTCCTAGGACGAGGGTTCTCCACGTCATGCTAGGACTGCTTGATTTTTTTTTAAAAAGGGTCCCGAGACGAAGGTTCTCCACGTCTATTGGGATTGTTCGATTTTTTTTTTTTTTTTGAAATGGGTCCTAGGACGAGGATTCTCCACGTCAAGCTAGGACTGCTTGATTTTTTTTTAAAAAGGGTCCCGAGACGAGGGTTCTCCACGTCTACTGGGATTGCTTGATCTTTGTTTTAAAAGGGGTCCTAGGACGAGGGTTCTCCACGTCATGCTAGGACTGTCTGATATTTTTGAAAAGGGTCCTAGGACGAGGGTTCTCCACGTCAAGCTAGGACTTTTTCTTTTAAAAGGGTTTTTCTTCCCATCTTTTCAGAGATCCCGAAGTTTGTCGAGAATTCAGTTTTTCGAAGCAGTGAAAGATTTTATTTTGACAAAGCTTCAGTTGAGTCTGTTGAGGCGACATTCTGGGAGCTGGGTTCTCCAGGTATCCTGCAGAAGTTTGAGCCCGAAAGATTTTTCTTCACCAAGAAAACGTTAGTAATCTTTGGAAGACAACGGTTGTCCAATCGACAAAATTTTATGACTTAAGTTTTAGTCATGAAAAGTGCACTTTGATGCTGGAGGTTATCCAAAACATTCTTGCAACATACAGATGTGATCACAAATTCCTTGCGCGGAAAATCTGGATCAACGGTTTAAAAATTCCAAAAAGAGTTTGTTCAAAACATTAATTGGAATATTTCTCGTTCAAGAGGTCTTCTCACCTGTTTTGAGATAGTGGTCTTTATAGGGGATGCACTCAATTCCCTACTAACCTGTGCCTAGGTTTTGGGCTCATTCGCAGCGCTTACATTTTGATCGGTCGGGAGGTCTTCCACGGGACCGAAATGTTGGGCTTGGTATTGGTCTTCAAGGGGGACCCGCTTTGGAGTCGAGGCCATTGAACGAAAGTTTTCACCATCTGCTCCGGGTTTACAAGTCAAGAACCCTGCAAAATGAGAAAGAAATAGTCTTGCTCATACCTCTTCGAGCTAAGCTATATGTTAACCCAAGTGTCTTAGTCAGAGAAGACTGTTTCAGGGTTATGATGTTGGTAGGATTGGGGACCGAAAAAGGCTTGTTTTTGGCCCAGAAATTATGAGGGGATTGACAGTGGTGATCATTGCAAATTTGCCACCAGTCTCTTCCATTCTGCATCTTCAGTCTTTGAGGCGCGCAACCGATTTTGAGGTGTGCACCAGCTCTTTCAGAGAGCGTCTCTTGTTGCATTAAGAAGATTGACAACTCTGTCTGCGTCTTTCCTCCGCGCTTGACATCATTCGGAGGAGCGTCCTTTTGATCTGACTCCTTTAGGGGTCTTTCTCTCTTCCTTTCCCTACCAGGTTTCATTAGGGAATCGATCAAATTGTTCACCCGAGCATCGGCCTCGCTTTTACCAGGCACTTCGCTTTTTCTTGATGCTGGGGGTTTCTTTAATCCCTCGTCATAAGTGGGATGCTTTGACAATTGTGCTACATATATGATTTGGCTATTAGCACGCTTAAGCATCGACTTAGTAGCTTTTTCGTAAACCCTAGGTCTTGAACTCCCTCGTTTCTGAAGTGACCTGCCTTTGCCTTGGAATTTGTAATGATCACCAACGGGTTTATGAAATGAATTTGCAGGCTCAATTTGGCTATGCAAATGATAAACGTGTGTGGGATAGAGAAATGAACGCTTCTCGTCATCCTATGGTACTTGGATTACCATATAAACAACACACAAAGATTAATGTTAGTCCGAGCAAGAAAATTTCCAACCATTTTCTCCTGATGTTGCTGGACTCGCCTCCATTTTGCCCCAATGTGGGGTGGTTCTTGACAGGGTTGAGAATGAAAACCGCCGTTCAAAGGGGTTGTCAATGGTCACCTGTAGTGTTTGGGGATATGAAACGAATGCCTCCGTCATCCCAATCCATGTAATTGCTGCGAATAATCCCTACTTCCGTAGGTCTAGATTTCGCTATCTGATCTGCTCCACTTCTCTCTCAAGTGTGTATATGGGACGTGTTTGGATTAGGCTTTGCCTCTCGTCTTTCGAGAAAACGTCCCTTTGAGATTTTTGAGCAACTTTTGATTGGAAAAATCTCTTTTATTTTCTCCAAAAATTTTACCCGCCAAGGGGATTTTATGATGCACAATGCATGTTGTTATTCATGTTCGGACAACCTCCTGTTTTAAAACACGAGTGCCAATGAAGTTTGAATTCTATGCCCTTTTCTAGACAATAGATTCTGAAAGCTTTTCGTTTTCCCTATGTTTTTATTTAACATCTTCAATTGATTAGGGAAATGGATACTTACCTGTCCACCGTGGCCGGGGATCCTTGAAAACGTAAAACAAGCATGTCATTGTATGTTCACGAATTTCGCAAAAACTTGGAACGATACATTTTACCCTTGGTCATGTATTCCAACGGGTAATACATGTGATATGAAAACCTGTTTTGCCTTGATGGCGAGCCCCTGTCAAAGACGGAAATTAGGTGTCAGTTCGCGTTCCAAAATTCAAGGCAAATTGAAACGATACTGCCTTGTCCTTGCTTTGTGTTTTCATTTGAACACAAATGCGCAGCTTGCGGAATTTTGGCCCTCTATCTTGTGGCCTTGATCCCTCTGTTTGGTTGGCGATGAATCATTCTCCAGGATTTGCCCTAGAGGAGATCCATTTGTGTTTTTGGACGCATTCCAGCGCCACTCTTCAGAGTTCCTTTTATTCAAGGAAAAAGGAAATTGTTATCGGAATGCATGTCAAAGCATGAAGTGTAGAAGCGATACTTTTTACCCTCCACTCAGTCTTATAATCAAAGACCATTTCTTGGAGTCCTGACTTCTAAGGTCGATAATTCTATTTGCCTCCTTGTCGGCGAGTTCTTTTATTTTGCGGCTTTCTGGTGCCAACAATTTTCTGTCCATCTTGACGGTGAACCCCTGTCAACAATAAACATTAAGTGTAAGTTCGTGTTTCGAAATTCGAGACAAATCGAAACGATACTGCTTTACTCTCGCTTCGCGCCTCCATTTGAACGCAAATGTAAGGCTTGTTGAAGTCGGCCATCTAGCTCGTGGCCATGATCTATCCATCTGTTTGGCAACGAAATCCTTCTCCAGGATTTGCACTGGATGAGATCAATTTGTGCTTTTGGACGTATTCTACGTCATTTTCTAGGGTTCCGTTTCCCGGCAACTTGCCTCTTGCAACGGATATTTCTTTTCGCCTCCACGTCGGGTGAGATCCTTTATTTTGTGGCTTTTTGGTGCCGCCAATTTTCTGCCAAATGAGAACAAACTCATGTTAAGCATGGGATCTTTGGGAGATCAATTTGGAACGATACAAAGTTACCGTTCACCCAGGTTTGTATCCTGGGGTTTACTTCCGATGAGGACGACTCTGTCATTGCGTCCATGGATTTTGCCAGAGAAGAAATGTCCTTCCTTTGTCCGGCGCACAAATGATTCACTTGCCCCGGTTAGACGTGGTTCATCATGGCTAGGTGATGCCTGCCCCAGCTAAATTCATTCCTGCGTTTTGCTATAATCTCCACCCTCTTTGGGGATGTCTTCCCTCTTGGGATTCCTGATGACGCCTTACTGACGTATTCCTTTCCTTCGTCGATTACCGACGCTTCTCATTTGATGTGGATGATGGATGCTGCTTCATCTCGTCTGTATTTGTGGGTGTTGTTCGTGAGACGATCCTCAATCACGTCGACAACTGCTTTGCCCCAGTTGGGCGGTGTTCATCTTGGCAGCATGCCTTGGCATTCCCATGCTTTTGGACGATTTTCAATCCGATTTGAAGACATTCATGCACCTGCATATGAAGAGACAGGTGTGGGGATTTATCTGGCTTCATTTGAAATTTCAGGAAGGAGGTACTCCCTTCGAGACTTCGTCCTTCCAACATTTGACGGAGCAGTGTTTTCCAAGTATTTTGCCCCAGTGAGGCTTGTCTTGGTGTTTGTCATCTCTGGGTTTGATAATCCTGGTTCGATGCACTTTCATGGGAGATCGTGAGAATTTGCCCCCGGCTTGGCTCCTCGAAGCAGGTGGGGGAGCCCGCTCCCACGAATTTTGTCGATTCTGGTCATCTATCTCAATTGCCAGGGTCTTTGATTATTTTTTCCTCTATCCCTAGACAGCTTGATAGTCTGGGGATTTGTCGTGTGGCGATTTGGTGATCCTCTCGATCACAGTCGCCATTTGAGGTATTCGATGTTTCCCTATTGAAGAGAAAAAACCTCATAAGTAAAGGGCATATACAATTGACTATTGGAGTCGATACAATTTACCCTTGAAAATTATCCTGCGAGAACCGGCATTTCTTCCTTTGGGTTCCCTGTATGTAGGATGTGTGCACGATATGCGTGATGCATGTTATGTATGAGTGCAACGAAAAAGGAGTTCGTGCTTTTCACTCTATTCAGAGAAAGCATTTTTATCAGATATGTCAATCTGGAAAACTTGAAATTTTCTTTTCAAGTGTTCTTTTCACATAAATTTCTAAATGATGATAAACTTCTTCAGGTTTTCTCAAAGGTTTTGTTCACAAATTGAGCTATTAGAATGCTCTTAAAAATGTTTAGCCAAAGTGCATGTCTGAGATGCCAAGAAAAGGGGTACTCCCTGTTTGTCATTTGAAGGCATTGCTTCTTGGGCCCTTTGCTTCTGTTCCTAACCTGAAAGGAAAAAGAAAGGAAACATTATTCTCATATCAAGAAAATAATCATTTTGGAACGATACGTCCTTTTACCAGAATCGATGGCTCCGCATCGTTCTCCATCTCATTTAGAAGGGTTTGATGTGTTTTGTCTTTGATTGATTATTCCACTTCATCATGATTCATGGGTGATAACTGCTTCAGGGACTTCCCCTACGTATCCCCATGGTGAATTCGGCGCATCCTACATTTGGTACCCTTTCCGGGTAGAGAGTGATTTGCCCTCAGCCACTGGACGCTTTGTCTGGGGCTGGCCGATTTAGTTTTAGGCGATCTGATCATGCCGTGTTGATGTATTCAATCTTCCGAAGATCTCAGCATTTGATGTTCTGCGACGTTTGACACTCCTTGGTCTCATCCATGCATTCCAAATTCTTCATGCGCATTTTGCCTTGTCGTCATTTTATGACGTCCCTCGATCATTCTGTTGTTTGACATCAGCAAGCACGGGTTTACTTGTGGCTGAGTACTTCAACATCCTGGAGCGTTACTTCACAAGCAACAATTTTCTTCATTGTGTCTTGTCGCATTCACCTTACGCTTTAACAATCTTTCACGCCACCTGTACGATGAAATGAATGAGTGACTCGATTGCTGCATAGGGAGCTTTAATTGAAACGACTAAGGATTTACTATCCCCGCTCTGGTCACTTCTGGCATCCAAGATGCTGGAAATTTTTCAATGGGCCCGTTCATTCTCGTCATCACCTGCAAGAACGAGAAACCATATCAACTCGTGAACCAGTCAATCCGATTTGGAACGGATACAGCTTTTTCGACTTAGGGAGAGCCAATCCTAATTAGGTTGCTCCTTCTTCATAATTTAATTCATTTTGTCATTGCAATCCCAACGGGTGACATCTGCTGAAGGCACATTTCTTTCCGTCTTGTAGGGAAGACAAATTTTCCTTCGTTTATCTTTGACCCTCTTATCCTGTAGACAAAAGACATAAAGGTCCCCGTAAGGTATAACATTCGAAGGGCTTATTGGAACGATTACAGTTTCACCGTCGTTCCATGATCATCTTGCATGTGATCGGATGAGGATATTTTCGACAAATGTATGCCATGTAAAGCATGTCCCTCGTGTCTATCCATAAATGGATTTTCCTTCTCTACCTGTTTTTCACCTGAGAGGAAAAGAAAGGAAATATTATGCTGGTATCTGATTGAAAATCAATTAGAAACGATACGTCTTTACACTTGATCCGGCTGCCCCGGTCAGGTGGCGTCTGCCCTAGTTGAGTGGGATATGCCCCAGTCGACTGCTTTGATCCTTTCACAATTTCTACGGTTCCCTTTTCAATTAGGGGATATCCGCCATTTGGAGCTTCCTGTCTCTTTTCATCTTGGCGGGCTTTGCCCCAGTATGTCGTCTTAGTGAGAAGTTGACTCCTTTGTCTGTCTTCAAACATCCATCCTAGTAGCTCTAGTTGTCGACTAGCTTCGATATTCTTGAAGGACCACTCCTGAGGATCAATAAAACACAATCAACAAATTTTCAAATTTAAAGAGATTAGATCACAGCTAATTCTCTTCTGAATGTGGCTCCTTTGATCGCATGTTGTTCAACGTCTTGAAAGATGGCAACAATGCCCTCATCAGTTGACTATTTTTCTTGAGGATTCCCTGGTCTTCCCTCATTAGTTGACTCTCTAGGGTGGTCCAGCGCTTTTCTATGCCATCCTGGTCCATTTTAACTTGCGACTGATTCTTCGCACAAGTCCTCGGATTTTGATTCTGGAAATCACCTGTTCGAATGACAGGAATATGTCAAAAAGGGAAGTAAAGCATAAATCCTTTCAATTTTATGCTTTCTTGTGAATAACGAAGATAAGGACTTTTACACAAGCCTTAACCTCATGTGAAAAGCTTTTACCGATGTTTTTCAAGAGAAAACATAAAACTAAAAGGAGCGTAATCCATGGTTATTACTTTTGGCAAATCCCCAGAAAATCTGTGGAATTTCCAGGAAGATAAAAATACAGTTCCAATGTGTCCTAAATTCGGTGAGAGATAGGACATCCCAATTGAAATGATTTCCCGAAGGTAATTTGGATATCATGTCTCCTCTTGAATTCAGGAAACATGGACGATTTTAATTAATTACCAAGGATTACCAAGGATGCATGCCGTAAACCGGTTCAATTCCATGTCCGGCGCACCATGAAATGAATGTTAGATTCTCGTACTTGGGTTAAACATGCCAAGTGTGAGTTCTAACGAAAATTTCATCTGGATAAGACATGCAATCGAGTCGAAAAATCCGAATGGTTGAGAGGAATTCCAGCGTCGCGTTCCAACGTGAAGACACTTAGACAAGAATTAGAAATCGAGGTGCAGAAGATAGATGGGAGACCCACAGGCGGGTGCTCCTTACAGACTCGATGATCCTGATAAAAGAAAATGGACGACTGGAACATGACCCTTAATAACCTAAAGAGATGCCCCAAGCCGGGTCTTTGTGGGACGATGCTTGATGTCTTCGGTCTGGCCCTTCGGGTCTTCGTTTTTATCAGATCCCCCTTTGATAATGTCCGGAAGGTGTCTCGGATTTGCTGTTATCGCCTATCCTTCAATTTCCGGTAAGGTTACTGGATCATTCCTCGGACAGCTCGAAAAGGGTAGACTCCGTTGAATGTCCAGGCGGTCTGACGGCGGATGACGCGTCGCTCATACTTAAATACATCCGGGATGTGGGACCGACTTGGAGAGATCATCTCTTTTATCTATACTCTAACATGGTATTGTCGCGACCCTCTTGAGGTTGTCAGGCTCTCGAGGGCTAATGGGCCGTCCTGTCTGGTCGGACGCGGGCCTCTCCCAAGGCCCATTACCCAAATCGCAACGGAGGTATGCGTGATCGACTTTCAGTGTGGTCTAGTGACATGTGCTAAGTGTGCATGCCATGGAGTCGCCACCAATCATTTTTTTAGAGTGTGATTGGACCACCCAATCGAATAGTTGGGAGTTTCTATTCAATTCTGCGAGAACCAGAGAAATGGTTTCGGGGACTTAGTTACACCAACTGTCAGAGTTGACGCCCTTTCGGTACCTAAGTTGACTGAATTTTCTAGCCTAAGATTCATGCGGATGAGTAAGGTATGAACCCTAAATCTAAAAATTCATGCAGATAGGAGTGATTATCCTAGCAATCACAATCAGTAATAAAATGCGCAACTCAAGAAATCTAGATATGCAAATAAATCACATGACATTCTTAATAAGGCCCTATTTATCAATCACAGCTCAAGAATGATTTAGCTGTCCTAGCCATTCTACACACGATCTAACCTAAGAAAAGCATTAGGAAGCATCGAAGGAGTTCGAGAGTACTCACATTGGGTTCGTCGTGCCCTGATTTGGTCTTGGACGAGCTATCGAGCTCATGCCGACCCGATTATATTTAGGGATCCACTCGGCGTTTTACATCATGAAATCATGTGAAACAAAAACGAAAATATTCAGCAAGGGGAATTTATTGTAGATGGTGGTCGATCTAATTGGACGTCAAGACTAAAAAATATGTAGAAATTTACAAATTAAAATACTCGAATGACATTTTTTTGCCAAATTCAACTCTATGCGTCGTGAAGAAATACATGCAATTGAACTTGAATTTTGACTATTTATGAGTTCAAAATGAAAAGGAAATTAAAATAAAAATATTGACTATTTTTCTATATTTTTACGACATCGAACGCTATTTTTCTTCATTTTTCATGTATTTTTCTATTTTTGGAAAATATTAAAAAATATGACAAATTATTTTTTTTTATCAAAAATGGTTCCTTTAGCTTGGTCAAGGCTACCAAAAATGATTTTTTAATTTTTTTTAACTTTTTATAGATTTTTTATGAATTTTTAAAAAATAAACTATGAAAGACTGATCAAAAATCAGGTGTCAACAGCTGCCCCTCTTTGAGAGGAATTTCGTCAGAGATTTCTCTCAAAGACAAGGTGACACCTGTGTTCCGATCGACTCGACTGGGAAAAGAAAAGAAATCATGACATCCAATTTTCATGTCCATCAATGTGTGCTTTTCCTTAAAAAGAGATGTGCTCGTTCAATTCCCTGATATGATATAAGAAAGTTAAGGAGTAGATAGACTTCCCTGCCCCTTACCTGTCGAATGCTTGCGGCATTTTCTGTGTCTGATGGGTTCAAGTAGATTCCTAAGGACTTGTCATCGGAGTGTCCTGGGGATGTTAAGCTCTGACCTGTATGGTAGGTCAAACCATAATGGGATTCCTAACTGATAGGAACCTAAGGAAGACGCATCCCACATTTGGGAATTTGCCAAGGGTTTTGATCCGTGTGGTGGACTAAACTAGAAATGGCTTGCCTAATGTAAGGCTTATTAGGGAAAACGAATCCTCCCGCGTTCGGGATTCATCAAGGTTTTGATCCGTATGGTGGATCGGACCATTGGGTTGATCCTTCAGGCGGTCTCTACCAGTCCTTTGACCCTTCAGGCGGTTTCTACCATTCATTGACCCTTCATGCGGTTTCTACCATTGGTTGACCCTTAAGGCGGTTTCTACCATACATTGACCCTTCAGGCGGTTTCTACCATTGTTTTGACCCTTCAGGCGGTTTCTACCATTGGTTGACCCTTCAGGCGGTTTCTACCATACGTTTCTACCATTTATGAGATTCCAAATTGATATGAATCAAAGGATGACGTACCCGCTCTTTGGGGCTAGTCGGAGACTCGATCATTCTGTGGATCGGTCTTAGAAAAGATTTGCCTACTAAAAGGCTTCACCTAAGGATGACGCACCCAGTCTTTGGGGCGGCCAAAAGTCCTGCAGAAAGCTTAGACCTGAAAAAATTTTCCTCGCCAAGAAGATATTAGTAATCTTTGGGAAGACAATAATTGTCTAACTGACAAAATTCTACAACTTAAGTTTTAGTCATGAAATGTGCATTTTGATTGCTGGAGGTTATCCAAAACATTCCTACCATATACAGATGTGATCATAAATTCCTTGCACGGAAACTCTAGATCAAACAATTTGAAAATTTCAAAAAGAGTTTGCTCAAAACATCCATTGGAGTATTTCTCATCCAAGAAGGCTCCTCACTGCTCTGTGATAATGATCTTTAATAGGGAAAGTGCTCAATTTCCTACCGACCTGTGCCTGGGTTTCAGGATCATTCGCAACGCATACATTTCGACCGATCAGGAGGTCTTTCACGGGACCGTAGTGTTAGGCTTGGATATCGGTTTCCAAGGGGGACTCACTTTTGAGTCAAGGCCGTTGAACGAAATTTTTCACTATCTGCTCCGGGTTTACAAGTCAAGAACCCTGTAAAATGAGAAAGAAATAGTCTTGCTCGTACTTCTTTGAGCTAAGTTATACATTAACCCAAGTGTCTTAGTCAGATAAGACTGCTTCGGGGTTGTAACATTGGAAGGATTGGGGACCGAAAAAGGCTTATTTTTTGCCTAGAAATTGTGAAGGGTTTGGCATTGGTGATCATTGCAAATTTGCCACATGTCCTTCGAAGAACATCTCCATTTCTTGAAGTGTACACTCCTCTTTTAGAGCGCACAAGGATGTTTAAAAGCGTCTCTTGTTACATTAAGAGACCGTCTGTTTGTGTGTTTGCAATTTGAGCACGACATCATTTGGAGAGTAGTCATCTTGATCTGACTCCTTTGCAGGGTCTTTTCATCGTATATCTAGACTTTACTGGGGATATTTTGAATAGACATCAGCCTTGCTTTTTACCAGGCACTTTGCTTTTTCTTGATGTCTAGGGATTTTTCTTTTCCCCCTCTTTTTAATCCCGTGTTTTTCTTTTCTTTTGGAGCTTGGATTTTCGGCAATCATGCTAGATATGCAACTTAAACTTTGGCACGCTTCCATTCCTAAAGTGATGTTGCCTTTGCTTTGGAATATGCAATGATCACCAATAGGTTGATGAAATGAATTTGCTGGCTCAACTTGGTCGTGCAAAGGATAACAGTGTGTAGGATAGAGAAATGAATTATTCTCGTCATCCTATGACACTTGGATTATCATATAAACAACACACAAAGATTTATGTTAGTCCGAGCAAAAAAATTTCAAACCGTTTACTTTCTGATACTGTTGGACTAACCTTCATTTGCCCCAATGTGGGGTGGTTCTTGACAGGGTTGAGAATGAAAATCGCCGTTCAATGGGGTTCTCAATGGGCATCTGTAGTGTTTGGAATGAAGAAATAAATGCCTCTGTCATCTCGATCCATGTAATCGTTGCGAATGACCCTTATATCCATAGGTTAAGGTTTCGCTATGATTTCCAATCTCCTCATCTCTCAAGTGTGTATGGGACGTGTTTGGATTAGGCTCGCTTCTCTTATGAGAAAATACCCTTTTGAACAGTTCAAACGAATCTTGTTGGAAAAATTCATTTCATTTCATCAAGATTTATCCTTCAAAGGGATTTTGTGATGCACCATACATGTGTAATTCATGTTCAGACAATCTCATGTTTTAAAACATGAATGTCAATGAAGTAAGAATTCTATGTCTTTTTAGATGTGAGAATCGAATTAATTCTGAAAGTTTTTAATCTCCAATGAATTGGGAAAAGAGATACTTACCTGCTCATCGAGGCTGGAGATCCTGGAAATATAAAAGGGATATGTCATCGTATATTCTAAAAATTTACAAAAATTGGAACGATACATCTTACCCTTGGTCATATGCTCCAACGAGTGTACAAGGGTTGTGAAAATCTGCACTTCACATAGTAACACAAGATTGTTAGGTGTTCTAAAGTTCTTTCGACTTCTTGGTTTTTGGAGAAAAATGAAACTTACATGTCTGCCCTGATGGCGAGCTCCTGCCAAGGATAAATATTAAGCATTATTTTGGGTTTCCAAATTCAAAACAAATTGGGACGATACTACTTTACTCTTGATTTGAATTCCATTCTGCATGCCAATGTGCAGATTGTAGAAGCCGGCCCTCAAGCTTGTGGCCATGATTTCTTCGTTTGGTTGGGCAACGAATCCACCTCGAGGATTTACGTCGGAGGAGATTCATTCATCTTTTTGGGCGTGTTTCATGCACTGTTATGTTATTTGAATGCATGGCTTCTTGGGTGCCTCGTCTCTGTTCATCACCTGAGAGGAAAATGAGAGAACATTATCCCCGCATCTGATTGAAAATCATTTAGGAACGATACGTTCTTTTTACCAAATGGGTGGCTCCGCGGCCAAATGCGTTTTACATTGAAAGGATGGATTCCATTACGCTCTGCGGATGATAACTATCTCTTCAAGGACTTGCCCCACGGATTAAACGATGAATTTGATGTCTTCGGCTTCGACATGCTTTCCGGATGTAGGAATGGTTTGCCCCCATTTTCAGTGGAGATGGGTTTTGTCGAGTGGGCAACATCAAAAACTCATCCTAGATTTGGCTTTAGTCGAAGGTTGAAATCCCGACCTTGGATAAGCGAATCATGATTCATCTCCTTCTGCTTCGGATTTGTCATTTGCATGCTTCACATTTTACAATACCAACTTCGCCGCTTGATGAAAATGAATCGATGATTTTCGAATTGCCCCAAGTTCTATAGTCATCTGCGTCGAATCTCTTTGAACTTCATCGGGTGATAGACCAACTGATAAAATGATTTTTCAATCCCGAGATCGAACTCCTGACGTTTCGTACCACTTCCATTTCACTGACTACCAGGACACAGCACTATTGGCGTCCCTAACTGGTTCTTTTTTGTTATAAAATTCTTGAAGCAGTTAGCGACCCCCATCGAGAATGAAACAAGCTCAATTTAGAGTTCATAACGACTAAAGGTCCCTTAGAACGATACAGAGCTAACCGTCTTTGAGCTCGCTCGGGCTTTTGCTCGCATTTTCCTATGTGAAGCCTTTAAATGTTTTTCTTCGTGGCGTTCAATTGATTCGCCTCGACTCTAATCTAACAAGGGATTGTCGCACTCAAGCATGATGATGCTCGCAGGTAGTACTGATCGCTGCCCCAGATTAACTCTAGGCATTAAGGAAGATTATCTTGCATGGAAGACTTTATGACAGAAAGATTAATGATACATCCAGTCACATGTGCCTAGTTCCCTTGAGGATTCTCGGTGATCAGCCAGTTACACCATGAATCAGACATATAATCGTCATTTTGGATCATAACTTCATAAGTCCATCAGTTTTAAACTGATCGATCCAGATATGGAGCTCCTCATCAAGGAAATCTTTTGATTCTTCGAGCAACTGATATTCGGGTTGACCATCATCGCTTGGCGTTGAAGGATTCCTGTTTCTGTTGTGAGCGATCTGATTCTTCGAGCTAGAACCTTCGTCGTTGCTCGAGATTATAAGAGGATGATTGATCGGTTCACTATCAAAAGCACCTTCCATTTGGGAATGGAAGAAACAAAAATCCTCAGAGCATCCGCCCGCTTGATCTTCCGAAATCATATGCCCAAGCCGGGCAGATCTTTGAACACTAGGCGCAATATGTTGATCGGGGATAGGAAGAGCACTAGCGAAAAGTTGCTGCTCAAACCAAGGAGTTCGTACCTGCTGCACTTGTGGCATATACTCTTGAGGGGTGCTGAGATGATTCAGGGGAATATTCTGATTAGCGCCCAAGTAGTCAATGGTGCTGCTACCAGCTTGGTCGGTGCCTAGATTCGGCAGGGTATTTCTTACTTCAGGGGCATTGTAGTTATAGCCATGCCTAGTGTTTAGGCACAAGTTGAGTTCTTTCAGGTTCAGTGCTGTGTGGCGCTGTCTTAGCGCCCTTCTGTAGCTCTTGAGGTGACTCGCGACTCCATCTTTAGTGAGTCCTGGTATGTTCATGATCTCAAGTATGCGCGTTGGATATGCTGAGTTGATCCCTAGTTGCTGAACCGCACTAAGGAACTTGAGATGAAGCTCGGGGGACCAATTGACCCTCGTCTTCTTGCGACCCGGAACAGTGTTGACAACTTGGCTATTGCTCTCTGGCCTATTTCCAGTAGGATTTGATCGAGCCGGAAGTTGTTGTGGAGGGAATTCATCAGCTTTGGATTGGTCGGTCGTGATAGTAAGCTCATCGTTAAGGAAACTCCAATCATGGTGACGCATATCACATCCTTTAGAAGGCATCGGTATTGACTTCGTAGAATTGATTTGTTCATGCATATCTCCAACAAAATCCGATTGTATCGAAGATGGTTCGAGGGAGTGGGGTGGTGAATGAGCATTTTCAATCCTCATATAAGGCTTATCAAGGAACATTTCGCCGAGAGTGATAGGGCCACCGCAATTAAGGCAAGCGATAGTGCTGGGAGCTTTCTTATACCTCATGTTCTCCGCTCGAAGCTTTTCGTTTTCCTCCTTTAGAATGGCAAGTTCTTGACGTCTGTGTTGAGCCCTCAATTTGGCTCGCTTATTTTGAAACCAAAACTTGACCCTCAAAGGTTTCATCCCTAGCTTCTGGCCCAATTCATTTCTTTGTTTCATGTTCGGGAGAGGGCATTCACTAAAGAAAGCTTCAAGCTCTTGGATTTCATTCTGAGTGTGGCACTGGCGACGTTTCCTTTTCCGGGATTGACCATCGCTGCTGCTGTTGTCGTCGCTGCTGAGATCCTGAACTTCGTTGCCGAAAGGGTTGGGTTCTGTGGTTCTGGTACCAGACGCCATCCTAGAATCTTCGAGATCTCTCAGTAGTTCATTTTCTGAGATTTTTGGATCAGTCGCCTCTAGCAACTGATGGTAACCCTCAAACATGTTGGATCGAAAAATGTTCGATCAATTTTTGCTCGCTCAGGGTTCTCTACTCTCTCATGTATGCTCACTCTCTCTAAATTTTCTTTTGAGTGGTTCTGTATGCCCATGAAACGTTCTTTAAACATGGATGAAGATCATCAGGCAAGCGTTGCTCCCAAGATTTCGTATTTCCCGCTTTGTCGTCTTCTTTCTTCTTTTCAACGTGGAGGGACACCAAATCGATTTCCTTTTCTCGATATCCATGTCTGTCTCCCACTTATTTTCAAAAAGGTGGAACTACGCTCGCCTCCCGCTCAGTTTTTTAATATGATGGGACCGCCAAATCCTTTCGCAACTTTTTTCGATAGTTGCGCTTAACTCCCGTTCAATTTTAATATGGTGACACCGACATATCTTTTTACAACTTTTTTAGGTTTATCAAGCCTGAAATCGCGGACTGGGATAGATCTGATGGTTCACCGAAAGAGCCACCATTGCTTTACCCAATTAACTTGGCTCCACGAGCATTATTGCTATGCCTTTCTTCATTCTCGAGTTGCTATAAAAGGAGGAGTTAATGCAGAGAAGATTAACACTCTTACATAATTGTCTTTTCGTATTTTAATCACTCTACCACACTCATCTTCTTCTCCCTCACTCCAACGAAAATGACCTCCTCTCCTATTCGCGCTTTCTCGGCCGAAATTTTGGCCCAGTGGGAAAAACTCTATAACCTCCTCGGTCGAGGCTATGCTCATATAGCCGATCACCCAGAAACTGAAGATGAAATCCGTATTTTGCTCGTGGAAATAGACACCACCTCCATCGAGGGCACTAATTTAGAGAGGGAATATAGAATCTTCCCAACCCTCTTTATAAACTTTTTAGAGACTTACCGTGTCGCTCATCGAAAAGCTACCGTGGCTCACGTTTTGCGAGCTCGCTATGAGGATCGGTCCAACTGCTTGGTGTTGGCCAACCTTGTGGCCGATAGTCACAGAAAGGCTGTTGAGTTCGCCAACAAGCGAGTCTCGATGTTGCTTCGCGAGAGGGGAAATTTGGTGGAGCGCTTGGCCTTATCCCTGACCACCTATGAGCACGACCGTCGTAATGTCGTGTTGAAGTTTCAATGTGAGTGGCAGGAAGAAAGGCTTGACAGCATTACCGCGGATATAGCCCATGGGAGAGGACTAGTTCGGGACCTGGAAATAGCCGCCGAAGATCACGGGACCAAGGTTGCCGATCTTAAATGGGAATGTAAACGCCTTCTTCTTAAGCTTGCAGATCTCGAGTCTCGAGGTGGTGAGTATAAGCAAAGCATCAATAATATGGAGGGCCAACTAGGTTCCTTTGTGATGCTAATTAGGGCTCATTGCGGTTTTATGTTTCCACCCCGATGATTTGTATGATCTGCTTTTAAGGTCCCTCGATTGAGCGAAATGAATGAAAGCTCTAATGTGTGTGTCTCAACTTCTGTATGGCTGACTTTCTCGAACACCTGACCACTCTCAACCTAGGCAAGCTGCGCTTTGACATTGATGATTCGAGCGTGTACATCTTGATTTTTTAATCTTGCTTATGATCGGATAAAGGAACCTCCCACCGCGATTATCCACAAAAAGACTTCTCTTCTCTACTTGTTTTTAACCTATTTCAAATGAAAAGACAGAATCAGAAGAAAGAATTTGAAAAATAAAGCATAAATCCTTTCAATTTTATGCTTACTTGTGATTAATAGGGATAAGAGCTTTTACAAGGATTTTGGCCTTGTGCAAAAGCTTTTATCAATATTCCTCAAAGGAAAACATATCATTGAAAGAAATGTAATTCACGATAATCGCCTTTGATCAATTCCAAGAAAATCAATGGAATGTTCAAAAGTACACAATTACGATGTGTTTTAAATTCAATTGAAGATACGATATCCAAATTAAAGCTGTTTGCTAAGAACGAGAGTAATTTGGATATCTATCTTTTCATTAAATTTGAAAAACACGAATACTCTTGATCAATTATTGTGGATTACCAATGATGCAAAACATGCATGAACCAATTCAAGTTTATAGTTCCTTCTGGCGAAATTGGGATTGTATTGCCCTATACGGCCAAAAGGTTGTATAAGACTTCCAATTTCAATTTCATCCAAAGGAATTATAAAATTGATTTTGGAGTATTCGAGTGATTAGAAGAAATGCCACTATCACATTCCAATGACAAGTCAATAGAAATACAACAAATTTCAATCTGAATGTATATAAACACAAATAGATGCCTAATACAGTCAATCTAAGGGATCAGATAGAGAGGATCTCAGCAAAATAAATCCTATACAAGAAGGCTAGAAATGAAAAATAAAACAAAGGAATGTGATGTTAATACTTAGGCTCTTCTTGTCCACTTGGCGCTCGTAATGGGATGACACCATCTTCATCTTCCATCAAGAACATTGGGAGGAAAACACACATATCTATCCTCAAAATGGCATTTAATCCAATCACCGGAATTATGCAATGAATATAATGATTAAGAGCTGTAACAAGTTCGAGGGATAGAAAAGTCTTACCAACCAAACTTAAGAGAAAATCAAGCTTCTCTGTATTTTTTGCAGTGTTAGGTATACTAACCTTCCATAGACAAACGCATGAGACAAGTGAGGGAAAACTCCTAAAAATCAAAAGATAGGGCTTGGTACCTAAAGCCAAGGTTCTCACCTCGAATTCTGGGAAGAGCCGATTCCATTGCACAACTATCGTTGCATTGGGACTCAATCCATAGTTCGAAGTGAGCGGAATTGAAAAGTGGATTACCCCATGTTTTTCCTCACGGAGATTCCATTTTCAATTCCTTCTATTGTGTTCCTAAAGAGGGCGCCTGGGGTTTTAGGCGCAATTGTGTGTATTCATTGTGTCGTGCTAAAGCAATAGACATGCATTTTATTTAACAATCACCGCTTCAATATAAACATCCACACAATCATACATCCAAAACTCCTGCATGCATAAAACAAAGTTAACAAGCACTTCACCCCTTATTTCTCCCATCTACAAAAACATCTAACACATTCGTTAGCATATACACCTCACTTTCGAGAGCATCTGCATAAAATTAGGTTAGAAGAATCAATCAACTTTTTAATCGGCTCAAGTCCACTAAATGGTTAAGAACCAGTCCCCAGCAGAGTCGCCAGTCTGTCGCGACCCTCTTGAGGTTGTCAGGCTCTCGAGGGCTAATGGGCCGTCCTGTCTGGTCGGACGCGGGCCTCTCCCAAGGCCCATTACCCAAATCGCAACGGAGGTATGCGTGATCGACTTTCAGTGTGGTCTAGTGACATGTGCTAAGTGTGCATGCCATGGAGTCGCCACCAATCATTTTTTTAGAGTGTGATTGGACCACCCAATCGAATAGTTGGGAGTTTCTATTCAATTCTGCGAGAACCAGAGAAATGGTTTCGGGGACTTAGTTACACCAACTGTCAGAGTTGACGCCCTTTCGGTACCTAAGTTGACTGAATTTTCTAGCCTAAGATTCATGCGGATGAGTAAGGTATGAACCCTAAATCTAAAAATTCATGCAGATAGGAGTGATTATCCTAGCAATCACAATCAGTAATAAAATGCGCAACTCAAGAAATCTAGATATGCAAATAAATCACATGACATTCTTAATAAGGCCCTATTTATCAATCACAGCTCAAGAATGATTTAGCTGTCCTAGCCATTCTACACACGATCTAACCTAAGAAAAGCATTAGGAAGCATCGAAGGAGTTCGAGAGTACTCACATTGGGTTCGTCGTGCCCTGATTTGGTCTTGGACGAGCTATCGAGCTCATGCCGACCCGATTATATTTAGGGATCCACTCGGCGTTTTACATCATGAAATCATGTGAAACAAAAACGAAAATATTCAGCAAGGGGAATTTATTGTAGATGGTGGTCGATCTAATTGGACGTCAAGACTAAAAAATATGTAGAAATTTACAAATTAAAATACTCGAATGACATTTTTTTGCCAAATTCAACTCTATGCGTCGTGAAGAAATACATGCAATTGAACTTGAATTTTGACTATTTATGAGTTCAAAATGAAAAGGAAATTAAAATAAAAATATTGACTATTTTTCTATATTTTTACGACATCGAACGCTATTTTTCTTCATTTTTCATGTATTTTTCTATTTTTGGAAAATATTAAAAAATATGACAAATTATTTTTTTTTTATCAAAAATGGTTCCTTTAGCTTGGTCAAGGCTACCAAAAATGATTTTTTAATTTTTTTTAACTTTTTATAGATTTTTTATGAATTTTTAAAAAATAAACTATGAAAGACTGATCAAAAATCAGGTGTCAACAGGTATTTAGACTCAACCATCGGACTTGATGAATGCAGAATGATGTGCAAAATGAAAGGCTGCAGATGGATTTAAATAGAAATGGCAGGACCTTACCATAAGTGGCGTTTAATGACTTTTTGGTTTTTAGGTATACCAACCATCCACAATACATGCGCATGAGACAAGTGAGGCTTGACTCTAGAAATCAAAAAGGGTTAGGTATGGACCTAGAGGCTTCCCTCTATCCGAGTCGATAAATTCGTCCATGAGCGCAATCCACAACAAATGGATAAAAGTCTCGACTTGGATAGTGAGTGGGATCGAATATGGTCGACCCCAGCGCAATCCACGCTAGGGCGTTGCATATTGATCCCTGATCTATGGCTACCTGAAAAGGTGATTTCGCGGCCTGGGTTTGGGCGCTTTGTGCAAAGTGTCGTGCTCCTCAAATATGCAGTGAATCATGCGCAACAATTTATATATCAATCAGCACTTCAAATCATCCATATAACATACATTCCTACGCCCATCCTGCATAAGACAATGTTAATCACAGACTACACCCCTTATCACTCCAATCTGCAAAAACATATAACACCTATCGTGAGCGGACTTACCTCACCTTCAAGAGCGCCTGCAGGGTTAGAAAAATCACTCAACGTTTTAATTACGGCCTAAGTCCACTTGAGGTCCAGAACCAAGTGTTCTAAAACAACGTCCCCAGTGGAGTCGCCAGCTGTCGCGACCCGTCCGAAAATCAACGGACGCGGCTAATGGATTATCGATCGCGGGCTTTGGATCGGCGCGGGCCCTCCCAGGCCCATACCAAATCGCGGCGGGGGTATTTCTTTAAGGATTCGACGATAAGAGTCGATCGCTTTCGACCTTCAGTGTGGTCGTGGTGGCATGTGCAACTTGTGCATGCATTTGGAGTCGCCACCGGTCTTTCTTGGAGGGTAGACCGGAAACCTTACTGACCGATTGGGAGAGATCGATCAGTTCTGCGGAACTAGAGATTTTAGGTTCGGGGACTTGGTTACGTCGGTGTCATTACCAACGCCCTTTCGGTACCTAACGCGAGTGATTTTCCTATTCAAGATTTCATGCAGGCGCAATTTTAGGTGAGGTAGGCTTGATTCAGGGTTTCATGCAGATTGGAAGACTGGTCCTACCAAATCATAGTCAATATAATGAAAGCGCAAGTCAAATGCATGCATAAATAAATCATGTCAATGCACATCAATTTCAATCATTGGCCTCCTAGTATAGCCATAAGGGCTTAGGGAAGATGTGATTTAGGGCTAGGGGGTAAAATGGGAAGATTCAGGGACAATTAGCCCGAAGGGAAAAATTGTCATTTTTTGAAAGGTTTGGATACCGAATTACCCAAAATATTCCATGGCCAGTTGATTGTGGCAATTTCCCATTTTTGGGAATTTTTTGGAATTTCTTGATTTTTCTTCAATTTTTGGAAAACGATTCGTCCAAAGGGCGAAATCGTCATTTTAAGAAGCGTCGGGGTTCAAAAACACCCAGAATGAGTCTTGGCCAGTTGTTTGTGGCCATTTCCTATTTTTGGGGATTTTCCTGGATTTTTTAGAATTTTTTTTACAAGATGGTTTGCCGAAGGGGCAAAACCGTCATTTATGGAAAGATCGGGGGTCAAATGACCCGGGACAGGTCATGGCCAGTTGAATGTGGCCATTTCCTATTTTCTGGAATTTTTCTGAATTTTCCGAATTTTTTTGAATTTTTTATGATTTTTTATTTTTTATTGATTTTTTGATTATTTTATTATTATTTATTATTTTCCGAATTTTTTAATATTTAAAAATATTTTCCGGGCCGGGTCAAACCCGGCCCGCGCCTCTCGGGCGCCCGGCCCGACCCTAGGGGTTGAAACCGGCCTAAAACGACACCGTTTTATATTTTTAAATATTTTTTCTATTTTTTAAACAATTTTTGGATTTTTTATCTATTTTATTTAATTATCCGAAAATTCCCCGGATCGGACGGTCCACGTCATGCCACGTGGCTTCGTCTCGTGCGCCCGATCTTCCACTAGATCGGGCGACTCACAAAGAGCCACGTGGCTCGATCACGACCGTCGGATCAAAAATTAATTTATTTTCTTTTTTAGAAAAACCTACAAATCGGACGCTCTAGAACGTGCCACGTGGCCTCCTCTGGTGCGTCCGATCTTGTACAAGATCGGATGTCCCTCAGTGAGCCACGTGGCACATCCTCGTCCGCCGGATCGATTATTCGAAAATCATTTATTTAATTTTCCAAAAATTCCAGGATCGCGACACGTGTCGCGATCGTGGCCGTCCGTTTGTTTTATTTGAAAATAAGCGGACCGGACCCCACCCGGCTGACGTGGCTGCCTACGTGGCACGCCACGTCGGCCGTTGACCGTTGACCGGCCGGAGGGTCGCCGGAGAAGACGATGAACAGTGAAAAATCCGGCGGGAATAGTAAAAATTCCGGCGAGGTCGCCGGAAAATTGCGAAACGGGCCCGAAACTTGGTATTTTTCGCCCGTTCTTGCGGCATTCGACTCCTTGGACCACCCACATCAACATACAACCTAAATAATAATCATGAACACGCTAAAAACCGGCGAACCGGACCTCCCCGAACCCGACTCCGGCGAGAATTCACAGAAAAATTTTATTCGTTTAAACTCGATTCTAGGCATTCACATGGCATCTAAGGAAGGTTTAGAAGCTTACCTGGGGTCCCTTGATGGCCGGCGGCCTCCGGTTTCGCCGGCGTGAACTCTTGGTCCGGGTATGGCTCGGCGATCTCCGGCCCTCGTTTTTCGGTGGCGTTCGATGCAAAATAAAGGGGAAACGAGGCTTAGAGTTGGCTCTAATGCATGCTTGAGGCTAGACACGCGCAAATGGAGCTCCGGGATGGCTCGGCCGAGAGCCAAAAATTCAAAGCCCATTTGGGCATTTCGTCGAACACATAGGGTGCGCACAAGAAATGGAGGTCGGGAGAGAATACCAACCTATCCGGAGATTGCCGACGACCGCCGAAGCTCCGATGGGGTTCCGTGGTGTGCGGGGAAGCCTTGCCACCTTCCGGCTTCGTCCTTACTCCCCCCAAAACTCTCTCTCTCTCCTATGGCCTAGCTCGGTTTTTATCCGAGAATCTCTCGGTTTTGCGTGGCCGACCGGCGCTCCTCGGCCTCAGAGACGAGCATGGCCTTCCGTCCTCTTGTCCCCCACGCTCGGTGTTTCTTTTTCTTTGAAAAAACGCACGCCCCCACGCCGCCCCCATCTTCCTCTGTTCTGCCCACGGTCTGCTGCACATTCTGTGCATTTGCAGACCCGGGTCGGGTCGGGCCGGACCCGACCGACCCGGTTCGGCCAAATCGCCCAAATCGCCAAATTGACCCCCCAAATGACCTCTTTTCATGAAATTGATGGCAAAATCGGATTCCTTGACATGTTTTCCATCAAATATGGGTATTTTCGTGAATCAATTTATTGAAATTCTGTGAAAACCCCAAATTGTCCCTAGGATCCGAAATTTAATTTCGCCAAATCGAAGGCCTAAACGATCGAATTAGCCAAAATTGAGCCCACCAATGGATTCAGCATGATGAAAACTGTTGGGTAGAGGTGTTTAATTTTAATGGGTGTGCCCGTGTGAAATTTAATTTCAAAAATTGTGAAACCGGGGACTAAATTGAAAGATTTTTATGCAATTAAGCCCTTTTGGTTAAAATTGATCAAATTGGAGGGCAAATTGACCCAATTGCATTTCAGTACTTTAGAGTCCAATGTCATAGCCTATAAAAACCGAGAATTGAAAATTAAAAGACTCGAAAAGGATTTTTTAGGCCCGGTTCGGGATTAGGTTTGTGAAGGAACCCAATGAACCAAGCCGAATTTCCCTAATAAAAAGTGAAAATATTAAAGAGAGAATTAAAATGAAATTTCTGAATATTTTTTTGTAATTTTCTCACCACGGATGGTATTTTTCTGATTTTTTGGTTATTTTCATAATTAAATAAATTCCAAAAAATATTAAAAAATTCAAAAAATATTTTTGTTCAAAATTGGTTCCTAAGGCTAGGCTAAGGCTCCCAAAGTTGATTTTGCAATTTTTTTGACCTTTTTGCTATTTTTAATTAATTTTAGAAATAAAAACTATAATAACGGATGGTCAAAAATCAGGTGTCAACAAAAAGGAACAGTTTCTTACTCTCCACAAACACAACCGCCCTTCGAAAAGCTTCAAACTTTCTCGTATCTTCTCAAAGATTCAAACTTTTCACAAGAAAACTGTTCATCTTCTCCATAATGCCTCGCAAACCCATCTCCCTCAAACTACAAAAAATCTCCACCTCTATTCGCTGGTCCCAAAGAACCTCCGCCCAAGCCGTTCGATTCTCAAAGCAAGGACCTTCACAGATTACCTTGGTGAACGAAGAATCAAATAGCATGGAGATATCCTCTAAGGAGCGAGGATCGAGTGGTTCTGCAAACTCACCGCCAAAGGAGGGAACTTTACAAGTGTTTCACACTCCTGACACTCGTCTGAGTCCAGGTTCGAGTATTTCGACTCCCTCTTCATTACAAACTCTTGAAGGGATTCAAAAATCTGTAACCCTCATGCGTGAATCTGGCATGGATGACTGTGCTGTGGAAAAATTTCTAAAGAATTTTAGGTTTGATTCTGAGTCGGATGTTGAAACTAAAGTTAAGAAATTCGAAAGTTGTCTTGGGTCCGTTAGTGTTGAGAAAAAGAATGTTAGTACATCGAAGGGTAAGGAAAAGATAATTGCAAAAGTAGAGGAGACTTACAACTCTACGGAAGGAGGAGAAGACACTGAATCAAGGGTGAGGGCTACTAATAACGATGACTTGCTGTTTGAAAATTTTAGAGCATTCGGTGGGTTTGCCAAATATACTAAATTTCGGCCTAAACTTTTCAAGAGTCAACAACATCATGACTCTTTCCAAAGTTTTTTGACAAGGAAGGTAATGCCACATAAGACAGTCGATTTTGAATATCTTGATAGTCATGGCATTCTAGTTTCTGACATGTTTGAGAAGCTAGACTTGTTAAATTTTTGTACTGACTCTGAAGTTATGTATCCCGAGTTGGTGGCCCTATTCTATTCGAACCTACATTTCACCAAGAACCCAAATAGGATGACTTTTACTGTTGGTGACTTTTGGTATGTTGTGTCTGCCAAACTTATAGCCTCTCTTATCGGGGTAAGAGCTTCTGATTTTGTGAAAATTGAGATATCATCTAATGAAGCTTACAGGTTGATCACAAAAGACACTGATTATCGACGAAGCATAGGGACACATCAACTATGCTGCAATGCCTTTGCTATACAGAATTGTGCATAAAATTCTCATTAGGTGTATTCGTCCTAAGGCCTCATCCACCACAGATGTATCAAGATATGAAGCTCGATTGTTGGCTGCAATTGTCAAAGGTAAATCCTTTTCTTTGGCACATATTATCATCTTTCAAATGTATCGCATTGTCACAAAGAAAGCTGGCCAACTTCCTTATGGAGCCCTCGTCACTAAGTTATTTCGAGCATTGGAAGTTAAATTTCCTTCGAAAATGAAGAATGAGATTCTACCGGGTATGACAGTTGGGCTGATACTCTGTTTAAGATGCATTTTTCTGTTACACCTGATGGATGGATAGATAAGGATGGAAAAGTCGTTAAGATAGGCTGTGATCTTGATGACACTGCAAAGAAGATCATTGGTGAGACATTGATGAAGTTGAAAGGAAAACCTAAGAGGAAAGCATTGATGAAAGCAAGTGTGTCCAAGAAGAAAGGAAAAAGAGTCAAGAAGGACTCTGTCTCATCTAACTCTAAAAACATTATGTCTGGAGATGTCTCCCCTCTCAGCAAAATGTTTGATCAAGCTGCGGTAGAAGCACAAATTGACGAAGAGATGGACAAGGGAGAAACTACTCTAATGGAAAAAAGTGCTCAATTGGCGGAAAGTGCCACAGCTTTGTCTGAAGCACAGGAGCGGGCAATTCTGAAAACTGAAGACAAAATCCGAGCCTTGGATACTTAGGCACGTGAGACAGCTCGAGAAGAAGCAGCAGCACAGGCTAAATTGGAAGCTGCGAATCATGCGAGATTACTGGAAGAGGCAAAAGCTCGAGCAGAAGCTGCTACAAAGGAAAAGGCAGAAGCAGATGCCTTATCTGAGAAGGAAAGCATTGAACAAGCACAACTAGCAGCCACAACAGCTGTTACGAAAGTGATTGAGGAAGAAAAGAAAAGGAAGGCTGCAGAACTAGCCGCGGAAGAGGAATAGAGAACAAAGAAAAAGGAGGAACAACGAAAACTTCGAGAGGAATACTTTGCTGCCCTTAGAAGTGACAGAACTAACCGTACTGGGGACAACACTGTTCTTGTTGATGAACTTGATCTTGCAGGGCTTGCAGAAGGATCTGCTGTTCAAGGGGAGAAATTGACCAAAGTACTTGAAACCTTTATGCAGCATCTATCAAATCTTCAACAAGGACAAGAGAAGATCCAGCAGCATGTTAATATTCTCCAGGCCGAACTATTCAAGCAGACTGAAGCACTTCAACTGAGAATGAAATCAATAGAAAACTGTCTTCAAAAAGAGGTAACAAAGGCACAAGATCAAGGGTTAGGGGACCTGGTCAGATTTGGGCAGAATCAAGTCTTATTGGCCAGAGAAATGAAGAATCTGACATATGTGTTCGACATGCGGCTGCGTGATCTGTCCACTTTCAACCTAGTTCGTGTTCCCTTCAACCTCGCACCATCTAGACCCTCATCCTCTGCCCAACCGCCTAAATGATTTCCTTTTTGCAACCATCATGTTTTTGCATTTTCTTTTGTTCTTGATTATGCCTGCTAGCCTATTGCAGTGTACTACTGTACAATCAACTGCATGCTCAATTCCATTGTTATTTCTCTTGCATTATATCTGTCTCGCATATTTTGATGATGACAAAAAGGGGGAGACACGCAAAACTCGTAAGTTCATCTCTCAAAACTCTTTTTCAACATCTATCAGAATGGTTTTGTCTCCATCAAAATAGGGGGAGATTGTTAGAAATATTATATTTGATTTTGAAGTAGACAAATTAACGAGCTTTGTCGAAAAGATTTTGGATGAACTCGAAGGATCCATATCTCACTGCCATTGATTTCTAACGTATCCAGTTTTGATAGAAACAGGTAGATCATACGGCAGAGGCACACTGATTCAATACTCATAATCGTTGAATATCTCTCAGAACTCTTTTTCAACGTCTATCAAAATGGTTTTGTCTCCATCAAAAAAGGGGAAGATTGTTAGGAATATTATATTTGATTTTGAAGTAGACAAATTAAAGAGCTTTGTTGAAAAGATTTTGGATGAACTCGAAGGATCCATATCTCACTGCCGTTGATTTCTAACGTATCCAGTTTTGATAGAAGCAGACAGATCATACGGCAGAGGCACACTGGTTCAATACTCATACTCGTTGAATATCAATTCTCTTTAGTCGACTAATCTTATTTTATGATTATATTAGCAGATTAAATTTCCCCACTAAACGGTCATTGATCTGGACAGGATTTAGAGACTAAGTCATACCAATTTGAATCAATCAAATTGATCTTCTAAAGGTTTTCCTTATTTAATGAGATCTTGATTTTTATTCAAAATCTTTAGACAAATACCTTTTTTAGTTTCTTGATTTAAAAGGTCTTAAGATATGTTTGTATGGGCGAATATATCTTTCCAAGTTTCTGGTGTATCTTACCGAAAAACGACTAGTGATCTTTTGTCAATCAACCAAAGGCTAGTATTGGTGATTGACCCTCGGAGTAGATCTATCCAGCGGAGAGCTTGGAGGACGAGGATTATAAAGAGCACGAAGTCCAAAGAACGGAGGACGACTAAGAGAGAAAATCAACCTTACTTCAAGAGAGCTTTACTATTGTCTAAAAACGCTTTCCTGTGAATCCTTGTTATAGAGAGTGAAACAGAGAAGAGTGTAGAGTGGGAAGGTCCCGGTAGAGGCACAACTCGCTTCTGTTGGAAGTGCTTGAAGTTGAAGCAATCACTATGGTTCTTGTAATCTCTTATTTGATTACTTAGTGAAATCTAGCCAATAGACTGTTAGTGTGGGAGAGTGGACATAGGCCTTCTAAAGCCGAACCACTATAATATTGTGTGCATTACTCTTCTACTCATTCTGCCTCTATCAATTGACTAACAGACACACTGTAATACTTTACTATTATTTTTGCTCCCTCTAATTCAATCAATTTATTATTTTCGCATTATTTGTCAAAATTCGATTAATACACATATTCACCCCATCTAGATGTATAGCCTAGCCAGTTCAACAATTGACACAAATGTTAAAATTGGAGGGGTTTTTTTTTTTTTTTACTATTAGGCCCATTAAAATAGTAGGAACATCAACCAAATACAAGTGTAATGAGACTATAAAAGGACAGCCATAATTTTTTTCCGATCTAAGGAAACGTATTGAAATGCAAAATATACTCTAAGGTTTGGTAAAAGCGTAACTATGAAAACCTTCGACTTTTTCACAAAAAGTTGAGGGACTAGATTGGACTTTTAGGAATAGTTCAAGAACCACAATGGACGAATTAAGAGTTTAAGAATGACATTGCATATTGAATCAAAATTTAGGAACTACTTGTGTTATTAACCCAAAGAAAAACTATGTTTCAAGAACGTTTCCCGGCATTCGGCCTAAATTCGATTCTCGTGTATAGGTCCCAATCCAAAAATGAAAACATCAGCCCAAAACCAGCCCAGAACGGAAAATTTGAGATTTGACTGGGCCTCCAAGCTAGCAAGAGCTCGTCCAATAAAGGGAGTAATCATGCAGGCCCATAAGCACCTTACTTAAGTGCACTACCTATTCGACCAATCACGTGTGTATATATATATAAAGGTTCACCACAAGTGTTGAAAATTCGACGCGATGTAGCACTAATGATCATTTTCCCTCCCTAAATTATGGCATTCCGGTGAACATCATTTAAAGGTTATAGCACTCGAGTGAATGATTGAAAAGTTAGAATGTAGCTCAGTCTCTGGAGAATTGAAAATTCATGCGATTATCACATGCTCACGGGAATGTCAAAAAATGAAAACGGATGGAATTGAACCTTTGGGAATCCCAAGCGTGAGAATCAATTCTGTGAATGAGTAAAAACTATATTCCCCATATTGCTGAATGCTGTTTGTAAGCGCATTCTCTGAAACTCCCAAACAATATTTAGAAGATATTTTTTCTGAACAATATTACTTAAAATAATTATTAATTAAAAGATACAGAATATTTTTTATCATCAGCAATAATTTATATTTAAGCATTTTAGAACGATGTAAATACTTTTCATTTATTAATTTTTGTAAGTGATACAAACGATGATTTTTAGAAAGTGAGGACGTGCTGGGAGAAAACGTAAAGAGGTTCGACACTTGAAAGAAATTAAAAAAAAAAAAAGCAAAACCAAAGTTTTATGATAATCAACGGCTGGCCTTCCTCCACTGCGCATCTCACGTATTCAAACCCCGCTATTTGGCGCTTGATCATCCCCAAGATTTTTTTTTTAAAAAAAGGAAAACAAAAAAAGATAATAAGATAGTGAAAAAATTTCAAAAAATGGCCCGAAGTAGCTTCGTTTTTTTCATATAAAGCCCCGAAGTGAACATCGTTTCAAATAAGGGCCTAAAGTGCTCAAATTGTTTCAAAAAAAGGCCTACACGAAGGGCATTTCTGTCTTTTAATATATATTTTTTTCATTTTCTTTCTTTTCGTTTTACTGTTCATCTTCTTCATCCTTCCCCAGACTGGAAGTCGGCTGGCCACTGCGCTGCTGTCGCTGGGCAAGCTTGGCCTCGCCTAGATCTGGCGAGGCCGAGCCATGGCATCGTGTTGGCTTCTTCGGCAAAGAAGCACGTCTTCGTCAAGGATGAAGAGGAGAAGAAAATGGGCAACGGAAGCACCTCTTAGTCAGCTTCTTCAACAACAGCTACGTCTCAGTCTCGACACCTCAAGAAACAAAAAGGAAGGGCCAATCGAATATGCCAAGCCGACGGTGGAGACGCTCCCCTTGCTGCTCCACCACCCCTTATCTTTTTCCATTTCCTCTCCTTACTTTGGCCATTATAAAATTCAATTTTTTTAAATTTTCAGTTCATTTTCAACCCCATATTCCAATAACTTAATCAAAGATTATTTGCCCTCCACTTCCGATTGCTTTCCATTGGTGAGCAGACAATTTTCTCTCCAGTCGCTCGACCTTTGCCTCGAGCTTTTAATCGCGGCAGTTGCCGTCGCTGGGCAAGATTGACCTTGCCCAGATCTGGCAAGGTCGAGCCATGGCGTCGCGTCGGCTTCTTCGGCAAAGAAGCACCTCTTAGTCGAGGATGAGGAGGAGAAGAAAATAGGCAAAGGAAGCAATAAGCACCTCTTCGTCGGCTTCTTCTCAATAGCTTCGTTTTATGTCCCGGCACCTCAAGAAATGCCTCACCACGGATCTCAACCTCGCACTCAACTGGACTTGGTGCCGGGGGCATTCCCTTGAAGAAGACACACTAGGGGAGACGATGAACAGAAGGGGAAGGGAGGGGAAAAAAAGGAAAACGGAAAAGAAAAAAACAAAATATTAAAAGACAAAAATGCTTTTCGAGTAGGCCCCTTTTTGAAATAATTTGAGCACTTCAGACCCTTATTTGAAACTATGTTTACTCTGGGCCTTATTTGAAAAAACGAAGCTATTTCGGGCCATTTTTTGAAATTTTCTCTAAGATGGTGGTAGTGCATGGCATCCCGGATCCAGCTAGAGCCACGAGCGATGTCCAAACATTCGTGTTGATTTTTACGTCCTCTACGTGTTTTTATAAGAATATCTCGACGCAATTATTAAACGTTTGTCGCAAAACAAATTGCGATGCTCGAACTCGAATTTCTTCCGATGAAATTGTATGGCTTTGTCCCTATTTAGGACTTGAAAATTTAGTGGTGACGATTTTAATGTGAGAACACGACAGCATGACATGAAAAAAATTTGAGAAAAATGTTGAACTCACATGCCGATGTCACAGGCCCGTAAATTTCACCCGCGGAATCAGCCCGTGCGGCACCTGATGAGCCGAGAAACGCTAGACCAGCCCTTTTTTTTTTTTCTTTTCATGTTGCTCCCAAGAACAATACGGCTAATAGCGTCATTGCATCGGATCGTCCCAACCCCATCTAAATTTAGGCATCTAGTCCATCCAGCGAGACGAATAAAATATTTTAGGCATCCCAATTGGTTTCGACCTGCTATGGTTTCATCAGGAGAGCTAGTTTGTACACGAGAGACCATCCCCTCCTTCAGAGCTACATAGAAATGTAATCTTTCTATCTTAAGACAAAGCCTAACGCCATGTTGGGTGTGGTTCATACTCCCATGCGACAAGAAAGCAAGTGAGTTCAGCGTGGGTCCGTGAGAGCTACCTTAGTCGGGGGTCTCAAGGAGATAGCGCCCCTTGAACTCCATAGAGCTGTTACAATTTAAGTCATTATTTTTCTTTTAGTAGTAATAGATAGATGGACGACTCCAATAAATGCGACGACCACACCCCAATTCTGGTTTAATAATACCCGCAGTATTCTCTGGGAAGCAACCTCTCACGTGACTCCGGGCTCTCGGCACGTGATTCTCTCTTTCCCCCCAGCTTCCCCTCGCTCGGGCGACGATAACTGTTCTGTTCACCAAGTGTTGCCAAGTGAAGCACTCGCTCCCTCGCTCAGCGAAGTTCCCCCCACGCCCTTCTTCTTCGTCTTCTTCTTCTTCTTTTGCTTTTTCCTTTTTCAACGCTCCGTACAGTCTATTTAATATGTAGATTCTCAGGGCCTGATTTTTCAATTGCTGAGGCATTTGGGATGTGTTTGCCACTTCTGCATTAGTCTCTCTTTTTCCGGTCTGTTCATTTTGCATCCACATTCTCTGCGTTTTCAATTGCAAAACCAATAAGGTGAAGCCATGAGAGAGAGATTGGGCGGTGTTCTCACTCCTCAGCAGATTCTGCTAGCAATTCTTTGTAAGTGTTCTTATTCCTCTTTTTTTTTTTTTGGGCAGCCGGTGTCTTTATGTGGCATGAATTTTCGTTTTATGGAAAATAGACGAATTGGGTTGTCTTGAATGCTTATCTTTGGAGGACCCTAGTCTGGTTGATTTTCTGGTTCGCTCTGTTGTGTGAGTTCTCTGTTCTTCAGCTTATCAAGAATCTGGCTTTTTAAATTTCTGCCACTGGACAGCCAACTTTGATTCCAGCTCCAATTCTCGTCGAGGCTCTTGTTTTGGTGCAATTTCTTCATAGTTTGGTGCTTTTGACCTCATGTTGGGAAATATTGTAAGGTGAAAAAGCTGTTAAAACCAAAAGGGTAGGGACGAATTTTAGCAGAAGGTATCTTAGCAACAAAGCCTGTGGAAGCAGAAGGTTTGATAGGAATCGTACTTCTGAGAGGATTTGTTGGTATATCAAATCGATCCTTTTTCAGATGCATAAGGAGGGTGTCATACTTGGTTTGTATTGTTAGAGCTTATGAGGAAGTTCAATGTAGAATTGCTAAAACTTGGGATGGGCATTGCTTTCTAAAGAGGACTCTGAAAAGGCAATCGCTCTCTCATTTTGGGTCCATAATGCAGAATAAATTGGTGGTATCTTTTGCGCATGCAAGTTTCTTAGCCAAGTTGTGCTGCAGAAAGTATTGTTATGAATGCTAATGAAAAGCTACTGGGCAGTTTTACTGATTGACCTTATTAGTTTCTTGGAGTGATGGTAGCTTATCAGTTTGGGTTTCAGTGTAGTTATGTTGAAAGTCTTCAAAGCCCTTTTTTACTTTGCCATGATTACTTGCAGGAGAATTAGAATGTGCTTATGGTTTCGAGTTGGTACATCAACTAAGCTAAACTCAGCTGGTTGGTCTGTAATATTCCTAATAACAAAATCATTATCCAGCTTGTGGGAAACTTGTGATACAGAAGTTATGGTGTCTATTTTGTGCAATGTTCTCTCAGACTGAGGAAACTCAAAATGTTGCTTTAACGACTTTCTAAGATGATTTCTAGGGTCCGCTTGGACCCAAATTTGTGATTTCCAAGTTATATTACGTTGCTTTTGAACCATTTACTATTTAAAATTGAGAACTTTAGTATTATTAATTTTATCATACAACAAATCAATACGAGCTTGCAACTGTATGCTTATCAGCAGTATTCATGTCTTCCTTCGTGTGTATGACAGGCTATCAATCATGTAGCTCCTTTGTCTCTGCAGGTTTAGATGTCTCCTATTGCAGCTCAATTCTTGGTGATGAACACAATACTTTAGTTTCAATAAAGAGAAGTGCAGTCACTCCAGATATCTCACCCAGCGCAGAACCTCAACCTTTTCTCCCTAGTTTAGCTCCTTCACCATTGATGCCATTCACAAATGCCACTGTGCCAAAATTGTCAGGTGCGTTTCACTTGCTCAAATACCAAACGAACAAAGGTTTGCTTAAGCAATGTCACTTACGCTTGGCCAAAAGTATTCTGGATGTGCTTGGGGCAAACTACTGAGTTTCCCGAGTCTTTACTTTTGTGGAAAGCTTCCCAAATAAACTTACTTGTAGAGCACCCGTTTCTTGTAGTTGGCTTTGGCCTGAACATTGAAGCTCCTATTTCCATTACTTCTTCTCGAATCAATTACAACAGCGGGTTTTCATGGACACGTGACAGGATTTCACACTATGATGCAGGGTAACTGCATCCATGATTGCAAACTGGTGTGAATATGTGACAGTTACTCTTGGCATTGATTAATCCCCATGTGTTCTTTCTACGGGAGTTTGAATTATGAAGCATTTTCTTGTTTCCACACAGATTTGGTCAATTAAGGCCTATCCCACTTGATTTTCTTGACTGGAGTAGAACTATCTTTTCGTGAAGGCTGTGCACCTGGCCTAATTTTCTGTTGGTTTTGGTTTTGGTTCATCAGGACTTTGCAGCTTGAATTTTTCAGCGGCACAAAGCATCATGAGTAAAACAGCGACGGACTGTTGGGCTTCATTTGCGCCCTATTTAGCTAATGTGGTATGTTGTCCTCAGTTTGATGCCACGCTGGTCGTTCTCATGGGGCAGTCCAGTAAAAACTCTGGGATGCTTGCTTTAAATGCAACTCATTCCAACCATTGCCTCTCAGATGTTATAACGATCCTAGAGGCTCAAGGTGCCAATGGAACTCTTCAAAGCATATGCTCTGTTTCTCCTGCGAACCTCACCGCTGCCTCTTGCCCTATCATTGATGTCAATGAGTTTGAGAGCAGCGTCGACACCTCAAGACTTCTAACTGCTTGTGAAAACTTTGATCCTGTCAAGGAGTGCTGTGACCAAACTTGCCAAAACGCAATTTTAGATGCAGCCCAGAAACTATCCTTGAATGGCATGTCGAGTTCAGATGGGATTCCTATCTCACCTGAGCACTCAAACGGAGTTGATGATTGTAAGAATATTGTCCTGCGATGGTTGGCGAGTAAACTGGATCCCTCCTCTGCTAACAGTGCCCTTAGAGGCCTCTCTAATTGCAATACAAACAAAGGTAAGTATGTAGCAGAAAATGTAGGTACACTTGCATGCAAATGTGCATGGTTGATCACTTTTTTCTAATCACATTCTGTTTGGTACTGCTTGTTATTGAATGCTTTCAGGAAATTCCTGGAACTATTTTAATTCCTAATTTTGATATGTGTTCTTTATCTGACACAGTTTGTCCACTGAAATTCCCAAACATAACGACAGTTTCAAAAGAATGTGAGGGACTGATAAATGACCAAACAGATTGCTGTAAAGCAATGGAGGGCTATGTTTCCCACTTACAGGAGCAGAGCTTCCTAACCAACTTGCAAGCACTAAATTGTGCTACGTATCTTGGCATCAAATTGCAGCAAGCCAATATCTCAAAGAATCTCTATAATCTTTGTCATATAAACCTCAAGGATTTCTCTCTTCAAGGTCAGCAAATCCTTTTTCTCTCCTTCCCTTCTTGTGGCTAAGCGAGCAATTTGCCGTCTGGTTCAGTCTTGTAAAGAACTGATACTGACCAATGACTTTCTTGTACTTCATCATCTATGATGGGGGTTTCCGAATGGGATGCTTCAGCTTTATCGCAAGGTAACATCCTAATCTTACGATTGCCTTCTATTCTAAATACCAGGATTATGCAGTGGCTTATTCTGTCTTTTGAGTGACAAATTTCAACCTCGAGTCTAATGTCTGATTCCCGCTTGGTTCTTTGGTGAAGCATCACTGGATAGAAAGGGTTGCGAGGTTTCTGATTTTTCACACCTTTTTTTTTAAAGCATGAAGTAAAAAGGTTGAGCTCACATTTCTTCTGAAAATCATGACTTTTAGGCTCATATTTACTTGTCTATTACCCTGTATAACAGGGTCTTTGAGAATGAAACAATCCAAATGGGTACAAATTGTGCTCTCTCTGCTTTCATATAAGATACCGATTCAAGATATTCAATGCTAAATAACCTTAACAACAACGTTGCCTTAGTAAGCTAAATTCACAAGTTTCAAAGCATTCACATAAGTACCGTATGAACTTATTGGACTCTATTCTTGCTGTATACTTCCTGAGAAATTGAAAATTCCATTGAATTTGTCCAGAATCTGGCTGTCTTCTACCAAGCCTACCTTCAGATGCGACATTTGACCAAATGTCAGGAGTAAGCTTCATATGTGATCTCAATGACAACATTGCAGCTCCGTGGCCATCCTCCACTTCTCTTGTACCTTTGCCTTCTTGCAACAAAAGTACATCTCACCTATCTTTCTCTCTCTCGTATGTCGGTACTTTGCCTCTGCTACTTTGGTTTTGGTACTTCTGTTCCCGACACGTTTGCTCTTTCTTGGCATTGCAGCTAGCAAAATTCCGGCTCTTCCCAAAGCATCATCTGCACACTGCGGTAAGGAAATTTGTACCATTTCTAACCGAATATTGCACTGTCATTACTTGTTGATCGTGTCTTATTGAACGATAACCACCATTTTCCCTAGTTCAACCCATATTAAGGTCTCTTCGAGTGCATGTGATTGCTTAGCGGTGAATTTTTCCGTATAAGGTCACTGTAGAGATCCAGATTTTTCCTTCTTGATTGGCATCTGGACGGGCATGAGTGCCTGAGTGGTCTGAATGTAGGATACATTTGAGAAGGACACTGCTTGCTGAATTGAGCATTTTTCTTATTTTATTTAATTGAAATAAAGAAATTTGGTTACAATGCCCAAGAGGTTTATTCGGAAATTATTGAGTCAGTCGGCCCTAGATTTTGGAATGGATGCAAGGTGCATAGATTGATGTGAAACTGTTTCGACTTAATTAATAGAAGTTCACAACAGTGTTCACATTCTTCAACGAAATATCACTTGTAAGATCTTCATTGGCGGCATCTTTGCATTGCAAATATGCGGTGCGGTTCATGTGAGGGCAACTTCTTCGTTGTAGCGTTCGGTCTCAAGTACTAAGGTTTTCGTGATGCACTTGACATGCAGGGCCTTGCTTCGAAAATTTACTGGTGATGCTACTATTTGCAACCTTGCTGTTTCTCAAGATGCCCCCTTGAATTCCTAGCTGCCATTCGAGCTGTTCCGTAGATAGGAGTTTATTCTCATCTTATTTGTCCCTCCGAAGTAAGTTGGAGGACGACGAAATCATACTTAGAATCAACTGTGCAAGACGGGGAATGTATCGGCAAGCACAATGCTCGACATCTTCATTCTTTACCAGGCAACCTCTGTAACTGTAATAGCATTTAGGAAAAAAGGCATGAGGGAGCACAATTCTTCTAGCTCCATATAATAAATCCTGTAACAAGATACTCATATACAAGAGAAAAAAAAAACTGTTGTATTCTGCTCTTTAAATCGATTTACTTTCTATTTTTTCTTTTTCTTTTTGATTTTTTATTTTACAATGCTTTATTCTTTTTTTTTTTCCTTTTCTCTGTCGGTCGCCGGCCATGATGACCGGCCACATGCAAGGCACGAGCTCGAACCTTGCCGGCCTCGGGCGGGCAAGGCGACGCTCGGTCTCGTTAGCCTTGAGTAGGTGAGGTGAGGTGAGGGGAGGCTTGACCTCGCCGCCGGCTTGGCGTGGGGCAAGGCTGAGCCTTGCCTGTGGCCGGTCGCCGTGGCCAAGGATTGGCAGAAGTAGAAAGAAAAGAAAAGAAAGCAGAGAGAAACAAAAAGAAGAATATGAAAATATGAAAAATTGAAAATTATTACAAAAATTGTGAGTTTTTCGATGCCTGATACATGAAAAAGTCTTCATCGGGGATTCTAAGATGCTTCATTAATTTTCTTTGCTATCCTAATTGCGGTGGTTGAGAGTCCCCATGCAATCTATGAAAATATTTGGATAGTCCTAGATCAACATCGTCGGTCATTCCTTGTCAGGTCCCTGGTTCAAATCTCACATCTCGCGCTCCGTGACTTAAGTGGGGATCGTGGCTGGTGGTTGTCGTGCTAGTCCTCCTGAGGAATAGTCGAGGTGCGCGCAAGTTGGCCCGGACACCTCGGACATTAAAAAAAAAAAAAAACCATTTGATTAAAAAAAGACTTTGATTCCTATAGAATGTCATGAAGTTCTCTCTTTCGGATGATGTTTTCGAATACGCGACTCTTTGACTGTCGATTAATGCCTTTGGATATTAAATGTAAAGGGAAAAGGAAGGCGAAAATAATCGACATCTTAAATGTAAAATTTTATGGAGCCAGGCGTTTTCTGATATTTAAACATTCTAGCACTCTCCCTCATGTGGAGGCGGGATTTTGTGATGAGGGCGGCAAATCAGCGGAAAGATTTGAATTTTTTGAGTTCTACTCTAATACCGTGTAAAACTTTAGGCAATTGTTATCAATTGTTCTAAAAGTTTAAACCCTTAAATGGAGGCGCAATTTAATATTTATATATTCTTACAAAATGGAAAGACTAATCATGAGAAAAAAAAAAACCCAAGGAATATCTTAACCTCAATATTTTGTACATAAATCCCATAAAAGCCAATGTGTTTTTAGAGTGAATAATAACAATTTATTTTGAGATGGTCAACATAAAATTGCCCGTCATCCCATCTTTAACTTTTGAGTTTCAAAACTATTTCATGGCTACTTAGGACACGCATGGCAACACTTCTCTACCAAAAATTAATTTTCTAACAAAAAGTTGATTTCTCTACTTTTTCTCAAAAGCAGAAGTTGATTTTTCTACTCCTACTCCAGATTGACTTCTGATCAGAAAAATTTGGTTGGTAACGGTTGAAAATTTATATTTTTGAAACATTATTAGCAAAATTTTCGGCGGGGGGTGACGGCGGCGGCGATTGGCGGGGATGGTCGGCGGCGGCGGCGGACCACGGCAATGGTCAGCGGTCGGCTGTGTCGATCAACGAGTGGCGGCGATCGGCGGTCTATGGCGGGCAGCGGCGGCGACGGTGGTTGGCGGAGGCGAGTGTGGTCCAAGAAGTGATTATGGAGCCAAGAAGCTAAAATTTACTTCTCAAAATTGGCAAAAAAAAAAATCCTATCATAAGTGATTTTTCACTTCAGAAATTAAAAATCCTACCATAAGTTAATTTTTTTCCAAACAGATTTCTCTGCCGGATTGACTTTTAGCAGAGAAAGTTGATTTCTGAAGTGTTATCATGTAGCCCTTAAATTCCTCTCTCTCTATCTATCTGATCAAAAGAAAAAAAAAAACTCCTCTCCCTAGAAATGATTCATTGAGCACTTTGACTTGTATGATTTTTCTCATAGCTTCACTTTTCTACGTTGCCAAATCATGTCATAATCTCTGAAGGCAAAGGCCATTGTTTCATTCTAATCTCAATAGATTAAAAAAAGAAAAAAAAAAAAGGGGGGGACTTTCAATTTGGACTCTACTCCATAATGAACCATTATTAGCAAAGCATCACTGTTTAGCTGACGCCATTTTCCCCCCCCTATAGCATCGATTGGTCAAAGTCAACAGAAACATGCGGAATCAAAATTGGCAACAACATCTGGACAACAAACAAATCAAAGCTTCGGTAGTTAGTAGTAGTACACGAAACAAATTGGACATTGATGTTGCCCTACAAAAAAATATGCAATTAGCCACGACATTAGCGACGAGAATTTCACAAAAATTCATAGCTAAATTGATTTGGAGACGAATTTGCGACGAGAAAAAATCTGTAGCTAATTCGGCGTCGCTAAATTTAGCGACGAAATATTTGAAGGTCATCGCTAAAATTAGCGACGAACAAGGCCATTTGTCGCCAAAATTGGCGACGAACAGCAGTGTACGTCGCCAAATTTTGGCGACGAATGGCTTTGTTAGTCGCCAAAATTAGCGGGATTAAAAAACCCTAATCGGCGATGAACATACTTTCTCCCTAAATTTGCGACGAAAAATATATTCGTCGCTAATTTGTATATTTTGTTTTTTTATTTTTGGTCGGAGGAAGTTTTGGGAAATTGTCCAAGAAGAAGATGGCAATGAAGATTGCGAGGAAAATGAAAGCGATGCAAGGGAAATTCCAGATACACAGACACATGAAGGGAGAGAAGAGGCCGGCGAGAGGGAAGGGTTCGGGTGGTGAAATCACCGGCTCCGTCGTCGACCGGAGTGAGCTTCCTTCCTCCGAGCTCGCTCCTCGATGATTTTTCTGAGGGTGGACGACGGAGTTTGGCGTCGAGGCGAAGGGAGAGAAGAGGGAGGGAGTGGCAAGTGGAATGACGAGAGAGGGAGTGACGAGAGCGGCCGGGGAAGCTAATTTAAGGTCGTCGCTAATTTTCAATTTTGTTGCTAAAAAAATGGCGCTTTTTTTTCCCGGGCCGCTCGTCTATAAATTAGCGACGACCTTCGAATGTCATCGCTAATTTAGCGACGAAAAGAGATGTTCGTCACTAAAAACAAAATCAAAAATAAAAATAAATAATTCGCTAAATTAATTAGATACATCAAAATAAACCCTAGCCGCAGCATAAATAGAGCAAAAAAAAAATAATCGAGGCCGTTGCCCCCGAACCCCCATAAATCTGTTCGCACCCCTATAAAGATCAAACCCCCATAGATATGTTTCCACCCTATAAAATTTTTTTCGAGGGCGTTGCCCCCGGCCAACTCTCCGCGTCACGAACCAAATCTCATTTTTTTTTCTCTACTTTTGGGTGATGAATCAGACCGAGTGCATAAAATTCAATACATATTTAACAAAAATGTGAAGCTTCTTAAAATTAGCAAGAAAATATATATCCTATATAATTCAAAAGAATTCGTTAAATTAGCAACGAAACAAAATGAATAAGATGAAACAAGCTGGGAATGGAACCCACGATCACCGAAGTACTTCATCCATGCGACAACCAACAAGGCAAAAGATGTGGTATAATGTGTAATAATGATTACACATAAATAATGAAACAGAATGAATGCTTTCTAATTCAAGAATAAGGATAACAGAAATAAACCTCAATTCCAAGAAATTATATATTCTTTAAAGCATTCACTGAAGAAGCAAAAACCCTTTTCAATGAAGCTATCTAGGAACAAAAGGAATTCTTTCTAATTCAGGAACATGGATGATAAAAATAAATAAATTGATCGCTCTTCATTTATGCTTATTAATGTAATCTTTACTTAATTAATAATATATTCATTTTTAAATTTCAAAAAAATATTCGCTCTATTTTCATTTTCTTTTAAACAGAATTAATGTAGATTAATATAAAATAATATAATCTAAGAAATAACATAAATAAGCTAAGCTAAACGACGTATCATAAGCGTTTCTTATTTATATCATTCACTGTTTGAAGAGAGCAAAGATTACAAATAATCGATCTTTCTTTTAGTTATTGAACATTTCTTTGATTGATTAACGTGTGATATATTCAACCCTCATTACTAATATTGAACGAAACTAGATCTTATAGAATCACATTTGAATATTTGATGATACATTCTGTACATTGCTAAAAAACTGATCCTTCTAATGTTTTTGAAATCTTTATTAATTGATTTAAAACATCTCTTATTCGCTTATAGTATCTTATCTATCTTTCAAAATTAGAAGAAAGAACCGATCGATTTCATTTTCGTGGATCACACAATTACAATATATATTTTTGGTGATCAAATATTATGCAAAGTAAATCATTTTCGAATAGATCCTTACTCTACTCTATTTAGTATCTCATCAAAGACGATTTTTTTTTCTAAGTTATATTTTATCAAAAGAATTGATCTCCATTTTTGGTTTGTTCACAACTTTATATATGTAATAAATATAAAAAAAGAGTCCTAATAAACCTTGAAAAAAATATAAATTAAGGATAGCAATTAGCGACGAACAATTGTTTTCGTCGCCTTAGAAAAATTACATAAGATTCACGAAGCTTGTAGCAATTGATAAAAGAAAATTTTAAAAAAAGAACTAATTAGGGACGAAATTGACATTTCGTCGCTAAATTAATTTAAATAAAAAATAATATTTAGCGATGAACAAAGTCTTTCGTCGCTAATTATACTTTTTAAAAAAATATTTTTGCCACGAAACGACAATTTCGTCGCTAATCAATTCTTTTTATTTTATTTTTCCTCAAATTATCGACGAACAACACTATTCGTCGCTAAATTTGCCAAAAAAATAAATACAAAATTAAATACAAAAGAAACACTAAATTAGCGACGAACAAAGGGTTTCGTCGCTAATCAATTCTTTTCATTTTATTTTTCGTCAAATTAGCGACGAACAACATTGTTCATCGCTAATTTGACCAAAAAACCAAAAAAAAAATTAATAAATAAAATTTAGCGACAAACGCTAATTGTCGTCACTAAACGAACGATCTTAGTCGTTGCTGAATTGACCAAAAACCAAATAAAAATTAAAATAAAAAAATAAATTTTAGTCACGAATAACATTGCTTTTGGCCAATTTAGCGACGAACAATGGTTTTCATCGCTAAATTATTTCTTTTTTTAAAATTTCTGGTCATTTAGCGACGATATTGTATATTCGTCACTAAATTAGCGACGGATTGTTCTTCGTCGCTAAGCTCATCTCAATTTAGCGACGAAATTAATTTTTCGTCGCTAATTTAGCTACAAATGTCTTGTTTGTCGTTAATTTCGTTGCTAATTAGTTACGAATTTCTTGTTCGTCACTAATTTCGTCACTAATTAGCTACAAATATTTTTTTCGTCGCAAAAATCGTCACAAAATTTGTGACGAATTTTTTTGTCACTATTTTCGTCGCGAATAGCGACGAACTTCCTTGTTGTCGCTATTTTAGTCATAAATTAGCGACGAAAATTATCTCGTCGCTAAATGCACGTGGCTAAATCGTTGTTTTTTTGTAGTGTTGATTACTCTAGGCCTACTTCTCCTAATCCAAATATTTTATCATGTATTTATCAAACAGTTTGACCTTTTGGAATAGTTGTCAATGCTCCCATAATTTTTTTTTATTGTATTGGAGTAGAAGGTATGAGTTTGAATGTCTTTAGTCCGGTTTGATCTTACGTCAAAATTCAATTTATATGATAGGGAAGCATTAAGATATTTAAATATGAAATCACAAGCCTTGTGGGAACTCGTGAGTGGTCTCTGCTTTTGTTCCGTTCTTTCCTAACATAAAACGACGACCGCATTCTTGATGTTGCTCGGTCCCTGATTTTTCAGGACAAAAGAACTCGTGTAGTGATGCGAAACATCACGTGAATTATCGGTAAAAGTGGTCGTCCGTTAGCCTATGCGTTCCCGTTTATTGTATTATTATTTTTTAACGAGACAACTCCATCAAAGTTTGTGCTTATCCAAATATTTTTCTAAAATACGAATGTTCAAATATCGTAAACAGAAAAAATAAATAAATAAATAAATAACACAGATGGTGGAACGCTTCACATCCTTACATGAATGAATCACGATGATGAGGCGGAGCAATTGTTGCATCAGATTCTTATATGGTATTTGATAAGACATTACAACTTAAAAAATATATAACAAAGTATGACTCACCTTGACTATTATGTGTCATTTTTCCTAACGAAATTTGCTAGTATAATAATTTTTTAATGACAGCGAGAATAACAACATATTATCGGTCATAAATTATTAAACGGGTTTACTTTACAATACAATAATTTTTAATTAATGATTAATTTAGTAATGAATTGAATCACGTCAAAATCTCTCTCAAAGAAGGAAAATCGTGACATTGGCGACTCGTCGTTTTGGGAGTGACGCATTGGCTGACAGCTGATGTGCTAATTCACGTGCGGCCTCCCCTCGATTAATATGCAGTTCATCTTCAAAAAAACTCGCCACATTTGATACTTTAAAACCCCACTTTCGACTTTCACACGTTCTCTTGCCGATTCGCTTCTCGACAGCCTGCTCGTCCTCCTCTTCACGGCCACCGCCACCGTCCCGTCCCCACCACCTCGCCGCCACGCAGCTCCCACGCTGAAATGGGTTCTTTGCAAGGCGGCCACACAAACTCCGACCCTCTACCAGAATCCACCCGAGTCCCACCACCTCCATCTCCTCAACCCCGCCGACGTCGTCCCAACCACGAGACGAGCGACCTTCTCGAATCCGTGCTCTCTGACCCGACCCTGGCTCTGTGGTACAGGGTCCGGGCCGCCTCATGGATCGAGCTGAAACTGCTCTTCCACCTGGCGGCCCCCGCCGTCGTCGTCTACATGATCAACTACATCATGTCCATGTCCACCCAGATATTCTCTGGCCACCTCGGCAACCTCGAGCTTGCCGCCGCCTCCCTCGGCAACACAGGCATCCAAGTCTTCGCTTATGGCCTCATGGTAGAACCACGCCTAATATTGACTTTGTTCACGTTACTTCTGTGATATCACGAACGAAATCTCTACCATAAAGCTCGATACTTACGTGAAATTAATCTGTAATTCTGTTGATTAAATAGTCATCTACTATTTTCCGTGTATAAAAATTTGAAAGAACTTACCCAAAAAAACAAAAAATTCAGCTGGGCATGGGGAGTGCGGTGGAGACACTGTGCGGGCAAGCGTACGGAGCTCACAAGTACGAAATGCTCGGCGTGTACCTCCAGCGAGCCGCCGTCTTGCTGACAGCGACCGGCTTCTTCCTCGCGCTGATCTACGTCTTCTCGAAGCCCATCCTGATATTCCTGGGCGAGCCCCAGGAGATCGCCTCGGCGGCGGCGGTGTTCGTCTACGGCCTCATCCCTCAGATATTCGCGTACGCCCTCAACTTCCCCATCCAGAAGTTCCTCCAGGCGCAGAGCATCGTCGCCCCGAGCGCGTACATCTCGACCGCCGCGCTGGCGCTGCACGTGGCGCTGAGCTGGCTGGCGGTGTACCGGGCGGGGCTGGGGCTGCTGGGGGCGTCGCTGGTGCTGAGCCTGTCGTGGTGGGTGATCGTGGCGGCGCAGCTGGTGTACATCGTGAGGAGCGAGAGGTGCAGGGATACGTGGACCGGGCTCACCGTGCAGGCCTTCTCTGGGCTGCTTGGGTTCTTCAAGCTGTCCGCGGCGTCGGCGGTGATGCTGTGCCTGGAGACGTGGTATTTCCAGATACTCGTGTTGCTCGCTGGGTTGCTAGAGAACGCTGAGCTGGCGCTGGACTCGCTTTCTATTTGGTAAGACAGAAACAACGTTCTTTCAGCTCTTTATTAATCTGCATGCTTAACATGCCTTAGTTTTTCTAAGGCAGCAAATCCCCGCCCTTGATATAGAGATATAATATTATCCCCTATATCAAGGGTGGGGATCCCCTGCCTTGAAAAAATCATGACAGGGGATCCGGGTCCGACCGATCCTGCTTAACATGGTAAAAAGAAAAACCTTGGCTTATTTCACTAAATACAAAAAGAAACAAAAAGTCGTTTCTGTACGTTCATCAAAACGACGACGTGTCGCCATCAAAACGAAAACGACGTCATCTCTGTTGGGGTAGTGCGGAACTCGTGAAGCTTGATGGACCGTTGCTATGCATTTCAAACGAGCATTTTCGTCGCTGTTACTCGATCCCCATGGAATAGTCAGGCAATTCCGAAAGAAGCAAGTCATTCAGCGCGCCGTGGTTTCCGCAGAACCGAGCCCACGAAGACGTTTTCCCCTCAAGCACTTCGATCAGGTCGAGAGGGCGTATTGAAACCAATACGCGAAAGATCGTCCAGAAGAAGGAATCCGAGTTGTGATTGAGGGGTTAACCGTGGGACTTTTAGGAAGAAAAATTGATGCGACAGGCCGAGATTTCGTCGACCGCCTAGTGCTATGAACGGCGCTTGGCTTTTCCATTTAGACTAATCCTAGGTAGAAGTCGTCGGTCATTCATGTGACAATTTCTTGTCTCCATCTTCATTATGATATATCTTGTAACTGTGGTTCGAAAAATTGCTTTGCGTGGACACAGAAGCTTTGAGAATTATTAGATTGTAAGTGATTAGGCACATGTTTATGAACTCCATCTGACTCTGGGAAATTTTGCAGCATGAGTATATCCGGGTGGGTGTTCATGATCTCAGTTGGTCTAAATGCTGCTGCCAGGTTTGTCCCTTGTTACTTCCGGAATTCTCTCGTACGCATGTAGATTTCAATGTCTTAATCGTACTTATGTAGTGTTCCTTACTTGATAGATTCTTTGTGCGAGTTCGATAAGAAGAGCCCTGACACGTTATGTTTGGTCTTGTGTTTTGTTGAGACAGTGTGAGGGTGGGCAACGAGCTTGGAGCCGGGAACCCGAGGTCAGCAGCATTTTCGGTGGCGGTAGTGACGGTAATCTCCTTTGCCATGTCTGTGGTCGCCGCCGCCGCCGCGCTTGCGCTCCGCGGTGTCATCAGCTACGCCTTCACAGAGGGAGCCGCCGTGGCGGCCGCCGTTTCTGACCTGTGTCCGCTTCTCGCCCTCACCCTCCTCTTGAATGGCATCCAACCCGTTTTGTCTGGTAAGATGATTGTTCAAAGTAGCTAATGGCTAAATTAGCACCATTATTTTCCTATATACCGACCGATCTTTGAAGTAGACCGTAACTATTTCTTAAGGACTCATCTGAATAATAAATAAATAATATCCAGAACGCGTCTTAAATTCAACGGAAAAAAAAATGCTCGAATTCAACGTCTCTCAACCAGTCTATATATATATATTGGGACATCATGTGATAATGTCAATCGACCATCTAAGTCCTGATAACATATAAATTGGCCAAGGAGTGGCGGTCGGGTGCGGATGGCAGGCGTTCGTGGCTTACATTAACATCGGATGCTACTACGTGATCGGTGTCCCGTCAGGTTTGCTCTTGGGATTTTACTTCAGACTCGGCGCAAAGGTGAGTTTAATAATAACCAGCTCAAACTCTATGAACCTTTTCTTGTCTTTGTAAGATGCGAAACGTAAGTCGGGTGAATTGCCGCATTGATGGTAGGGGATATGGGGCGGCATGCTTGCCGGCACGGTCATGCAAACCCTAATCTTGATGTGGATCACGTTCCGAACGGATTGGAACAGGGAGGTGCGCGACCCTAATCACGAAACAGATAATATTAATACGATTTCGTACGCGTTCATACTTAATTGACCGCGCGACGAAAAAGCCGATCGACGTACCGTTTTTCTAGAAATGGTTAATTTGGGTTTTTTTTTTTTTTTTTGCAGGTGGAGGAAGCAATGAAGAGGCTGGATAAGTGGCAGGACAAGAAGGAACCTTTGTTGAAGGAGCTAATCGATTAGGGCAAAATTGTGTTCCTGGTGAAAGCATTCGATTTGAGCTGTGCAGTTTGTTACAGGAAGAAATAGTGGGCAAATGCAAGGGAAAAAAAAAAGAGAGAGAGAGAGAGAGAACAAGAAGACAAAATTTTTAATTTCGTTTTCGTTCCTTTTTAGTTTCTCCGTTTAACTTGTAGATAATACATATGTCGAATTAATAGAATTTAAGTGAGATTATTTTTGTGGTGCACCGTGTCGTTGGTTTTATTGAGAATTGAGGCATTCGCTGCGTCATTTCTAACCATTTATGCCCATTTTTTTTTCTTTTTTTCTTTTGGGAAAACAGATTTGTGTTGGGTTGACGCAGTAAAAGTTTCGATACTTTGATCTTAGGAGATCACCAATGAGTCATGTCCAACCAGGACATATTAAGTATTTCATAGTACAACACATCTGTCATATGAGATTACTTTTGCCCAACACCCTCGCACAGCTTTATAAATTTTACCCTCACGTTTGACCCTTTTGGCTACGTTTGGCAATCGGGATATAAGTCAGGATAGGATAAAATTTATCCTATCCTGTGTTTGGTTCCTACTCAGGATAGGATATAACAGGATATAAGGGGGATATAGCCTGGATATAATTATCCTAGGGGGGGAGGTAGGATAAAGGTGGATAGGATTTCTTTTGTTTATGGAATAAAAATAATTTTTCCGAATAACAAACTTTTTATATAATAAAATTAAAATAATAATTACTTTTAAATAAATTTGAATTCTAATGTTAGAAAGAAAAATCAAAATAAAAAAATAACTTTTATTTTTATTTTTATTTTTATTTTTATTTATTATAAATCATATTTATAATTTGATTTCTTTCTTCTTTATAATATATAGTTTGTATATGTATACACACACACACACTTAGTATTTATATCATTAAATATTTTAAGTATAATAGTATAGTTTGTTATTTAATGAAAAATTTTATTAAGAAATGATGGAAGGGAGTCAAAATAATGATAAAAGGAGATTTATAATTAAAAATAATAAAAATGAATTAAAAAAACTATATTTTAAGTAAAAATATTCAAATTTGAAAATGATTTTTCTAATTCTTGAAGAGAAGTAGTAATGAAATTCACGAAAATAGCGAGATAATTGAAACTTACTCTCATTCTTAACTTTCTAGTTCACATAAAAAAATATAAGAAAAGCAGAAAGAGAGTCAAACCTTCTTCTCATCCATAACCTTTTGTTTCATATTGAGGTTTAACGAATATCGCAAAAAAGACAACTTTTCAGCAAAAGTTGAATGTTTATATTTTCTTTCTTTTACTAGATTCACCAATGAATTACAAGAGATTCTTATACATTGATATATCGTATATACTAAACAATGAATATGATATGAACATATCCGGCTCTATTACTGCGATTCACCAAACACAGGATATGATATGACAAAATCATTGGATTTCATATCCTATCCTATCCAATTCTATCCTGACTAAAAATCCGGGCGACCAAACGCAGCCTTGCGTTTGGCTCGCCCCCTTTAAGTCAAGTAGTATTTTCGCATCAACCTCGTCTCAATTCGAATCCCCACCATACCTCGGCCAAGTTTGGTGGATGTTGGAGAGAGGAACAACATCCGCTCTTGGTCCCACGTTTACCAATGGAGTGTTAGCTGAGTTGGTGAGATCCTGGGCCTTAGACAGTTAAACTGATGAAATCTCAGGTTTGAATCTCCTCAGCCGCGTCTTGGGAGCTTACCCGGTACCATATCGCCTCGAGTATTTAGTCCATTGCACGTGGGAAACCTCGGTTATCAAAACAAACAAACAAAAACAACATCCGCCCTTTATCACCTTTGCCCAGCCAAACGTGCTAGGAAGCAAAACCTCATTCGAGATTCCTTCTTTGAGATGTTGCATAACACCTTAAATCGAAGAGGTCTAAAATACTTGAAAGCAAATAAGTTATGAACTTTGACGGGAAAAAAAAAGAAGAAGAAAAGAGTTATGAACCGATCAAAAATACATTGATTGATCCATTACCTCATGTGTGCACTAGCACTTGGCCCAGAGAGAATTGAAGAGACTTCGAGAGGCAAAAGGCATTTTTGCACGGACACAAGACATTTTTGCCTCTTAAAAGTCTTTTCAAAACTTGCGTATCCCAAAAACGAACTTAATCTTTAAAATCAAAATCCTGCCCTAATCCCATGGGCCTTTCTGATGGCCCATAGCCCAACCCAACCTATTACATTGCTCCATATAGTGGGGTCCTCTATTATGAGGAGCTTTCCCTCTCTTTCTCTATTTCTGGACCGATGTGAGACATGGAACTAAACGAATAGGGAGGAAGAAGGGTGACTCTGCCGGTCTCCTACAACACCGATTCCCAAAAGTTACCAATATTAGGACAGAAGCAAGGGGGAACAATTATTTTGAGGCCAAGGTAAAACAGTCAAGTACTTTGCCCAAGTCGTTAAGGAAACATGTGCTGCTTTCGACGATCACAGGAAGAACAGTAAACTAGCTTAAGAGGCGACACTGATGCATCTAACTAGGGGTATGAAGTTTGCTGCTAGTGATGGTTTAGAGCAAGAAGGGGCAGACGTTGATGCAAGCACTAGCACTGATACATAAGGTAGCATTGCAGAAACAGGCAAAAAGGACAGGTTTGGGCTTCGCAGCTTTTTTGAGCAAAGCAACATCTTACATGCCAAAGAGAAACCGAACAGGCTTGGCATGCGTGTGTCGGCTTGAGCAACTGTTGCGCGAGCGTCGGATTGAGCAAAATCGTTCGATTTTAGTAGAGAACGAATCAATTTGGAGAGATCGGAGTCAGGGTTCTACCTTTGTCTTCGTCAGTTCACGTTCCAAAAGTTCGCTGATAGGAAAAAGGCCAGACAACATGACTGGGGTGTTTCTCTTCTTCTTCTTTTTTGCTTGCTAATCAAACAAAACGATATCGTTTGTTTTCTGGCGACCATGTTAGCGCTGGTCCGGCCACGTGAGATGCTTGTATGATGACACTTATCCATGACGTTGACGATGTGTATGGGATCCTTAGCTCTTAACAAATTTCATTGTCAGGTTAGTAAAATATGATTACCAACATCATTTTCTGTTGTAACTATTATTGCCAAGAGAAAAGATGGGAACTAATTAATCTATAAATGATGCTGGGGATAAATCAAATCTTGAGAATTTTGTGATATAAAAATTATCCGGTGTACTTTAAACATATCAAGTGAAGGTAAAATTTGTCAAGATGTTGAAATGGTGATATATTATGTAGGTGGGACATCACAGTCATTGATAAGCTTCCTTCGACGAAATTGGGTATTGGACTTGCTAAATCTGTCACTAAATAATTTCTGGGCCTTTTAGGGCAACTCACTTTTTTACTTCTAAATTTCGATTATGACTTCTCCTCGAATATTTTGGGAATCTGAAAAAGTAGGCCTTATACCCACAAAAAAAAACCCTCAAATTTTAGCATTTACGACAATTATATCTAAAACTTCTTTTTGCCTCATAAAAAACACTCAACTTTTACATTTATCCCAATTCTACCGATATAGTACAAAAAAAAATCTCAACTTTTACTTTTGTCCTAATTCTACCAGTCTAATATCCAAAAAACCCATCAACTTTAGCATTTGTCCCAATTAGATCCAAATTTTTTTTATCATACTTTTATTCCAATTCCACCATGGTCACCATAAGCCTTCTGTTTATAATCACCATTAGTTAATCCTACATGGCTCGAATTTTCTCTCCGAACTTACCATTAAATCTTCAAAATTTATACACAGTAGGTTCTGGGGAAGATGGTATTTTAAATAGTTCATCCGAATATCTCCATATCTAACCATTATTTGGGCTGTTGAGTGCCGAAAAGAATACGAAACACGCTACTTTAAGTAACTATTTATCTCCCAGCAATATGTATGGAAAGGAAACAACAAAAAGAAGTTTGGCAGAGGTGTAATTAATTAATGCGTGAAAATACCATGTAAGATTAACTAATGATGATTATAGATGGAACGCTAACGATGGTAGAATTAGAACAAAAGTGAAAGCTGAAGGTCTTTTTTATGAGACAAAAAAAATGGATATAATATTATTGGTATGTTAACAATGACGTCCAATTATTTTTTTAATTCTTTTTTATACAGAATGTAAGATGAATCTAGAGACTTGTGGATGTAACCCATGAATGCCGTTCATGGTCAGTATCAATTGGCACAGGGGAGACAGCCTGCTTTCCAAGGCGCCGGAATGCTTCATGAACGAAACCGGCGCTTCGGAAAAGGCCGAATGGAAACACATCAGGGGTTAGTGCATGAGATGTGGAAGCGGATTGACAAAGGCGTGTTTGACCAACGATGTAAGGGTGAGCATGATCCGGGTTGGTCCTATTCCCCCAAAGCAGCAGACTAGACCGATGGTGTCGTTTCTCAATTTCAGGAACCGTGGACCCCACCGGACCATCATTCCCGTCTGATTCCCAACCCAATGTAACCGTTAAAATTACAATAAAAAGTAAAATGAAAACAAAAATAAGAAATCCAAGTTTCACGGGGCAATCCGGGCCTTCGGGAATATTTTCCCCCGTCTTTCCTCGTCTCATGTTCCGAAGACACGTTTCCATTGGACATACTCCTGCTTAACTAGCGCGAATAGTAAAGGCTTTCATCATGTGTGAACCAACGGCTTCTCTCCCTCGTGGTTCGGTTTGGTTCGGCTCTTGGTGCGGTTCGCGATTCGATTCTGACACCCCTAGTGGTAACACTTTCATTTACTAACATGGACATGGATCGATGGCCTGTGTCCATGAATGAGAAGCAGAACAAGAAGCCCAGGCTCGGACTATTTTCCCTAGAAACTCTCTCTTCACCTTTCACGAAAGATTTCGTCCCGGAAACTAGGGCTCTTGTTTATTATTTATTTATTTATTTATAAAATCATAAAAATGATAATTTATCATGTATATATACAAAAATATATAATATTTAATATACAACGTGCCAGGCCCCAATGTGTCCTACGGTATCGGAATTTTCTATTTTTTTAGAAATCATGTGTCGGCGTATCGTATCGTGTCTTATATCCCACATCGTGTCGATGCTATGTAGGTTATAATTCTGATAGGACCAGATTACTGGAGAACTCGAAATATCACCTCCCCGGTAGTATATCTGCTTTTGTGCTCTCTTGAGATTTCTTGTGTTCCTTTATTTGGAGGTACAAAAACCACTGAGTTTTGAAAAGCGCATGATGCTTTGCTGACGAACCATTGTGCTGCGTCATTTTCTGTTGGTGCGATTCTGGCGTGCTTACAATCCAAACTGGATGTCTACTATAACGTTACGAGCTCACAAATGTCTTCCCGAGAACTTAGCTCTAACAATTGATAATGAACTTAGGGTCCAGTCGTCCTATCCGAACCTGCACCTGGTGCTGTATTGCCCCTACGAGCTACTGTGTAAGAGACTAGGTAAAGAAAAAGAGAAGGCGTTTACACAGCCAATGCTCTGATGGAGCTACAGAAAAACAATGAAGAGACCCTTTCAAAATACATGGCGTAGATCAGCAAGAATTTGAAGACAAGAACATGGCTCTCCATAAATATGCAGACTTGCAGTCAAACCAAACATTTTCTCATATCGATATGCCTGCTTTCTTTTTATCCTCCCATAGATGAGGAACTTCACTTGATAAATTCCCACCGAGGCGAGAGTAACAAGAAATCAATTAAAGTTGCATCCATGGCCATGTTTATCCAAGCAACATGTAAAGATGGAGCACGATGAGATGTAGTCTCTTGAAAAATAATTACCAAGAAGAACCTTAACGGATTACTTCCAAGGTGAACAGATGCAACCGGTACAGTTACAAACACAAGATATGGAGAAGAATGCTACAGCAAGAAGAGAGATAGGGCCATCACTTCTTCTTCGCTGACTTTCCTTCCTTTAATCTGACGACTTCATCCGCATATCTCACACCCTTCCCCTTGTAAGGTTCTGGAGGTCTCCATTTTCTGACTGAAGCAGCGAATTGACCAATTGCACTCTTATCGTACCCGCTGACGACGATCCTGGTGTTTTCCTCTACCTTCACTTGTATGCCCTCAGGAATGGCCATCCTGACTGGATGGGAAAACCCCAGACTCAACACCAAATCCCTGCCCTCCAACACTGCCCTATACCCCACTCCGACCAACTGAAGTCTCTTCTCGAACCCTTTAGAAACTCCCACAACCATGTTATCTGTTAGTGTCCTGCACAAGTGAGATTCAATCGACCAGTGAAATATGAAATGCTAAAAAGAACACTTCAAGTAAAGAAGACAGTCATGTTTTCGAGGGAAACTATACTATCTTCAAGGACAAGGCCTATTTGAAGCACCCAATACTTCACTCAGTTCTTGGAGGAGATGAACAAGGTATATAAACCAAGAGAAAGGGTACTGCAAGTACACATGACTAGTTACTTCTTCCGCCAAAGAATCAAGTAGCAATCATAAACTTCATCCCAGACAAACTGGCTATCTATAAAATCGTGTCCAATCCATGAAATTTCGACAAGTCGACACTGGAGCTGACATGTTTCCATGCCATCTCACTACACGCTCTTAGGAAAGGATACATATGCAACAGAGGTTTATCACAGGTTATTCACTGACTTCTAGTCAAAAGAGATGAATTCCAGGCATGTCAATGTGCTTTCGATACGTGTCTTCCATTTGCAGGTGTGGTTATTAAGATTTATACATGTCCGATGGATGGCAGATGATAAAAATGCTCTTCAAAACTTTGATTAATCACGGCCAAGCATCATTATAGCCAGGAAAATGCCAAATTAACCTACATTTTCCAACACTCAATGCTATCTCCGAATCTTCCGTAAGCAGCAAACTAGATGCAGTCCCAGTTGAGAGGAGAAAGAGGCCGCACAACAACCTCTACAAATGAAGAGACTCGTTTGTATGGATAGCCAAGTAAGAGAGCTCACCTAAAAAGGCCGTGCATTTGATTGGCCCTTCTCGTTTCAAATGCCTTGCTGACCTTGAGATATCCGGACTCTTGCTTCTCAACTTTCACTTCTCGTGGATAACTCATTGAGAGCTCTCCGAGGGGACCTTTCACCCTCAAGGACTGGGCATCTAATGTGATTGTCACATTCTTCGGCACCTCTATCGGTTGCTTCCCTATGCGAGATTCCTTACATTCTATATTCCTCCTTGCAAATCCAACATGAGTTACAGGAGCAGAAGAAATGCATATGCCACTTCTTTCGCCCAAAAATGTTGATCTCAGCTTGCTGTAACATGACAAACAGAGAATTTTCCGACAATTAGTATTCAGATAAGGATCAACAGAAAATTGAATAACGAGCTTCTAGCTCTCAAACTCTCATCAAGGAGCAAGAGAAAAGGATAACGTACAAGAACTTCCTATATAGATACCACTACTGCATGAAGAGAAACATTAGTTTGATGTTAGATTGGGAAAAAGGAAAAGCCTTATCCCCAATGAACTAAACAGAGCTTTCTGGCACTTTGGCATCGTCTGATTGATTCTGTTATACAATAATATGCCTTTTGGCTTCAAATCTGAAGAAACAACGATACTTCTCTGGGCAGAAAAAAAAAAAATCTCGACTTTGGCTTGGTAAGAGCCTTATGCCATGGAAGAAAACAGAGAAACACATTGTCAATGTAAATCCCAGGCCATAGAGTATGCTGCAAAGAAGACCTTAAGATTTTTCCATTTATTTTTCGTAGCATTTTGCACAATGAAAGAGGTAGCTTTTCTTGTACATGAGGCGTAGGATTCCGACCCAGAACCCACAGAATTGCGTCATAACAAAATGAGAGAGCTGTAGAGTGAAACATAAAATTGTCAAGTCAGCAAAAGCACACAGCTTCAACATTTCCCACTCTCATAATTTCTCCGCAACTCCAACATTTTTCGCCGAATACTACAATTCGCAACTTTAACCGAATCGAACCAATGCAGATCAAATCTAATTTGAAGAAGAATCCAATTTCCATGGAATTCAAAAGGCAACCTCTAAATGACTGACATAACTTCGATGAAATGCATAAACCTACATCAAGTGCCATAAAAGATTGATTGCTCTATGCCCTCCACTGACTACGCATACCTAATCACTCCATAACCTCTCAAATTCTCAAGTACCCAGAAGCTGAATTTCAGTAGAATGTAATCGGACATCGTCTGGACCAGAATAAAAAAATAAAAATAAAAAAAAGGGTATCGCCACCTCTAAAACAATGCGTTGTGCACGGACGAAGAAGGTCGCACTCGCAGTGAACTCGAAAATGGAGGAAAGATTACAAGAAATTAAGGCGCTGACCATGTTTGCAGTGGATAAGAGAGAGAAGAGACCATTGTCACGAGCTAAAGCGCATCAACCGGGGCGAGAGAGCGTGTTTGTGCGCCAAAGTTTCGAACTTTCTCGTTTGAGGGTGCTCGCTCGAGAGCCTCCAAGGCCTCTGTCATCCGGAATCCAAGATGGACTGTTATCCTTTCTTGCGGTCCTCATGCATAGACATAATTGCCCTCCACCTATAACCGAAACCTCCAAAGTGCCCTTCCCGTTCGTTCCCTCAAGGGGCAACGGTTCAATTTCCAAATGTTTTGTTTTTTTTTTTTGGTCGAAAAATTCCAAATGCTTTGAGTGTATCCATCTTAGAAAAGAAGTTTATCAGTCATGATGATTTTCCAAAAAACACAACTAATGTGTCCTTAAATGTCTATGATGTAATTGAGAACAGATATGGGTGTGCAAACTGGACCGGACTGGCCCGGATCGGATCGGGATCGGCCCGGACCGATCGAGTTGGTCCGGTCCTTGAAGTGGGCGGTCTAGTCCCCGGTTCCATGTGTTGGGACTGAACCGGCCCGGCCCGGATCGAACCGACTATAATATATAATTATTTATATGTATAAATATATACAATTAGAACATGATGATGATTTTCTAGTGATTTTCAAGTAGAAATAGAACCATAAAAGATTGAAATTGGAAGATGCCCTACTTATTGATCGGAGATATTTGAAACATTGAAGCTTTTGTTGCATGTGTTTGATTTTCAATGGTGATAGTACCTTCCTTTTTCCCTTCAGTGAAGAGGACTGGTTGCCTTTGACAAAATAAGCAAAAATCTTAGTTTGCTGCAAGAGATACTTCCTCGTCCCTTATTATTCTTGAAAAATTATTTCAAAAACAAGAAAATTTTACTTCCATAATCAATCCATCGAGCTCAAAATGCTTTAGCGGTCCTACTGGGCGGGACTGGGATCGGATCGGACCGCCGGTCCCGATCCGTGGTCCCGAAAATATGGGGATTGGGACTACTGGTCTGGTCCCCGGTTCCATGCCGGGACCGGACCGATCTTGGACCATGCACACCCCTAAGAACAGAGGAAGCGAGAGAAATAGCACAATCAAATTACTAATATGTAAGTTGCAATTAATTACTATATAAAGCAACCCAAGATCATTATGTTAAAGAATTGAAGCACCTTACGTATCGCTTCTGAAGACTCTTTATATGAGGTTATACGGATACTAGGGTTTAAAAGAAGATTTTGAGCTCTATTTATAGAGATTGAAATATATTCTTTATTACATGTACGATTTATGTCGCCCCATACTATCCAGCACTATATTAGACTAAATAGAAAATTATATATATATATATATTATTAGACCAATTAATATTTACAATAACAATTAATAGAGCCAACATTAAATATCAAAACTATATTCTAACATGATAGAGATAGATGACCAGTTTAAACGTATCTTTCTGAAAATGTAACACTTTGCAAAGACCATGCGTTAAACAAGTAAAAATCAGATCCCCAAACTCCCCTAGTGATCTAGCTTTCATGATTGTAGGAATTGATTCCATGTTTTTGCCACAAAATTTAATGGATTTTACGCATATTTTTGGAAAAATTTCAAATAAAAATTTGAAATAGGATTATTTTCTCAAATAAAGATCCGAAGTAGTTATTTTTTCATATAAGGACTTTGAAGTGGTCAAATAATTCTCAACATAGAATGGATCTAGCAATACAAGATCTTCTTTTTTAGCTGTATATGATGCATGCCGCCGGCATGTAACATTTACGGGAGGAAAGTGTCAAAAAAGTTCCAAACCAATTCAGTTTTAAACCTTTTACTGGTGTCAATATAGTATTAAATATTTTATATTTTTTCAATATTTTAATAAAAAATCGATGATGTGGACGTGGACATTTTTAAATTTTAAATTTTAATAATTTCTATATTTTTATTTGTTTCTTTTCTTCGCATTTCTTTTCTTCTTCTCTCTTCTGCTTCTCCTTCCCTCTTTTGTATTGCATGTGGCCAGCCACCGCCTAGCCACAAGCTACTTACCCTGATGGCTAGTATCGCCTTCCAAGGGCAAGCACCTACGAGGGAGGAGCTTCTGTTGCTGCTGCTTTTCCATGTGAATGTAACAAGGTGTGAAGAAGATCCCCCCCCCCTCGATTTTGGCATCATTTAACTGAATGGAGGTCCAGTTTGGCGGGGCACGCCCAGGCCAAATCTGGCGATGCCGACCCTCACCTAGACCAGGGAAACCTCGCTAGGCGTTGCCTTCACCCAGGCAATGCCGGTTGAGGCCACCCTGACCTGGGCAAGGGTTCGCTGTGGCGAGGCTCGCCTTTGCCGATGCTCGCCATCGGCCTAGCGAGGCTAGCATCCCAGGTGATGCCGACTGAGGCCCACCCTGGCTTAGGCAAGGGTCAGCTGTGGGGAGGCTTTGTTGAAAAATATGATGGATGAACAAAGGAATCAGACTCTGAGGCGTGATAGCACTCTCTTTAAGGAATTATTTGCCCCACAACGTTGCTAATGGTTACTGGCAAAGATCCTCCAGGATACAACAGAGTCTCAAACGAGATTATTAGATAGCAATTCTAATAAATCTCCAAGAACTCTCTGGGAAACAATCAGAAAGGAAGGCTGTATCTCTCGAGTTTTGAAAGAAAATTGAAAGTGAAGTAAGTTAAAATGAGCAGAACACTTGAATATATAATGAGAAATGAACACATCTTTTCGCGTCCGAAAAGTGATAATTCTCATGCAACTCTTCGTGTTCAAAATATTTTATTAAACACACCTTTTCAGAATTTTCCGAAGACAATCTTCTGTACGAAAAATTGCAACTATTCGTGTCTTATAACGGATAGTTCAGACACACCTTTTCGTGTCTTAATCGGTAGTTATTACCGAAGGGACACAAGCACTCCAAAGGTCACAAAACTGTTCTTTTGGTAGTTATGTCCGAACAGACATAAACCTTCCAAAGGATGTAACAGTGTCTTATATCCACGAACAGTCACACTGTTCCAATGAGTCACGAAATTCATTTATAAAATAAATTATTTCGAAAAATAAAAATAATTGTTGAATAGAGCCAATTCCACACCGCGACCGCGCAAGCGTGCAAAGTGCTAAGTGCGTCTAATAATCGCGTCAAAATCGCGCAATCGCACACGGGTATAATGGGGTGTAGCCCACTAGCCCATTTCTTTCTTTGAAAGACAATATTAGCCTTCTAACTAATAAAGTGAATTGCTCTCTACCTTTTATTCTATGTAGGATGTATAAAAGGCAACATTTTGTTTGTTTTAGAAACAAACTTCAACAATCCCCCACTTTGTTTATAAAACAAAATAACAAAATAAAATTTCTCAAAAATTACAGCCAACATTTCCATGAGATCAATATACCTATATAAAGGTCTCTTTCGAGTTAAACCTTTATTTAGTGCAAGTATCTCAAAACTCTATCAAAGTTACAAGTAGCTTGGCTTTAAACTTGTTACTCTAAAGAATAGAATCGGACATACCGCACATATACTAACCTCTTGTTTCAGCGAGAAGTTCATAATTACTCAGCACTATTATGGCCTTGTGCTTGTTCCTGTTTCATGAGTTCTCTAGAAAGTAACCCAACTTTCGTAAGAAGCGGCACCACTTCTAAACCCATATAGGTGAAGTATTACCACGTGTTTCTGTTACTAATAAACACGCAACTAAACGTATTATACTTCATTAAGAGTATAACTCAACCTCTAAAACGTAACAGACGGTACTGACTTCTTATGTCCGGGCTAGTGTCAACATCAAACAATCACTTTTAGTAACTTGTTTTTACCCATTAAACCTTATAACTAATGATGTGCTAGTATCAGGTCGGGTTACCATTACTGGTAATTTTAATTAAAAGGTTTCAGCCCCATTTCTCTTGAGGTCACCTTTACCACATCTCTTGAAAGAGCCTTTGTAAAGGGATCAGCCAGATTCTTGCTTGACCTCACGTAAACAATTGTTATGGTACCATTTTGAATCAATTGTTTCACGTATTCATGTCTTAGACTGATGTGTCTAGACTTACCATTATAAATGCTACTATAAGCCTTTGCTAGAGTAACTTGACTATCACAGTGAACAGAAATAGGAGGCATAGGATTAGGCCATAATTTGATGTCCATCAACAAATTTCTTATCCATTCAGCCTCTTTTCCACTTGCTGCCAAAGTAATAAATTCGGATTCCATAGTTGAGTGAGTTATGCATGTTTGTTTCTTGCTCGCCCAAGAAACAGCACATCCACCTAACATGAAGATCCATCCAGAAGTAGAATGTTTATCTCCCACACTAGAAATCCAACTAGCATCGGTGTATCCTTCTAATACAGCCGGATAATTATTATAGAACAATCCCAAGTTTTTAGTCCTCTTAAGATAACCAAAAACTCTGGTAATGGCTTTCCAATGTTCTGTACTTGGATTACTAGTATATCTACTCAACTTACACACTGAAAAGGCAATACCAGGTCTAGTACAATGCATCGCATACATTAAAGACCCTATAGCACTCGCATATTCTAGTTGTGCTACTGCTCTACCAGTATTATAATTTAATTTCACACTGGTATCATAAGGAGTACTCATTTCTTTGAAGCCAAAATGTTTAAATTTATCTAACATTTTCTCAACATAATGACATTGGCTCAAAGAATAACCCCCACTATGCCTTTTAACTTTAATACCTAAGATAGTATCTACTTCGCCCAAATCTTTCATTTTAAAATTTGAAGTTAGATACTTCTTAGTCTCCATAACTCCAGTTATATTAGTTCCAAAGATAAGCATATCATCAACATATAAGCAGACTAAAACTCCATAATCTTTAGTGAATTTAGAATAAATACACTTATCAGCACTATTATACTTGAAACCATTAGACAATATGACTGAATCAAATTTCTCATGCCACTGCTTCGGTGCTTGCTTAAGCCCGTAAAGAGATTTGACTAATCTACATACTTTCCTCTCATTTTCAGGAAGAACAAAACCCTCTGGTTGTTCCATGTAAATTTCCTCATTCAAATCTCCATTTAAGAATGCAGTCTTGACATCCATTTGATGAACGCAAAGGTCATAAATGGATGCTAAAGCAAAAAGAATTCGAATAGATGTTATACGTGCTACAGGAGCATAAGTATCAAAATAATCTATTCCTTCTTTTTGTCTATAACCCTTGGCCACAAGCCTTGCTTTAAAAGCTTGGATGGAACCATCTGAATTGTATTTTCTTCTGAAAACCCATTTACACCCAATGGGTTTAGATCCTTTAGGTAAGTCTGCTAATACCCAAGTATTATTGAACATAATTGAGTTCATTTCGTCGTCTATTGCTTCTTTCCAAAAGGAAGCATCTCTAGAAGACATAGCATCACTAAAACTTTTAGGATCGTCTTCTATACTTAATATTAGTGGGTATTTACTTACCACGTTATTATCTTTGTCTCCTTCAACAAGAAAAACATGAGTAATAAAGTCAGGACCAAAATCTTTCACTTTTCTTGCTCTAGTGCTTCTCCTAGTTTCAGTCACGTTTTTAGAATCATTTATTGTTTTCTCATGAGAATCTACGTGTGTTTCTATGGATTCTGAATTATTCATATCTTGCGTTTGAGCATTATTTTCAATAATTTCAGAATCCGTACAACATTTATTCTCAAAGAATTCAACATCTCTTGATTCTACAACAACATTTGATTCTAAATCAAGAAGCCTAAAAGCTTTACTGTTCTCAGCATATCCAATAAAAGCACTTTTGATGGCTCTAGGACCAAGTTTCGTCCTTTTAGGGTCAGGAACTCTGTAGTATGCCAAACACCCCCACACTTTAAGATATGACAGGTTTGGTTTTCTACCTTTCCACAATTCATAAGGACTAATATTATTTTTCTTGGATGGTATTCTGTTATGAATATAACATGCAGTAAGCAATGCTTCACCCCATAAATTAATTGGTAGCTTTGAATTAGAAAGCATACAATTAATCATTTCTCCAAGAGATCTATTTTTTCTTTCAGCCAAACCATTCTGTTGTGGAGTATATGGTGCTGAAGTTTGATGAATAATACCATGTTCCTCACAAAAGGCTGAAAAATCATTTAGGAAATATTCTCCGCCTCTATCTGAGCGTAGAACTTTAATTTTCTTTTCTAATTGATTTTCCACTTCAGCCTTATATTTCTTAAACATAGTAAACGCCTCATCCTTTGATCTTAGGAGATAAACGTATAAATATCTACTGCAGTCATCCACAAATGTTATAAAATACCTTTTTCCACCACGTGTTAACATGCCGTTGAATTCGCATATGTCACTATGGACCAAATCCAATAAATTCGAATTTCTTTTAACACTAGGAAACGATTTCTTTGTTAATTTAGACTTAGCACAGATTTCACATTTATCAAATTCGCCATTAAAGTTTATCAAGTCTAACTTTTTCATATTCTGTAAATAACGAAAATTTAAATGTGCTAATCTATTATGCCATAAATGAGGAGAATCGACAATATAAGCAGAAGAGACGATATTATTATTAATACTCAGTTGATACATGCCTTCATTGGAGTAACCCTTTCCCACAAACAGCCCATTCTTCGACAGGATAACCTTGTCGGACTCAAACAATACCCGAAAACCCCTTTTACAAAGTAAATCAACAGAAATCAGATTTCTCTTGATTTCAGGTACAAACAGTACATTAACAAGGTAAACCTTCTTTCCAGAAGTAAAGTCTAAAGCAACTGTGCCTTTGCCAGCGACCTTTGCAAGAACTTTATTTGCCATCTCGACCTCTTGGAGATGAGCTTCAACAGTTTCTTCGAAGTGTCTGAACATTGATCGATCCTTGCATATGTGCACTATTGCACCAGAATCTATCCACCAAGAAGATTCGATAGAAGCAGAATTAATCTCAAAATCATGGCCACAGAATCCTTAACTTCATCAGAAATGTCCAAGTTCGAAAACTTGGTTGAAACAATGGCCACGTAGTTCTCTTCAAACATATTTGCATCTGCCTTAACTGTTGAAGTGTTCTTGTCCTTGAATGTACTCTTGCGGTGCCTGCACTCCTTTGCATAGTGACCCTCCTTGCCACAAACAAAGCAACTACCCTTTTTCTTCTTCTGTGGCTTCTTAAAATTCTGCCCTCTCTTGCGTTTCAAATTCTGGTGGGTTTTGGATTGAAATCCATTTCCCTCCACAGCATTTACTTTGGTATCATACGAAACAGATTTATCACGTAAACGTGACTCTTCCTCAATGCGAAGATGTTTCTGAATTTGTTCCAAAGTGATATCCTCAGATTTATGCAGCATCCTTTTTCCATAATCTTTCCAACTCGGTGGCAATTTTGCTATAATTGCTCCAACTTGAAAAGATTCAGGAATATCTATCTTGAGAGCACGAATTTTATTGACCAGTACTTGCAATTCGTGGACTTGCTCCAACAAGGGTTTAGTATCAATGAACTTGAAGTCAAAATATTTAGCGATCAGATATTTGTTCGTACATTGCTCCTCTGCTTTATACTTGAAGTCGAGCGCGTTCCATATTTCTCTAGCAGATTTCATCTCAGTGAACAAGTCATAGAGACGATCGGATAACGTGTTCAGTACGTGGCCTCGACAAAGCAATTCGTCCTCTTCACGTTTCTTCCTCTCCTTGTTGACTCTCTCAACATCATTTGCACTAGGCTCTCCTCCTGCAGTGGTAGGCACTGGATCCTCTATAGGCATCAAATCGGGGTCGAGGATATAGGAAATCTTCAGGGCAGTGAGGAGAAACATCATCTTGTCTCTCCAACGAGCGAAGTTGTTGCCATCGAACCGGTCCAGTTTCACCATATCCTGGTTCATAACCTTGATTGATTCTGACTCCATTGTTGAACGAATAATTCCTTAAAATTGTTGAAAAATATGATGGATGAACAAAGGAATCAGACTCTGAGGCGTGATAGCACTCTCTTTAAGGAATTATTTGCCCCACAACGTTGCTAATGGTTACTGGCAAAGATCCTCCAGGATACAACAGAGTCTCAAACGAGATTATTAGATAGCAATTCTAATAAATCTCCAAGAACTCTCTGGGAAACAATCAGAAAGGAATGCTGTATCTCTCGAGTTTTGAAAGAAAATTGAAAGTGAAGTAAGTTAAAATGAGCAGAACACTTGAATATATAATGAGAAATGAACACACCTTTTCGCGTCCGAAAAGTGATAATTCTCATGCAACTCTTCGTGTTCAAAATATTTTATTAAACACACCTTTTCAGAATTTTCCGAAGACAATCTTCTGTACGAAAAATTGCAACTATTCGTGTCTTATAACGGATAGTTCAGACACACATTTTCGTGTCTTAATCGGTAGTTATTACCGAAGGGACACAAGCACTCCAAAGGTCACAAGACTGTTCTTTTGGTAGTTATGTCCGAACAGACATAAACCTTCCAAAGGATGTAACAGTGTCTTATATCCACGAACAGTCACACTGTTCCAATGAGTCACGAAATTCATTTATAAAATAAATTATTTCGAAAATAAAAATAATTGTTGAATAGAGCCAATTCCACACCGCGACCGCGCAAGCGTGCAAAGTGCTAAGTGCGTCTAATAATCGCGTCAAAATCGCGCAATCGCACACGGGTATAATGGGGTGTAGCCCACTAGCCCATTTCTTTCTTTGAAAGATAATATTAGCCTTCTAACTAATAAAGTGAATTGCTCTCTACCTTTTATTCTATGTAGGATGTATAAAAGGCAACATTTTGTTTGTTTTAGAAACAAACTTCAACAGGCTTGCCCTTGCCGATGCTCGCCATCGACCCGACGAGGCTAGTAGTCCCGACGTGTGGCCGAGTAGTGACTTGCCACTTGCAATGTAGAAGAGGAAAATTTATAACAATTATTAATATGCCAAAAAAATTATTAAAAATATTTAAAAATGATAAAGTCAGCACTAGTCGTACCCCGAACGAGTTCACATCAACGATTTCTCGCTAGAATTAACCGAATGAACTCAATTGGTACAAATGAAAAAAAAAATTAAGACTAAATTGGTACCAATGCAATAATTTTATAATTTGTTTTTTACACTTTTCCCCATTTGCGATGGCCGAAACATGGGCAATTTTGTCCAAAAAAATCTTGGTAAAAACTATCGAACTCTAAAAAAAAGATCCAAATTCCTCAAGTTCTTCTTCCCTATCATTTGGTTGCACTCCTGTGGTCGGCCATTGAGAAGTCATTTCGAAAAGATAAAAGCATTCAAAACACGAAAGACGAGTTGATATACACGTATACACACACGCCAGTAAATCCGGCCGTACTTGGCGGAAAGATATATTTCTACATTTAAAAAATATTTTGAGGGCTCTTTTCCGTTAAACAAAATCCATGCGTGGTGGTGGTTAGGGGGATCCGGATCGCCTAACCTTTCCACAGAAGGTTAGGCACCTAATCTTGCAATCCGGGTAGATAGCTCAAAACTTCTTCAAATGTACAAAACACGTCTTTATGTGGATATTGGAGTCCGATAGGATTGAGCGTAGACGATTATGCATACAACTTTATTTAGTATAGAAATCCTGTTTGGGACTCTCCCGTTCATGTCCTTTTTTATGTCCTCAGCTGTAAAACGCCAGGCCACTAAAGGTACACACTTAATAAGAACGCAAGAGGAGCTCGTGTTACCTACTTTTGAACAAGCGTGGGCCTTCGATCACCTGATACCGTCGTGTCGTGTTCTGTTCTCCTTGCTCATGCGGTCATCGGCACCGGCAATGGCCTCATCTCGAAGAAGATGCACAAGGTGCTGATTAAGGACGGGCCCAAACAGGACAAGCTGCCAAGGTGGAGAAGAGAAGGAGATGGAGAATACAACTTTGCACCACCCACTGCAAGCATCCTGCCTGAGTCAGGTCTTAATGAGTGGCTCGCGCATCTTCTTCGAGGTGAGGCCATTGCCGATAACTGCACGAGTGAAGAGAACGCTTTCATTTATAAAGTGAACCGGTACTAGGTAAGCGAAGGTCCATGCTTTGTTCAAAGGCATATAATGCGAGTTTCTCGTGCCATCCTAATTAAGGTTGTGCTTAAGCAACCGGTGTTCTACAGTCCAAAAAGGATATCAACAATGACTCCAAAAAAAAGGTTTCCCAAGCTAAATAAATTGCACTCGTGGGATGATTATCTAAGCTCAATTTTGCGTGGAATCCACAAAAAGATAACTAAGTTTTTGAGCAATTTTTGAACGCGATCCACTATTTTCTCGTATTGGATACAATAAGTGCCTTCGAGATGAGAATATTCCTAACCTTAATATTTGTTTTTTCTTTTCTATACTGGGCTAAGTCAATATTTGTCAGATACTGGAGCTGAGGGGTGGCCCTGATTTCCCAGAAAGAGGGGGCCTGAAGCCAGCTCAAGCAATAAGTGTAGACGTGTTTTGGGAAAACTTGCCTCTAAGTAATAATTTTTTACATCTAGAATTGCTTTTTTTTAATAATTAATTATCACCATTGGTTATCTTAGATTTTGATATTTCCCAATATCTATAATCGTAAAAAGTTTCCCAAATTTTCTTTTAGGTAGTTTAATAAATGCGTTTGGTAAATTCGCTAATCGTAAATATTCATGCACGTGTCAAAAGAAAAAGTCAAAATATATATCTATCACGTAGGTGAGGGCGTCCTTATAACTCATAGCCTAACCAAAAAAAAAAAAAAATGTTAAAACAGGTAGATACATGCAAATCTAAACATGTGCTTCAAGATCGTACACGAATATGTTCTTTCCACGATATGTGAAAATTAATTAACTCATTTTTATGATATGTGATTAGCAAACCAGACAACACTATAAAATTCTTGGGATCACACCATGTTGTCAAGGCCTCGTTCCCTTAATAAAAAAACCTAAATTCTAGATTCAGTCATTATTCTATTTTGAACTTTCTTTTTTCTAAAAACAATTGGTACAGTCCCCATTTTGCCCCAATTTTTTTTCTTGTAAAAATAACTCAAATCCTAAATTTGCCTAAACTTTTTTTTTTTTTTTTGTAATCGAGGATCCGCAGGTTTACGCAATGGCTTGCGCCAGCATCAGCATTGCGTCAATACCTCGGGAGGAGCTAGCACAATGGCCAAACAACCATGACCCCCCACTTAAGTCACGAAGTCAAGTTGGGAGTTTCGAACCAGTGACGAAACTCCCAACTCGACTTCGTTGTTTTGGTCTATAAAAAAACCAACTTTCTAAAAGAAAATTCTATTGTCAAATCTCTCTAAACTTTTTTTAAAAAAAAAAATCAAAAACTTTAAATGTAGTATCAAATTTGTTCTCGTTAGCTCCCCTACGTGACATTTCCACTTCAGTGACAAATCTCAGGTCAGTAACCAATCTACGTTGGCAAGATGATGTGGAAAATTATCTTCAAGGGATGAGTATCATCCAGGTTGGTCCGATTCTCGAGCGGTTTAATGAAACTAGTTAAATGAAAATAATAACTAAAGAAAAATTAACTCACACGCTTTAACTTGTTTAATAAAAAGATTAGCTTATAATTCACAGCATGTATTTCCAGAATGTATTCTTTTAGGCCTGAAACATTCATATAAGAATTCTGAGCGCACGAATTTGCCGTGACTAGCAACGTTTTCCATGTAAATGTACATTGATTTCTTGGTCTTTATATTGGCTCTCTGTTGTCAAAGCCACGGTACTTGCTCGAATTATATGCTCATTCTTTCTAGTCATATGATCTCTTGGGTTCCTCTTTTTAAATTTGGATTGGAGTGGTTCATAAAAAAATGAAAAATTTGTCAATCCATCAGTCTCGTACTCCCTAAAATCGGGAACCAGACCGTCTCGACATCCGTTATACCTTAAGGAACTAGGGACTAGATTGGCGACCTTCAGAATGAGACCAAACCCGTTGGTTCAGTCTGGGTGGTTCCTTGTCCGGTCGATCGGTCGGTCTATCTTGCTCACCCTATTCAAAACGAAACCATTCGCCAACATTTTGTTAACAAAAAAAAAAAATCACAAGCTTTCAATCGAGTTATAAATCTACTCCGGTTAACCCTCCATCTAAAAGTTGCCATTAGTTGTTTGATGTGGCAATTCCACATTGGTGACAAATCTACCTTAGTAGGATGACATGAAAATTTATCTCCAAAACCAAATCGCTTTTTGATATAGAAATTAGAGATGAGTACCAACATTGTTGGATGAAGGGTTAATGAGGGCAGATTTGGGACTATCGTTAAGGTTTGTGAGTTCTTTAAGACAAAAAACAGTTTGGACATATTTAGGACTAGATCTGAAATTAAGATTTTTTTTGTTAAAAAAAATTCAAGGCGGAATTGGGGACAACACCTAAAGCTGGGGATTTTTCAGGAATAATTACCAAAAAAACCAAAAACCTATTTATGCGGATGCCAATTATGTTTTAAACCTTTCAATTTGGTCATTTAGTTATGAACCTTATGATGATTTGCCAATGCAGTCTTGTTGGCGTGGACGTATGCTGTCCTACGTGGCATGACCAACGCTGACGTAGATAATTTCATACGTTTTCTTTTGATTTTTTCTATAAACTTTTTAATTTTCTTTTTCTTTTTTTCTTCTTCCTTGATTAGGCGAGGTTGGCCACCCAGCTACTAGCAAAGGAAGAAGGGGAAAAAAAGAAAATTCAATAAGTTAATCTAAAAATTTCAAAAAAAAAAAAATTGTCTATGTCAACGTTGGTCATGTCATGTAATACGGTTGAGATCCACACTAGCGATTTTCGATCAAAATTGGTCAAAATGACTACATTGTCAAATCATGAAAAAATTCCAAATAAGAGTCTCAAGTGCCATAATTTCCTCAAATAAGGACATAAAGTGATCCTTGTTTCAAATAAGAGCCTAAAGTATTATAATTTTCTCAAACAAGAACCTGAAGTGGCCATGGCTATTTCAAATAAGGGCTTGACCTAGCTCGACGGCCAAATATTCCAACCGATCAAGGGCACAATAATATTTTAACCTAATTTTTAGTTAAATTAAATTAAAAACTAAAAAATTAAAAATAAAGAAAAAAGAGATACAATTGGGTTGGGCTGCCCTCTGGGGACCCTCACCATGGTCTGGTTGAGGCTCGGACATTCCCTAGACCTAGGCGAGAGCTGACGACCGTCGCCAAGATCTGGGAAAGGGTCATGGCCCTCTCCCGGCTCTGGCAAGGATCAGAGGCCCTCACCTCTGGACGGCGAGGTCACCAGCCCTTGCCGAAGCGCCGGTGACCCCATTGGTCATGGCCGCCGGCTCCGCCCCACATGTATCTCTTTTTTTTTTTTTTAAATTTTTGGAAAATTAAAGAAAGGAAAAAATAAATAAATAATACTAAAAATACTAAAAATATTGAATGACCAAAATGCCCATACTATCGGTGAGTCGTGCCCTTTTTTAAGATTGATAAGATCACTTCATGTCCTTATCTGATATAATATACACTTCATGCTATTATTTGAAATAATAATAACACTTCGCACTCTTTTTTGAAATAAGGTCAACTTCAGGCCCTTATTTGAAAAAATGAATATACTAAAGCTCCTTTTTTGAAATTTTTTTGTCAAATTATTAAAAGATTTGGGACTAAATTGATTACATTAAAAAGGTTAAAATTGAATCAATATCCGTACAATAAATTTAGAATATTTTTTTTGGTAATTATGTCGATTTTTTAAGAATATTATGCCATGCTGTCGATTGGAATAGGCACTGCAACTGAACCTAATATCTCGCAGTCGCAGTCATCGGATTACTGTCGCAATTGAAAAAAATGCACGTATGCTTACGAGGCACCGCATTAAGTGGGCACAACACGATGTGGATTGTGGACTTAGCCTTGTCCTAAAAGTGATCAATCATTATGTGGTTCCCAAGTTGAGCGCTCTACGGCCTCCACGTATGTTTCCGAACATCTGCGGCTCGGATCGCGACAAATGACGTGGCCTAATCACACATGGTTCATCGATCGGCTCTCCTGGCGTGCACGGGTCTACCTAATTAAGGCACGGCGATTCGGCGAATCTAAAAGGGAGAGGATTTCCTACCATTGAAATCCCCTCCCATTGAAATTCCCACCCTCCATGTGAGTGGGGCCCCCCCACATGGAGGGTGGGGATCTCAATGATCCTCTACCATTAAGGTAGAGGAACCTAAATAAGTTCTATTATTGCTAGGATCAACCATCAACCAAGCCCTTGAGTAAAAAATATTAATGGGGTGTTCGTTTGAGTTAAAAAAAATTTCTTCAAATTGATTTTTTTTTAAGTTCCACCTGTTTGGTCTGTTGAATATGATCACTCGACAAAACCACATATGGCAAAAGAAAAAATAAATCAAAAATTTCAAATGAGGGCGTAAAGTGCTCTCGTTTTCTTAAATAAGAGCCTAAGGTGTGCATTGTTTCAATTAAGAGCTTGAAATATACATTATTTTAAATAAAGGCCTAAAGTATCCTAATTATATAAAGTAAGCGCCTGGTCAAGAGCATTTTCATTTTCGACAAAAAAAAAAGCATTTACATGCTTCTTAATTTTTTGTTTCCTTTTGCTCTTTTTTCCTTTTTTTTAAAAAAAACTTTTATGTTTTTCTTTCCTTTTCACCTGTGGCCAGCCACCGGCTACCAACGTTGTCTAGAGAGGGCTACGCAAGGGCCACGCTTGTCGACCACAGGCAAGGCCAGCGAGGGTCGACCTCACCTGGCCCAAGTACGGCCTCGCCTGGGTGAGAGCCCGTCGTAGGGGATGGTCACCTTGCCTTGTGGCGACAAGGGTGGCCCTTTGCCAAATCTTGACTGTTGGCGAGGGCTGACCTCGCCGGCCACAAGCGAGGCTTGTGAGGGCCTGCCGAGGTGACCCTCGCCCGTGGCTAACCTCGTTTAGGCGAGATAAGGCCATCCCTTCCCGGCCACTCCTATGGCCGGTAAGAGCTAGCTAGCGCCAGCCATCGGCGCAAAGGTCCTTATTTAAAATAATAAGAGCACTTCAAGCTCTTATTTAAAATAATGTCCACTTCATTTACTTATTGGTGAAAAACGAAGGCCATTATTTGAATTTTTTTTTAAGGAAAAAAATATGCAAGCCTGATGTTAGGAAAACAATTTCCCCAACCTGAAAATTGGAAAACCCTTTTTTTTTTTTTTGCAAAATGATTTAGGGAAAGCATTTTCAAATATATATATATATATATATATATATATATATATATATATATATCACGTACACGGTTGTGCCTGCTTATGAAATTAAGTGACGATCTAATCGCAATCGTTCAAGTACGAAAGGCTCTTGGATGTTGTGAACTCATGGTTTTCGTTGTCAAGTCCTCATCCGGTAACATATCATAGCTCTTCGAACGAGGGGGAGTATGTATCCGGAAGAGGATTAGACATCTAATCATTGAGATTTTTGCTTGAACAGCTACCGTCCACATAATATTATTTACTTCCAATCGGATTTTGGCATTTATATTTTGTCTATAATTCAAAGAATATTCTTGATCGAATAAAATATTAGGGTTTGGGTTGGGGCTGGGGGTGGTGATTATTAATTAATAGTTTGGTGGTGGGTATTAGACTTCTTTGCGCTCCATGTTTCCGCCGGTGGCCCAAATGAATATAGTTCACGATCACAATTTCAAATTATCGTTGTGGAGACAAAAGTCAAGATGGATTGCTTCTTTGTGGTGGTCCTCTAGGGTCATTCCTAGACTTTGATCCGACGAGGGCTTGGTTAGGGTTTCGTTTTTTTGGCACGAAACTATTTTTTCGAGTAGGTGAAACGTACGCAATCGATTATTGCCTTATTCGACCATCATCGCCGGATTATATTGCTATTACATTCCGGTGAACGATTGAGATTACATCATGGGTATGGCCATAGCAAAATTCGGAGTGGCTAAAGTCAAAACAGCTACTTTCGAAGTTTGCTTTGTTGGAATTGAAATTGGATAGCCAGAAAGTGAATGCACTCACAACTATAATGAGAATGTAAAGAGACGTAACTGGATTTGCTTTACCCCCTTCAAAATTGTCTGCAAGATAGAGATTATTTTTATCCCTTATTCTCAACTCCCTTCGCTCAACATTCTATTCTGCTTATACTAAATTTGAAAATTACCCCCCCAAAAAAAAAGCCATAAGCCTATTGCATTTGTTATTTCAGTTCTAAATTTTTCAATTTGATTAATTGAGTCCTATTGGCTAGAAAGCAACGAAATGAAAGCCAATCATCCTACGTGGCACGGCCGATACTAACGTGGATACTTTTAAATAATATTTTGAAATTTTTATTTTTATTTTTTTGGTTCTTTATTTTTGTCTTTTGATATCTTTTTTTCTTTTTGACCAGCGAGGACCTCCGATGATTTTGGTGAGGGTCATCAGTTACTCTCATCTAATAAAAAAATTAAAAATTAAAACAAAGGAAATAAGAAATTTAATTAAAAATTCATAAAAAAAAGTTTATCAACATCAACGTGGGTCATGCCACGTAGGACGATCGATATTCATATATTTTCGACCAGAAGGACTCAATTGGCTAAATTGATAGTTATATGATTAAATTGGCACAAGCGTACTAGGTTTGTGTTTTATTTTTATTTTTTTGGTGATTTCACTTGTATAAAAGAAAGTGAAAGTACCATGGGTTTCGATTAAAATAAGTATCAATGGAAAAAGAGATTCCAATCCTATTATTTTTCACATAAAAGTGTCGTTAACATTTTAGCGACCTCATACCTGCACATGTTCATGCCTTGCATAATTCCTAGAGCCCATAGTTAAAATACAATCAGGGTGCGTCTCGGACTCTATTTCTGATCGAAAATAGATTTTTCTCTTTATATTTTCTGAACGAGTTTCTGAACAGAGGCATGCATTTGGTTACGACGCAAAATTTCTGTTCCTAAAAATAGAAATTTGTTAGATAAAAACATAAAATTTCTGATTGCTCACTGCTTGGAATCGACCGGGGGACCGACAGATTGGAGACCGATGGCCAGCGATAACAAGAGTCAATGACCATAGATTGGTGGACGGTGGCAGGGATGAGAGAGAGAGATGGAGGCCGAGGGCCAGCGATAACTAGTGTCAGTGACCAGAGACCGGTGGACGGCGGCAGGGATGCGAGAGAGAGATGGAGACCGCAAGCGAAAGAGAGATAGATGAAATGAGTAATGAGAAGAATTCTTATTTCTGTTTCTATTCCAGAAATAGAAAAGTATAAAATTTCTAATTCTTATTTCTGTTCCAAATCTATTTTGTGCCAAAAATGTATTTCGAAGATAAAAAAAATGAAATTTCTTTATAAAATGAATTTGTATTTCAAACCTTTTCCTTTAAACAAAATAGATAAAAATAAATAAATAAAAAATGTTGTAATGAGCACCCCTCAACAACAATTTTGCTGCAAATACAACAATATGATTATAATGGGAGTATAATATATACAATTTTCAAGAGCAATTTTATGCCAAAAAAAAACGCGGATTATGAGAAATCACGAATAGTATTATCAACTTTGCTCTCCATATCAAATACTCAAATCAATTTCACAACCTAAAATTACTATCCTTACTTTCGAGTTGCATTACCCTCCCACACATTATCTTACCATATTGTCATTTTCGTTTTCAAATTACATGACCACCAACATTGGATTCCGCTATTCGGGCGTAGATTTTGGATGTACATAAAGTCGAATGGGTCTGTTTTGATCGGGAAAATACAAAATATAAATCTTGAAATGCGATAAGAGAATTTAACATGTAGAGAAAAGTCAACAAAAATCTAATAACCATCCAGGGAAAACGTGTATATGATTAAATTGGATTGAATTTAAATTTGATTCGAGTTGAGACTATCGAAATACAGCTTAAACGACATCATTGACTTTGCTGTACATATCAGATGCCCTCCTCATATTTCAAAACCTCCGATTCCCTTGTCATTTCGAAGAAATCGAGATGGAAATCAATATGGATCAAAATTCGCGCTTCGATACTTCCAATTCGGATCAAACTTAAACTCGGCATCAATCCTAATCAAGTTCGATCGGTCAGTGGACCAAAATTTATTTTAAGCTAGGCAGCCTGCACATAAAATTGACATATCGTCGACAAATGAGCCTTTATAAACGATCCATGAGACCCACGTGTGGAGCCCAATGAAGTGGGGGGGAAGAGTACGAAATCGAAATTTCCCCAAATTGCCCCTCTAGTCGGAATTCTGATAGGGAGAAATCAGCCGGTAATTTGGACTATTCTCACCGTCCGCCCCGCGCCCCCCCACTTTCGTCATCACACCGGTCAACCAGCCCCGTTAAATCAGTCGCATTCGTAGCAACAAGGTCGTTGCAACTGATTAAAAACACCCGAAGATCCGACCCAAAAAAAAAAAAAAACAACCCGAAGAACAAATAAAATAAAATAAAATAAAATTCATCACCACCACCTTCCTAAAAATATCACGCCCTCCTTTAACCCCAGACATGATTGCCCTCCGAGGTCCATTTTCATGGCCAATAAAGAAGGAAGAAGGACACTCCTCCAAGGCCATCCTCGTACACTAGCTAACCCCCCACCAGCCCACCACACGCCGGAGCTTCCTGAACAAGAAATGGCGGTCCGGTTCGATCTCAGGCGCCGGATCCAACGCCGTTTCTCGACGCTCAGGCGGTGCATCTGCCGCGCCTGGCACAAGATCCTCGTCTGCCCCTCGTCGCCCGCGGGGAAGCGCTGCCAATACCGGATGTTGCCGGTGACTTCCCGGACGGAGCCGCCGTCCTCCCGTGGGTTGGAGTCCACGTCCCGGATCTCGGCGCTGCCCGTGGCGGCCTCGGCGTGCCGGGGCGGCGGCCGCGACGGGGATTCGGATCTGGTGGCTCTGAAGATCGGCCTGTTGGGGGATCAGCAGATTGGCAAAACTAGCTTTGTGGTGAGTCCTTAAATGGAAGGATTATCTTTATTTCAGGTGGAAATTGAAATTGAGACGATCATTCTCAGGTCGTCATTAGCAATTTCTGATGCTTTTTTTTTTTCTTTTTGGGGTTTGGTTGGTGAAGGTAAACTTCGTCGGGGACGAGAAAGAAGAGATCAACTGCTCGGAGATGAAAGGCTTGAATCTGATGGACAAGACATTGTTGGTGAATGGGGCGCGCATCTCTTACAGCATTTGGGAAGTCGAAGGTAAAACACAAATGCAATTCGAGGCAATTCCCACGACAACGCCGATCGAATCTGAAACTAACGTATTCCCCGTTTGATTGGTCGTGCAGGCGACGGAAGACCCGAGGATCATGTCCCGGTCGCCTGCAAGGACTGCGTCGCGATCTTGTTCATGTTCGATCTGACGAGCCGCTGTACGCTAAATAGGTGCGTCTTACCTCCGGTCGTCTAATAATCAGGCGGATCGATTAAGTCAATTTGATTATATCCTTCCTTCCGGGGAGGGACAATTAGAGGCTAAAGACAGGATTAATCCTTAAAGTAACCGTGAGAACTCGTGTGGTTGCAGCGTCATAAGCTGGTATCATCAAGCAAGGAGATGGAATCAGGTATATATATATTGTTTTTTCCATTGTTCTCTCATTTTTATTTGGGGCTAATTCTGGTTGCTGATTGGCCAGACTGCAATCCCGATTATAGTAGGAACCAAGTTCGATGATTTTATTCAGCTGCCCATAGATCTGCAATGGACGATAGCAAGCCAGGTAATATTTTTCACAATTTACCTTTGTTCTTTCCTCCTTCTTCTTCTTTTTTTGGGGTCCAATTAGGAAGAATGCCTCAACTATCTGTCCTTAAATCTAAATTAGAGAAATCACTAGCGAAGAACAATCCATTGTCAATCCAACTTTCACTTATCCGCCAAAAGGGGGAAAAAAAACTGAGCCCCTTGAAGATCACGTTAGAGATTAATTATGCATAAGCACAATAGGAGTGCCAATAATTTTTTTTTTTTGGGATTAAGTGTCAATTTTTTTTGAAAAATGATTATTTAAGTTCCAACTCCGGTGAGGTCCTCGGATTTGGCATCAAAGTGATCTTTTTTCTCCAATTTAGTACCAAAGTTATCGTTTTTTTTGGATAACTTAAGTGTCAATTAAAAAAATGATTATTTAAGTGCCAATTCCGATGAGACCGACGGAATTTCTCGCCGTTGACACTTAAGTGATTGTTTTTTATCCGATTTGGCAGTTAAATGATCCAAAAAAAAAATTTATTGGCACGACAGTGAGCATAACACAAATATTGGCATTTCTGCTGTATTTTTGTCGGATTAATTATTAAAGTTTAGACCCCAAATCCCCAACCATTATTTTTTAACTTACAACTATTTGGCGAACATTCTTCCGCAAGTTAAGGGCCAAGCTGGTCTGATTCAATGGTCAATCGAATCGAGAAGACGTAAGGTTTCGATCTTTTTGAAGATGGAGTCGGCAAGGGAGGGACTAGAAAAGGACGGGTCGCACTCGCAATAATGGAGGTTGGTTTGGGGTGGTGGGGGGTGTGATAAGGGTTAGGCATGTAGGAAATCCTTAGCCTAGGCATGTATGGATGGTCCGGCTAGAATAATGCCTTGATCGATAGCGTTAGGTGTTGATGGGGACTGACCAGGAAGACTTGGAACGGTCGAATTCGAGCTTGAAATATACTAGGCAATGATAGAATTCGCCGATAAGATGTAACAACTACGTGACGTAGTTTCATTTGTAATTGCTTCGCAGGCAAGAGCATACGCGAAGGCCCTCAATGCCACGCTCTTCTTCTCGAGCGCGACCTACAACATCAACGTCAACAAGATCTTCAAGTTCATAACCGCGAAGCTCTTCGACTTGCCGTGGACTGTGGAGCGTAACTTGACGATCGGAGAGCCCATCATTGACTTCTGAGCGCTTTTCATAGCTCTTGTAAATAGTCGGTTCATCAAAGCAACCGGTCACTAGGGGAATTAAGAGGTGCGCCCTCGATCTCCCCTAGCGATATTTCGAGTTGTGTCGTCTGCGTGTGATATTTCGCGTCGTGTTGTCTGCGTTTCCGTCGACGATGGACAATAAATCGAGTATGGAACAAGTTTCGATGAAGGAATTAAATACATTGATAAGGAGCATCAATCTCTCTCTCTCTCACTCTCCCCAAAGGATGAGAAGGCAACTCAACTCAATGCTCTGCTCACTCCAAAGACGACGCTGGTAAACTAGGCCAAAAGATATTCTGAAAAATGAAGGGTTATTGACGTGCGATGATCTCATCAAAATCATGACACTCCTGGAGATTTTGATCAATCTCATAATGACAAAAAAAACAAAAAAAAAGCAATATCACGTGAAACTTCCATCCCTCGGTTTTAGTTCAGACAACTAAAGGGAACAACCGTTTTCTCCTCCGAGGGAGATGTCTCGCCCTTCTCAGGTTTAGCATCGTATAGCTGAACTGGCTAAAGAAAGGAGATCGGATTGCTAAATGAAATTCACCAAAAACTCAATAATCCGATCTCCGGAACTTCGAACCTAGGTTAACAACTAGTGTCACCTTGCCCTGCTCCTCCTGCGGCTGGCCTCTTAACACAACCAGTCATTCCAGTCTTCATTGACTTCCTCTTCTTTTTTCTTTTACTACAAATTTGAACTCACTTCATCATCACATTTTCTAATACAGTAAAAACAAGATCCATTAAAGACGTGATCAAAAGCCTGCTTCCCAGATAGGAAAAGAAAACCAAGTTAAAGTTCCATTTTATTAGCTGGTGTGGATAGGTACACGCACAAAACAAAAAACTAGAATAATAATTTAAAAAAAAAAAAAAACTTGCTGCACTTGAAAAACCTGCCTTCATCCACACATATTGAAAGAACAGAGGCTTAGATTGGAAACAGAAGGCGATCATTGTCTAAAAGAGGTTGCCTCATTCAAGTTTAACCTCTCTCTTTGGGGGCTCCAAGTCCAAGTAGTAAAATCGCTCTGTTGGCTCCTCCCTTCACAACACAAAAAGTTCGACTTTACATGGGGATGCAACTCTAAAGCAGCTAACGATGCAATAGTGGCAATAGTGGCATCATGGTGTCCTAACCAGGAAAAATATGGGTATTTTTTGCATGAACAAAGACAGTTTCACACTCTAAGGTGCATTAATTTCATGGCTCAACGTGACCTTTGCTTTCTACATCACAAGAAGAGATAATCCAGTGCTCCTTGATTAGGTAGTAACTTTTGATTTTTCTGCAACCAGATTACAGTATGCCTTTGAGAAGATAGTCAAAGTTCGAAAATCAGGAGGGGAGAAGATGGACTGGGAAGGAGGGGGAAGGGGTGTAAGGAAAGACTTCTTTTATTTAAATTCCATAAAATAAAACCGCATTTGGCTGGAAAAAGATAGGCTTAAATACCATATAAACAACGCACCAAGTCAAAATGATATCAAGAGAAAATCAGATGAACTTCGTAAGAAAATAGCTAGAGAAATCTATGAAGATCGAATTAGGTCTCAAGAAGAAACTCGGTGTTTTCCACACGGTTTAAGCAAAAGCCATTAGTAACGGCATGGTTTCCATGAAACAGAAGACAAAACATACCCTGGTTTTGACCGCATGCACTGCCAAAAGAGCTTGAAGGGTCCCGGAACTGTCTTGAATGGATTTCCTTCAAAACAAGCCTGCATAGACAAAAGTAGAGTTGGCATAGTGCAGTAAATAAATTGCGCATATCAGTTCCTATTCTCAAATTCAAAGATCATCAGCAAAACATAGCCTCGATTTATACTAAAACCAAGCAAACAAGAAGACAATATCCAACTAATTCTACTTCAAAAACAACATGAAATCTTCGCTGTTACTACTTTCTCCTTACTTTTTCATCTTTTAAGTGGGTTGTTTTGTTTTTTGGGTGGGGTTTGGTTGGGCAAAGAATTCTGTCTTTCATGGACTGTCGCTTGGGTGGGATGTAACCCTACATCGAGAGGATGACGGAAATGTATGTGAATCATCTGGTTAAGAAGCTGAAGCTTCTCTTAATTGGGCAGGAGGTGGGGAAGCATAAAATGATCAAAGAAGCCTTTCTTTGCTCGACTTCTCTTGATTCTTATTTATTGCTCTGAAATTTTAAATTATGGTGCTCTGCAACTTCGCATTAATACACACTATCAACAATGCAGTCAGTCAACTTACTTTGATAAAACTGCAAGCATGTCTGAGCTCTGAAGATACTATGCCTTACCAACTTTCAAGACTGCAGAACAATATATCAAGATATAACGGGGTTGTCTGTCATAAGGGATGCGCTGCAGGTATTGCTCTAGTACCACTGCCTCTTCTAACTCTCTCAACTTCAACAAGGTGACTAACATATGGAAAAAATTGAAGAAAAATATCTCCTCCCATAAATCAAAGAGGTCATGAAAAAATGATCCCACGCTTGACAGAGTTGAAGTTGACTAACATATGGTAAAAATTGAAGAAAAATATCTCCTCCCATAAATCAAAGAGGTCATGAAAAAATGATCCCACGCTTGACAGAGGATAGCTGAATACAAAAAAATCTATTATGCATTCCTTATCTTGGGAATTGTACAACATTAGCAAAGGTTGGCCGAACTTAATGAGCTTTCCCTCGTAAAAACTGCCAGCTCACCTCCTCAGAATAATAGTAAGAAAAACCATCAGTCACCGAGTAGCGCTAAGCAATAAGCATGGGTGAGAGCTCAGGCCCATTGATTAAATATCGAGGTAGCACCTTACTTATGAAAAGGCACAATTTAGTTGCTTTTAGAGGCATCGAGCATTATTGCTTCATATCAGCTAAGCCCAATTTATAGCAGTAAAATGCACATACAACTACATCTGTAGGACACCATTCCCGATCCAGAATACATACCCTCAGAAATGCCATAGTGGCATTCCACAAAGGCCTTGTTTGGTTTAAGGACGAGATAGTGGAAACGGGATCCACTCACAAGTTATCCAACTCCTCAGAATTGGACCCAGAGTTTTGTTTGGTAGTCTAGATAATTCATCATGTAATGGAGATAGTTCCGCTCTTCTAGTACTTCATTCTATACAAGTCACAACATTGACAATCAAACCAATACTTCCACCATCATCACCTCCAACACCATCCTGACTTTTTCTTGTCACCACCTCGTCAATTTACCGCCGCCATTATAGTTTCAGTAAGGCTCCTACTCAGAGAAGCATTTTAACGAACAGGCAAACTGCATCACTCCAAATCTTTGGCACGCCATAGCAAATTAGAGAGAAAAGTTACCGACAGGATGTGCGTGCGTGGTGCGTGTCTCTTGAGTGCAAATTTACTGACTTGGCGACAGGAAGGGACAAGAATTGAAAACACCTCAAAGATGGTGCGAAAGATGAGATAAATCAGAAAAAGATCAGAGAGAGCGAGAGGCATTACTTGAATGACGTCCTCAGCTCGATCGTTGCAGCGATGGGCTTTGGGTTGACGATTGTCTCCCTCCGGCATTCCCCATGGACTCTCTCTCCTGGGCACTGGCCTCGTCTCGCTCATCCTCTCTCTCACTCTCTCTCTCCTGCGGATGTCTTTGAAGAATCCCCCGAGACGAGTGGGGAGAAGAGGAGATGTCTCGGGTCGGACTCAATCAATGGGCGGGCCGGATCGAGTCCATCCGGGCCTGGAAGCAATAGAATAGAGATTAAAATTTGACGCCGGATCATTGGGCTAAGACAAAGTTTTTCTTTTTTGGGGTCAAAAGGTACGACAAAGTTCGAAAAGGTCAAATTTTGAAGCCGAACAAAACTAAGTAATCGGACGTTGTTTCCTATCTGTATCCGACACATTCCCCCCATGGAGTTCGGACATAAGTTCCTGATCTAACGCAGTCGGTCTGCTTCAACCTTCCTCGGATCCCCTTCTCACTACCCTCTCGAACGGAACCCCCATAAATCGATCAGAGGGGAAATGGGTGCTCTCTTGAAGCTGACCGACGCAATCCTCTTCCTCTTCTTCCTCCTGATCGCCATCGCCGCGCCTCTGCTCGATGCCCAGACTTGCCTTCCCGAGTCCCTCTTTCCGGACGTCCTGCTCGACCTCCACAAGTGGTATAGCCGCGAGATGGGCGACTATCTCGTCGTCGAGAAGCCCCTTTTTTACGTCGGCTTCGTCTGGCTCGAGATTCTGTTCCTGTGGCCGCTCTCTATCCTCAATCTGTACGGGATTATCGCCGCCAAGTCTTGGTTCAACACCACCTGCTTGATCTATGGCGTCTCTGTGGCCACCTCAATGGTAATTGTTGATTACCTTCCTCGCGTATGTACAAGACCGAATCCATTCGATTCCTAGAAAGGATTACTAATCCTTAACTTTTCGACTGCATCGTTTGCCCATTTTCATGTCATTGTTGCCTGCTGAATGGGACTCTTATTGTGAAGAATGCCTCATTGTTTTCGATGTTCGATATCGACTTAGTAGACCTGACCTGCTAGTGCACTAGAACCAAGATTTTGTAGACCTGAGTGTCCACATTGTTCTAGTCTCTGCGAACTTCCTTATGGAGTGCATTAATTGATTCTTTGAGTGGATCCTTCCATGTCAATAGCCTGACAAACACGACTACACATTACCTGAATTTGGTTATAGATTATGCGACCTTCGCTGCGGTAATGGATGTGCGTCAACTTGCTCTCCTGGCTAACGCAAAGTGACTGTTAGTGCCCGCCATTTGTCTACGCTGCAAACCGGGAATTCGTTTGGCCCTTCTGCTTCAGAGGAGGAGATCTGTTGTTCTGTCGTGCCTGTTGCAAAAAGATGTTTACTTGACACAAGTGCTCCTGAATTGAAGAATGCTTTGATATGAAACAAGTGAATTGCCCAGATCGAAATTTATTCTACTCTGCTTTTCAGCTCTTACAAGTTACTGATAATAATGCTGGATTACTGGCATTGATCTGCACACGTATGATGCATTTCTCTCGGCACTGACATCTCATGCAAATAAATGTTTTCCTGTTTGTAGGCTGCTATAATGTCGGAAGTGATTGGCTCCGGTAAAGCATCTGATAACTTGCTGATGGTGTACTCCCCCTTCGTCGGACTCGGATTGCTGGCCATTCTGCGGGGTCTGCTGCCATATTCTACCAAGAGTGCATCGACCATCGGCAAAAGACCCGCATTGGCAACGAAAAAGAGGGCTTGAGATACAACACTGCGCTGTGGGTGTCCTGTGCTATCTAACCAATTCCAGATCCAATTCGTTTCTTTTTTATGATATCAGATTAAGAACATCGCGAGTTAAGCAAATTTCCTGATACTTGAGGCTGCCTTTTATGAGATTTTTAACTGAAAACCGTTGTACCTTGGTGTCGCGACCCTCTCGCGGCGCGGAGGCGGGGAGCGGGCTAATGGGCCGCCCGATCGCTGGCTTGATCGGACGCGGGCCTCTCCCAAGGTCTATTACCCAAGTCGCAACTGCTGGATATACGTGATTGACCTTCTGTGTGGTCTAGTGACATGTGGTGAGTGTACATGCTAAGGAGTCGCCACCAATCGTTTCGTGGAGGGTACGATCGGAAACCCTATCGAATAGTTGGGAGTGGTCTATTCGATTCTGCGGAAACCAGAGAAGTGGATTACGCCAACTATCAGAGTTGACGCCCTTTCGGTATCTAAACTGAATGGTTTATCTGATCCTAGGATTTCATACAGATGAGTGGGGTACGTATCCTAAATCTAGGAATTCATGCAGATAGGAATTGCTATCCTATCAATCACAATCAATAGGAATAAATGTGCAAATCAAGGATACAATGCATGCGGATAAAACACATGAAATCAGCATGGTATCCCTAATGAGGCCCTATTAGCCTAGAGAAATGTCAACCAAGGCTTAGGAGTGATTTGGACATGATTCGCCCATGAGGGGAGGAATCGTAATTTTAAACAATTCGGGGAAAATTTACCCTTAAAAGGGTAAATCTGTCATTTTAGACAAATTGGGAAGTCAAAAGATAGTGGAAATAGGATTGGCCATCAATCCAATCCATTTCCTATTTTTCGGGAATTTCCAGGATTTTTCTGGAATTTTCAAGTGATTTTACCCTTGGAGGGGTAAAGTCGTCATTTGGACAAAGATGAGAACTGAAAACCTCAAATATTAGGATTGGTCGTCCACCTGACCCAAACCCTAACTTTAAGCAATTTTCAGAACTCGATTGAGACAAGAAAGACAATTTTCCCATTGAAAGGCAAAATCGTCATTTTGAGAAAAGGGGCGGGACTCGAAATCCAAACTTAAGAATTGGTCATCTAATCGACCCTAATTCTTATCTTGGCATTATCGGCCTTATCTCACATACACAGTAGAGGCGACTTACCCCTAAAGGGTAATGTCGTCGAATCTTGGAAGAACGGATAAGAAACCCCAAAAATAGGGTTGACCAGTTGTCTGTGGTCAACTCTCGATTTTTGGGGGTTTCTGGAATGTCTAAGATTTTCCCACAATTTTTCCATATTTTTTTGGAATTTTCTGGCATTTTCTAGCATTTTTTTGGATTTTCTGAAATTTTTCCGATTTTTATTATTTTTTAAAATCATTTTCTGATTTTTTTTTATTATTTTTTTAAAAAAATGATTCGGACCGGGTCGACCCGACCCACTCGGGTCGGAACCCGGCCCAGACCCGGACCCGCGCGTGCCCCAGCTCCAAAACGACGCCGTCCCCTCCTTTGAATTATCGGACTTGATCTAACGGCCTTCATTGCGCCGCGTGGCTATTCCACGTCCACTGGATAACCTGACTGGAATCTACGGTTCAGATTAGGCGAAGACTCGATCAGGGCCGTCTGATCAGATTACTTAAACCTACGGCCACGATTAGATTCTAAGATTCGATCTAGACCGTTGATTCACACTTACCTAAACGACGCCGCACGGCCACTAACCTACACGACACCGTTTCAGCTCGTTTTAATTTTCCAATTTTAAAACGTTTTTCGAATAATCCTAATTTCTAATCGGGCGGTCACCATTTATTAGACTCGATTATTCTCGGCCGTTGGATTCTTTTTATTTGAATAACAGACTCAACGGCCATGCTGACTCGACCTCCACGTGGACCAATCACGTGTTGCCACCTAGACCTTTGACCTATTGACCGCGCCACGTCAGCTTCGTCTTCAACCTCGCGACTCCGGCAGAATGGACGGCTATAGTTCTCCGGCGATGATCGTGCGGTGAAATCTTAATGGAATCACTCGAGACCAACGGCGATCGACTCGTAATCATCTCTAGTTTAACATATCTGAGAATTATAGCGCATCGTTCACAAAATTGCAAGCATCGAGCAAGGTGCCGAGTACGGCCATGGAGGTTCGATCACACAGACTTACTCGAAATCAGATCAATTGACTCATATATCGACATGACAGGAAGTATATAGAACTTACCTCGAGCTCCGATTGAGCTCGCTCGGCCCAGATTTGGCTGGGCAAGAATCGGCTATGGAGGCTAAATCGGAAGACTCGATTCGGGGTATGTGAGCGAAATCGATGCAAAATGAAGATACGAACATGATCAGTAATGTTTGAAGGGCAAAACGCCTACTCTAATTCGAACTATCATAATCGGAATTGAATCCCGCCATTAAAGCACAGTAAGAAAACTCGAAAGTTGAACTCACCTGTTTCAGAGCCATGGGTCGCGCGGCTGGTGGCGATAGCTTCCTCTCGACACGGGCGACCTCCTGGTGATCTTCGCGAGCTCTGGTCTAGCCTGTGAAGGCCCGACCGCCGCTCTGTAAATTTGAGCTCGACCATCGACAATGGCGATGGAAGGGAGCCCTCTCTCTTTCGTTCTCTCTCGCTCTCTTGATTCTCTTTGTCCTCTACTAACTGAATCCACCCTCCTCTTCAACAGAAAACGAACGCAGGTTTTTATAGCTCTTAGAATTTTGGCGCCGAATCGGGGACGACCAACTGACTTGAATAGCACGTGCCATCACGTGATTTTAGGTTCAAACGACGTCGGGGAAGATGGGGATTATGTCTAACCCTGTTTGGTTCTCTGGTGGACTTCATTTCACGCGAATTTGTCACGAATTTGAGCTGTTTTGTGCTTTTGTTGACTTTTTGCAGCTTCGAGATTTGACCGGCCAACTGCCTTTTACTCCGTCGACGTCGAGCGGCGCCACCGGTGTTAGTTGATAGGCAAGAGTATAGGCAACAATACACCCACCATTGCGTGTTCGATTATCCACGAATTGACCTCCAATTTGAAGATCAAAATCACTCTTGGAACTGTTCATCTACGCAGGTTCTGAGGGAAGACGATGACACTGTAGCAAACCGGTTCGACCGGTCCGACCGGCGGTCTGACCAGATCCGGTTCCAATTCACCATTTTCGAAATTAAACCCAAATTAATGGGGAAATTTTGCAATTGAACCTCAAAATCGACTCTAGGGCATGAATTCTATCAAGAAATGTGGTTTTGCCCAAAAGTTTTCATCAATTTCTACAAAACCCCCAAATTCCCATTTAATTGGAAATTGGGGATCGTGTAATTGAGGGTGCAAATGATCAAATTGAGTCAAACCACCTATGCCAATTGATTTAAAATGGTGAAATCCATTGGGTAGCATGTTCAATTTATAATGATGGTCCTTGAATTGAAATTAATTTCGATTATACTCAATTTCAAAGGCTAAAATGCAATTATTTTTGCAATTGAATAGCTTGTCCGAGCAATTAGTTCAAATTGGAATAGGGGACAATTAGATTGAGTGTCAAGGTCCTAGAAAATGCCAAAATTGCAAATTAAAAGACTCAATTGTTATTTTTTCTTCAAATTCAATAGTAAGGGTTACAAAGGAACACCTAAAATTGAATCTGATTTTGGATTTTTTGTGAGGTCAAAAATACAAGGGATAAAAAGGAAAAATATTGGATATTTTTCCATATTTTTTTGACCTCAAATGCTATTTTTCTTGATTTTTTAAGTATTTTTCTATTTTCCAAAAATACTAAAAAATATGAAATATGTGAAAAATTATTTTTTGGTCAAGAATGGTTCCTAAGGCTACCAAAGTTGATTTTGTAATTTTTTGACTTTTTATGAATTTTTTGTGATTTTTTGAAAATAAAACTGAAAAAGACTTGGTCAAAAATCAGGTGTCAACAGCTGCCCCTCTTTGAGAGGAATCTTGTGAGAGGTTTCTCTCAAAGACAGGTGACACCTGAATCTAGACCGACTCGACTAGGGAAAATCAAAACGAATCTTGACACTCAATCTTTCTTGTCCCACTGGTGAACGCTTTGCTCTTCATTCTTTTGCTGACGTGAGAGAGAAAGTAGAGAGACCCACCTGTTACTTACCTGTTGATCGCCTGTTTGATGTTCGTGCGGCCTGCGCGGTGTATAACGGGTTCAAGTGAATACCTAGGGACTCGTCTTTTGAGTATCCTAAGGCGGTTAAACTCTAGCCTGTATGGTAGGCCGTACCAGAATGGGATTCCTATACTTGACAGGAACCTGTGAATGACGCACCCAGTCTCTTAGGGATTGTCAGGGATTTTGATCCGTATGGTGGATCAGACCATGAATAGGACTCCTTTCTGCTAGGAACCTATGGATGACGCACCCAGTCTCTTAAGGATTGTCAGGGATTTTGATCCGTATGGTGGATCAGACCATGAATAGGACTCCTTTCTGCTAGGAACCTATGGATGACGCACCCAGTCTCTTAGGGATTGTCGAACATTTTGATCCGTCAAGGGGATCAGGCCGAGAATAGGATTCCTTTCTGCTAGGAACCTATGGATGACGCACCCAGTCTCTTAGGGATTGTCGAACATTTTGATCCGTCAGGGGGATCAGGCCGAGAATAGGATTCCTTTCTGCTAGGAATCTATGGATGACGCACCCAGTCTCTTAGAGATTGTCGAACATTTTGATCCGTCAAGGGGATCAGGCCGAGAATAGGATTCCTTTCTGCTAGGAACCTATGGATGACGCACCCAGTCTCTTAGGGATTGTCAAACATTTTGATCTGTCAGGGGGATCAGGCCGAGAATAGGATTCCTTTCTGCTAGGAACCTATGGATGACGCACCCAGTCTCTTAGGGATTGTCGAACATTTTGATCCTATATTCTAAGGAATTAACTAGGATTTATACAAATGAGGTGTGCCTGACCTTGAGGCTTTACCAAATGGGCTATTCTGGGTTTAGGGGTTACCTAGAACCTCATAGAAAGCTGATTCTGAAAATTGTCCTTTCGACACGCAAGGCGTTATTCTGGGATTTGGGGATTCCAAGTATCCTGCAGAGAACTTAAACCTGCAAAAATTTTAATAAGATTCTTCTGGGATCTAGGGGCTACCTGAGATCTCGCAGAAAGACTATCTTGAATGTTGTCCTTTCGACATTGAAGGTGACATTCTGGGACCTGGGAGCTCCGGGTATCCAAGAGAGGTTGTGTTCTTCTGAGATCTGGACTTGCCAGGAATTCTGCAGAAGCTTAGACATGTGAATCGTTTCTCACCAAGAGTGATACAAGCTGTTTTAGGAGCCGAAGTCATCAGAAATCTTGCAGAAGCTCCATCCTGAAAGTTTTCTTACCAAAGGCACATCAATGGTCTTTGAGCACTTTATGACTTATACTATGGTCATGAAAAATTTCAATGAATGCATTATGATGTTGGAGGTTATCCAAAACACCTTGCAACATATGAGAGTGATCAAAAATCCCTTGTGAGGAAAGTTTGAATCAAACAATCTGAATTTAGCCAAAAGAATTTGGTTAAAATGTCCATTGGAGTATTCTCACCAAAGAGGACTTCTCACTGTTTTGCGATAATGGCCTTTTACCAAGAATGCACTCGAATTTCTTATCAAACCTGCGCCTAGGGTTCAGGATCATTCGCAGTGAATACACCTCGATCGATCAGGAGGACTTCCAAGGGACCGTAATGTTGGGCTTGGTCAACGGTTTTCAAAGGGGACTTGCGTGCAAGTCAAGGCTTTCGAAGAGAAGTCTTCAATGTCTGCTCCAGGTTTACAAGTCAAGAAACCTGCAAAATGAGAAAGAAATAATCTTGCTCGAACTTCTTCGAGCTAAGCTTAGACATTAAACCCTATGTCAATCCATGTGCCTTAATCAGAAAAGGCTTTTCAGGGTTGTAACGTAGGTAGGATTGGGGACCCAAAAAAGGCTTGTTTTTGGCTCAGAATACGCAAAGGGTTTAAACATTGGTGATCACTGCAAGTTTACTGCCATCTTGCCCCTTCTGGTTCAAAGAGCGTCTTCAGTCTTTGAAGTGCATATTTGTCTTTAGAGAACATCTCTCTCATGTCAAGACGGCGTCAATACCTTGTCTATGCTTTTGTCATCTGAATGTGACATAATCTGGGAGTATCCTTTGCTGTCCAGCTCCCTTGGGATTTTCTTTTATAATCAGATCTCACTAGTGACCTATACAAAGGTATCATGCCATCTTTTGGCATTTACAAGATCAAACACATGATTCACAAGTGTACAAGTATTTGGATGGGCATCGGCCTTGCTTTTACCAGGCACTTTGCTTTTTCTTGATGCCCAGGATCGAATTTTTCTCTCTTTTTTCTTTTTCTCATCTTTTGTCGAGATCCTACCTTTTCTTTTCTTTTGGGGATCAGAATTTTCAAATGAGTGTGCTAGATGTACAACTTGAATCTCAGCACTCAAACATTAATCTAGGAATTTTTCACAAATCCTGTGTTTTGAACTTTTCCGCTCTTGAAGTGACGTCGCTTCCGTCTTGGAATATGCAATGATCACCAACGGGCTTGCGAAACGAACGTATAGGCTCAATTGGGCTGTACAAAGGGTAAAAGTGTATAGGATAGAGAAACGAATGCTTTTCGTCATCCTAAAGCACTTGAACTACCATAGAAGTTAAAATGACAAGCAACACACGAAGATTGATGCAAGTCCGAGCAAGAGAACTTCTAACCATTTACCTCCTGATATCGCTGGACGTACCTCCAGTTTGCCCCACTGTGGGGTGGTTCTTGACAGGGGTATAGAATGAAACCGCCGTTCAAAGGGCTATCAACGGTCATCTGTAGTGTTTATGATAGAGAAACGAATGCCTCCGTCGTCTCGATCCATGTAATCACTGCGAATAACCCCTACTTCCGTAGGTCAAGGTCTTGCTGTCCTTACCACTCCACTCATCTCTCAAGTGTGTATAGGACGTGTTTAGATTCAGGTTGCCTCTTATCTGAGGAAACATCCTTTTGAACTGTTTAAACAACTTTTGCTGGAAAAGTTCATTTTGCTTTCTCCAAAACTTTCCCTCAAAAGGGATTTGTGATGCACAATGTATATTTCAACCATGTTTAGATAACCTCCAAATCTAAACATGAATGCTAATGTCACAACTGTGAGAATTCTGCATCTTTCTAGACATGAGATTCGAATGCATGCTAGATTCCAAGTAGCCTTCAAATTCTAGAAATAAGGATTCTGACAGTCTTGAAAACCTAAAAGGTTGGGAAATGAATACTTACCTGCCCCGCGCGGCTAGGGATCCCTGAAAAACATAAAAGGAATATGTCGGTGTATGCTCTCGAATTTCAGAAAATTAGAACGATACATCTTACCCTTGATCATGCACTCCAATGAAAGTGGATAGATTCGTGAAAATTTGCATTTTTCTTAACAATACAAGATGATTAAGTGTTCTAAAATTTCTTGAAATTTTCAGTCTTTGAAAAGAAAGGACGTGCACCTGACCATCATAACTGTAAGTCTTCTTGATCATGCATTCCAATCTATCGCGACCCTGCTCCCTTGGGTCCTGCAATATTGAACACATGCTAATGTATGCATGGATGCATGACATGCTTATGCAAAGACTATCATGAAGAGTAGGCTCAATTCGAGGCAGGGCATATGACCGGAATCTGATTTTATTTCAAGGGTAATATTTCTTCACAGCATCTGAATTCACAGGGTGCCCCAGTTCTTCTCCCTCGGAGTTTACAAGAATTAATGCTCCTCCCGTGAGGATCTTCTTAACAATGTAGGGGCCTTCATAATTCGGAGTGAATTTTCCCCTGGGATGGGTAGTACTCGGCAAAACTTTTCTAATTACCAAGTCATTTACTTCGAAGTTTCTGGTCTTGACCTTTCGATTGAACGCCCTGGCTACTCTCTTCTGGTAAGTTTGTCCATGGCAAATGGCTTTAAGACGTTTCTCGTCTATTAAATTCAGCTGTTCATATCTGTGCTTGAAATACTCTGACTCAGAGAGTTTATCTTCGGATAAGATTCTCAAAGAGGGAATCTTAACTTCTACTGGTAGAACTGCTCCTGTCCCATACACCAGACTATAGGGAGTTGCCCCTGTAGAAGTCCTGATCGACGTTCGGTAAGCCATCAAGGCGAAGCGCAGCCTTTCGTGCCAGTCCCTATAGTTTTCTGCTGTTTTAGCCAAGATTCTCTTGATGTTTTTGTTGGCTGCTTCCACTGCCCCATTCATTTGTGGACGGTAAGGAGATGAGTTCAGATGTCGAATGCTAAAGTGATCCAGCAGATCATCGACAACCTTGTTGTTCAGGTTGGACCCATTATCTGTGATGATCGCTTGAGGGGTACCATACCGGGATATGATATCTCTTTTGACGAATCTTGCCACATTTCTTGCAGTGACATTCTTGTAAGAGCTGGCTTCTACCCACTTTGTGAAGTAATCAATCGCTACCAAGATGAAGCGATGACCATTCGAAGCCACAGGATTAATAGGCCCTATCATGTCTATGCCCCACATAGAGAAAGGCCAAACTTCAGACATTTGGTGCAGTTCGCTTGGGGGTGCATTGATCTTATCCCCGTATATTTGGCATTGGTGGCATGACCGGACGTGCTGACAGCAGTCTGATTCGATGGTCATCCAATAATAGCCAAGCCGCATGATCTTCCGGGCGATGAGGTGGCCGTTCATGTGAGGCCCACACACACCTTCATGGATCTCTTTCATGAGGACATTTGCTTCTCTGGCATCTACACATCTTAACAGAGTAAAATCAAACGATCTCTTATACAGGATTTGTCCATTGAGGAAGAACTTGCTGGCCATCTTGGTTATGTATTTTCGGTCTCCTGACTGGCATCCTTCAGGGAATTCCCCTTTCAAGAGGTAATTCCTGATGTCATAGTACCATGGCTCTCCATCAGATTCTTCTTCGATTAGCATACAATAAGCCGGCTTTTCAACAATGCTGATCCTCAGAGGTTCTACATCCAACCCTTCAGTCGTTTGTAACATCGAGGCTAGGGTGGCTAACGCATCGACAAATTGATTGTGAGACCTTGACAGGTATTCGAATGACACTTCTTCGAACTTGAGTATCAATTCTTCAAGGTATTCGTGATAAGGGATGAGCTTTGCATCTTTCGTCTTCCACTCCCCCTATGTCTGTAGAATAATGAGCATGGAGTCTCCAAAGACTTGTAACCTAGGTATCTCCATAGAAAGGGCCAGTCGTAGGCCCAGAATGCATGCCTCATATTCTGAAATGTTGTTGGTACAAGGAAAAGTTATCTTTGCCGCGACAGGGTAATGTTGATCATCCGGGGATATCAGTACTGCCCCAGTACCTGCCCCTGATAGATTGACAGCACCATCGAAATACATGATCCACTTGTCTTCTGCTAAGTTCAGCATTTGACCTCGAGTGTTTATTACTTCAGGGGATTCAACGCTTAACGGGTTTTCTGCCAGCATGTCTGCTATAGCTCTTCCTTTTACCGATTTCTGTGGAGAACACTTGATGTCAAATTCAGACAACATCACTTGCCATTTTGCCAATTTTCCAATTAAAGCGGGCTTCTCCAAGAGGTATTTGACAGGATCGTTCTCTGTTATTAGCTGGATATGGTGGTGTAGGGTATACTGCCTCAGTCTGCGAAGTACCCATACCGTTGCTACGCAGACCCTTTCAACTGGTATATATTTTGCTTCAGATGGCGTGAATTTCTTACTCAGGTAATAAATGGCCCTCTCTTTTCCATCTATCGGGCTTGTTTGGGCAAGTAAGGCTCCCAAGGACTCTTGTCGTATGGTCAGGTATAAGGTCAATGGGTGACCAGGAATTGGTGGTACAAGCACCGGTGGTGTGATCAAATAGTTTTTGATCATTTGGAATGCCTTGCTGCACTCGGCGTCCCATGTTATTTTCGCGCCTTTCTTAAGCAATTTGAAGATTGGCTTAGCCACATCAAACAGCTGATTGATGAACCTGGCAATATAGTTCAATCTCCCTAAAAGGCTTCTCACTTCTTTTACTGTGGATGGAGTTGATAAATCGTGGATGGCCTGGATTTTTGAGGGATCAATTTCAATGCCTCTGTTGCTGACTATGAACCCAAGGAGTTTCCCGGATCTTGCCCCAAACACGCATTTGTTAGGGTTCAGCTTTAACTTGTATTTGCGTAGGCGCTCAAATAGTTTTCTTAGTACCTGTATGTGATCTTGTCCTTTCTTGGATTTAGCGATCATGTCATCAACATATATTTCAATTTCTTTGTGGATCATATCATGGAATAACGTGACCATAGCCTTCTGGTAGGTAGCCCCGGCGTTTTTCAATCTAAAGGGCATGACTTTGTAGCAAAAATTTCCCCATGGTGTGGTAAATGCAGTCTTGGGTTTGTCTTCTTGTTTCATGAAGATTTGGTTGTATCCCGAGAATCCATCCATGAATGAGAATAATTCATAACCCGCTGTACTATCCACCAATACATCAATGTGGGGGAGTGGAAAATCATCTTTTGGGCTTGCTCTATTCAGATCTCGGTAATCTACGCAAATCCGAACTTTTCCGTCTTTCTTCATGACGGGGACTATATTTGCAATCCAGTCCGAGTATGAGATAGCTTCAATGAAGCCTACCCTGAGAAGTTTCATGACTTCTTCCTTAATCTTGTCTTCTAGCTCGGCTTTCATCCGCCTGCTGCCTTGTTTGACTGGTTTGATGCCGGGATCTGTGGGTAATGCATGTTCCACGATTTTAGGATCAAGTCCTGGCATATCCGCGTAAGACCATGCGAAGATGTCTTGATATTCTTTTAGTAGCTTAGTGAATTCGAGCCTTTCATCTCGGGATAGGTGTCCGCCGATCTTGACCTCTTTGACGTTCGCGGTGTCTCCCAAATTAATAACGACTAGTTCTTCTGAGGTAGGAGGCTTTGATTCTTCAAAGGTGTTCCAATCTCTTCGGATAGATGCATAATCACCGTCTTCCTCTTCCTCGATGTTATAGGAGTGGTTAATGGAGGGATCTGAATTTTGTAACAACCTGGTATGCATGTTTGAGATGATATGCCTGAAATGTCATGAGTATGGTTAGTTCGTGCTCAGTAAAAATGACATGCATGATCATGTAAAGTCTTTTCGAAAAAGTTTTCGAAACAGGTATAGGTACCAATGGGACTAGTCCTCATGTCATTGGACATCCCGGCCCCATGGAAATCTTTTGAAAATTAGGAAACATATGGCAAATCAGGCCTCAAGCTTCTATATGGAAGACTATTATCATCATTGGGTTGATTCGTGGTTCCATATGTCCTTAACAAAACATGCGTGGTTTTATTGAATGCGAAATGGGCCGCGTTACAAGATGTGCTATTTGGACCAACGGCCGGAGATCCAAAGGCGTTTTCCTATACGCACAATAAGGAAAGAAAATACAATGAAATGCAGAAAGTTTTAAACGCAGTATTTAAAGATAAAGGAAGAGTTTCTTTACTCAGAGGAAGTGGCTTCATTGTCCAACCACTCCACGATGACATTCACAGAGTCATCTTCAAGAAAAGGATTTGTCAGATCTGGTTCCATTGGCGAAGTGATATCCTCTTCAGATAGCCATTTTGAGTTCTGGTTGAAGTAGGCATTTAAGGGATTCCTGAACATCCGAAACCTGCCCTTCCAGGTGGGAGAACCGATGAATGAGTTATTCGGGCTGTTTTCGCCTCCCCGGCGTCCCAGGCTTTTGCCTCGGCCTCGGCCAGTTGCTTTTGGGATAGATTCATTCGTGGGATATTTCTGGTACCCCAAGCCCATTCTATGTGGATTAGCCTTTAACTGTAACGGGGTATTTATACCCTGATTATGTTTGCCTAGGCCTTTTTTGGGATTGAACCCGTATGCCAGCAGCATCTTAGCTGGTAGAAGACTGGCTTCTGAGATGTAGGGGGTTCTCAACTTCGTCCCGGCTAGGGTATGAACTGTTGCCACCAATTCTAGGGAATGCTAGCTTGCTTCTGTTTTCTCTTCAGGCTCAACATAGGGAATGGCACTATTCTGGTATGCCTGGAGGTCGACTTCCCCATGTACGGTAATTACCTTCCCCTCTACAACGAAACATACTTTTTGGTGCAAGCTCGAAGGGACAGCTCCCGCTGTATGGATCCAAGGTCTTCCTAGTAAGAACCCAAATGCACTAGGCAGATCCATTACTTGAAAGTTTATAGAGAACTTTGTTGGGCCGATAAATACGTCAAGCTCGATCTCACCCTCTACCGTCTTCTTCATGCCATCGAATGCTCTTACAGCTGTCTTGGATGCCTTGATCATCTCTTCATTGATTCCCAGCCTCCTTATGGTAGGTAGCCAAAGGGCAGATGTTAAAGGCTGATCCGTTATCGATCAATACGTGTGCCACTCTTTTACCGTTACATTGGGCGGAGATGTATAATGCCTTATTGTGCCCTTTTCCTTCCATGGGGAAGTCCTCGTCAGAGAAGCTTAATTGGTCTTTCAAAAGAATTGCTCCTACAAAGTCCCCTAGTTGTACCTCATTAATTGTTTCAGGGACATATACTTCGTTAAGCACCTTCAACAGCGCGTTCTTGTGCTTCTCTGAATTGATGAATAGGTTTAATAGGGATATCTGAGCGGGCATCTTCCTTAGTTGCTCTATTACTTCAAACTCGCTGGTTTTGATGATCGATATGAGCTTTTCGGCATCTTCCTTGGAGACCTCCCTTTTTTCAGGTTCATCCTCTCTGGGGGCATAAAATCTTCCGGACCTCATTACTGCATCTACTTGTGTGGTCACGTAGTCCCAATGAACAGCTTTGGGATCATACTCTTCTATTGGGGGGACTTTTATCGTTACAGTTGTCTGATGAAGTATCTCTGGTCCTAACGTGTTGCTTTCTTCCTCCTGAGGCAATTGAATTATGACAGGCCTAACTGGGCAATCTTCCACCTTGTTCAGGTTATCCAGTTCATCCAATCTAATCACCACGTTCGTGGCTACTTCGACCATTGATATAGTGTTGTCGAGTTCTTCTATGCCCTTCGAGGACTCTGGTTGAGAGAGATCATCCATATCTCCCCAACCGCCTGGTATGATGTCTTCGATCTTTTGATAAAAGTTGGGAGGAGCTGAATATTTCACTTTGAAATTGTACCCTCCAGAATCTTGACCCAGATTGTCTATAATTTCGCCTTTCTCCAGCGCATAGGCCATAAACTTGAGGTCTGCTGGACTTCGCCTCTTGGCTTCTAGTTCTTCCTCTTTGAATTCTTCCTCTGATTGAGTGACTGGCCCAAGACTGTTTGCCAGATTCCCATGTGATGTACCACAGGCGCTATTCTGCTCAGTTGTGATCAAGAAGTGGTTCCCTTCTAAAGATAAAGAAGCTTCAATCCCTTCGAATTCTTTATCAGTGATATCGGACATTATCCCCAAGCTTATCATCTTGGCGATACATAACTTCTTTTGGTCAGTTGAGATCTCCCCTGCTCTTGGGCATGATGAAGCGGTTGTTAGCAGGTCGGTCAGCTTGGGCACGTCTACCTTCAACTTCAGGTAGTCTTCTTCCACTTCAGAGAATATTGCCCCTACTGCTTGATGATCTGGAAGTGGGTTTTCTTGTACATTTGGGGCTGCGTGGTCAAATTTTAGAATCTGACTATCAATCAGGGCTTGTACTTTCAGCTTAAAGGTATAGCAGTTATCCACATTATGCCCTCTTTCGCCCATATGATAGGTACAGGTCTGGCTCTCATCAAAGCCAGGATACCTTGCCGAGTTTGCCCTAGGTGGTTCTTTCGCCACCAGGTGTTGCTCCAGCAGCATCGGGAGCAGCTTGGATAAAGGTCTTGGGAGCTGAGATAATTGCCTCTGGGGTTGCTTTCTTCTAGGCTCTTGTACTTTCGGTGCCGACCAGGATGACCCTCCTATGATCTGGTTAGAGTTGCTGAACGACTTGAGCTTATGGGGATCTGGTATGAATGCTATGTCGAGCCCGGCTTCCCTTTCTTTTTTGAAGGGATACTATTTCCTAGTAGGTGCTTCGTGAGGCCTTCTTTCTCTCAAGGCCCACTCCAGCCTTTCAGCAACCTTTATCAGGTGTGCAAATGTTTGACATCCAGAAGTGTTCAGCTTGTCAAAGTACTCATAGGGGAGTGCTTTCAGGAATAAGTCGATCAGCTCCTCTTCTGGGATTGAAGGCTTTACTTGGGTAGCCAAGGCTCGCCACCTCTGAGCATATGTCCTGATCGATTCGCCCCTTGTTTTTGAAGTTTGTAGAAGGTCTTCTCTTGTTGGGGCTGTAGTCGTGTTAAATTTGTACTGCATGAGGAAGTCTTCTGCGAGATCTTCCCATCCGTCGTAATCTTCCAAATCTAGTTCAATGAACCAGGCCAGAGCGGCGCCAGCCAAGCTTTCTTGGAATGTGTTCATTAACAGTGGAATGTAATCTGAATAGTGCGCCATCTTGCGCAGGTAGTACTTGAGGTGGGCACGGGGACAATCTGTCCCATTGTATTTCCTTACGAACTCTGGTTCTTTATAGTCAGGAGGAGTCTCCACTTTAGCAAAAGGAGATATCTTGTCGAAGCGGGCTAACTCGTAACCTTGGCTGCTCAGGCATTCTTCGATCTTAGCCAATCTCTTAGCCTCTACCTCTGTTTTCACGGTCTGCTTCCCCTTTTCTTCCTTTTCGAGGTTGATGATAACAGGAGAGCCCTTTTGTTGTGCCCGGCTATTTGGTTCATGAATGTCTTCCTCTGTATGCTGTGTATCTCTCGTCAACTCTTTATCTGCCGTATCGGGTACGAAAGAAGTACCAGCGTTGTTCTGGTTGTGAGTCGTCGTTTGTTTACCTTGGGTGACTTCCAACATCGCCTTGATGTCGGCCATCATAGTTGCCAGGGCCGTCATCTGGGATTCTAACATTCCCACGCGCGGAGTCAATTCTTGCTGCTCCATTCTTGTCTTAAGGCGAGTACGGAAACGATGTGTCGGTAGTTCCGTGATGAGAGCGTACCTGTTCCGAAGAGATTTTGAGTGAGTACTTCTTTCATTTTAGCAAAAAGGAACAGCTAATTCTTTCAGTTGCATGCTTCTTGTCAGTAGATGAGAAAAAGGGCTACCTTGTGAGCTTTAGCATCATGTAAGTAGTTCTTTTAATCATTTCTCGACGAGAATTCATGGAATTGAAAGAAGCGTAATTTCTGACGATAGTTTTTATGCATTTGCAAAACATGTTCACATTCATGCTCATGTGTCCAAGATAGTATTCCACAGAAATAAGAATGTATGAGAAGGCATCACAATGTTTGCTTATTTTACACTTGACAAAATAGCCTATTCAAGTCTAGGACGTTTGAGGCCTAAGGTATCCTCATCATCCCAGTATGGATTCCCCTCTTCAGTCTGGGGCTCTTCATCCTCTGAACATGACAATGGTCCTATGTCTTCGGGTATGTACGGCTCTATTCCTGGTATGTACGGCGCGATGTATTCGGGTATGTAGGGCTCGACAAGGCTTCGTCGGGTTGCTTTGAAGTGTTGAATGTATTCTGTGGTGGCTCTATGAGTGTTTTCTTCTCGAGTCATGTCTTCTGGCCAACTTATTTCTTCAGCCTGGGAATTCTTCAGGGAGCGTATGATGGATGCCACCTTGGCTTCAAATTGTCTCTTTTCCTCCTCCGGGAGGGTCTGGCTTGGTAAGTCAAAGGAAAAGATACCAGGTTGTGATGGAGAAGGGATCTCCTGAAGTGCTCCAAACTGCCGAATCACCCTTCATGGATAGTATGCGGTTGCGCCCGTGAATCCTAGCAAGGGGACTGGACCCCCGTCATCGCAGGTCAATCTGACCTTGCTCAGCGTCAGTAACCTTAGCCGCCATCGGAGTTGTTCGGGTTTTAGGACTTTGAGGAAGTTCCTCCACTCTATGAAGTTGAACTTGGGAACACGTGTATAGGTTCTAGCAAATGTTTTAAGAGGGTGTGTATTGGGGCTGATTTCAGTGAAACCCATGCGGATGTGTGTTGACACCTAAATTTTGACCATCTATTATTGTGATTTTCATCTTAAAAATAAAAAAAATCATAAAATTATAAAATCAACTTTGGTAACCTTGGCCAAGCTAAGGAAACCATTTTGACAAAAAAAAATAATTCTTATTATTATTATTTATTATTATTATTATTATTATTATTTTTTATTATTTTTTATTTTTCGAAAAATACAAAAAAAAGGAAGAAGGAATATTTGACCAACGATGTTGTCTTGTTTTTACTTTATTTTATTTTATTTTATTGTTATTATTATATTATTATTGTTGTTGTCTTTTCCTTTTGTTCTTTTTCTTTTTCCTTTTCCTTCCTTTTTCTTGCTTTCCCGCTTGCACGCTCCCATATCTCTCTCTCTCTCTCTCTCTCTCTCTCTCTCTCTGGCTCTCTCTCTCTTTTTCTCGGCTTTTGCCTCGTCGTCGAACGGATCCAAGAAAAGGTGGCTGACACTTTGTGGTTTTATGTCCTGTGTTAAGCTCGGCCACCTAAAAAAAAAGAATACACCGCTCTCCATACTTCACTCGATATTCGTCAGGGGAGATCTGATGAGCTACGAGATCAATGAAGACGACCTCGACGCTTCGAGGTTATACCCAGAAAGGCAGTACACCGCCATTGATCAGCTCCTCGATATGTTCCTCACAGATCCTCCGGAGCGCTCCAGCTTGACTGAGCTGAAGCTGTACCAGGCCTTCATCTTCTCTATCCCCTCCCATCCGTGGCCGCTCCGCTCATCGTAGAGCAGCCGAGATATCGCCATTATCCCGCGAGCTTAGCGGGCCAAAATCCCAACCGTCGGGATTCAACCAAGAGACCGACGGATCTCCATCATCCGGGCGCGCTCGAGCCGTTCGCTAACCACCAGCGACTCCCTCACACCGCAAGACCGCGACCCCCACCTGAATCTTGTCGAAGCCATAATATGTGCGAGCGGTCCGATTCTGTGCAGGAGCGAATTGTAGTCGAGTTGCCGCTCGAGACCACTGCAACAGTTTGACTCGTCGCCGACGACACTACCTCTGTAGCTGAATATAGTGGGAACGTGAGCTCGCTCGAGCTTCTCCGAACTCAAACTTGTCCACGGCTCGACGGCCGCCATAAGACGAACCTGTGGTGGATACAGATTAAAGGTTCGACCAAGCAAGGCTTATATGCTGCGGATCATTAACGCTACGCTCAATGAAGAGCTCGTCTTCAAAGTCGCCTCCCACCAACTCGCGGTGGTCGAGGTCGATACCGTCTACGTCAAGCCTTTGCGCACAGACGCCATCCTTGTCGGCCCGGGCCAAACCTGAAGTAGACCCGACGGCGGCGATGCATGTGTAGACGAAATGGTATGGCGGCGTGCGCGAGCAAGCATCTACGACGGCGTCGAGGCTACCCAAACCCGTGGTCACACGCAGATAATTCTTGAAGGCACCCCCCGCTGGTAGATCTCGAGAGTGCAGTGGCGTTGGTCATCATCGGTTCAGTGATAGCACGGCCACCTGCTCGGAGGCGACGCGACGGCAGCCCGTGGTTGGAGGCCACCCTCGTAAGTTACTCGACTTGCATGGATGTTTGTTGCGTGTTTAGAATAGAAAACGAACGGATAGAAATATACCAACAGGAAGTCACTTGAAAGTTGAGTCCAGTCGGAATCGTGTTCGGATGTCTTGCGACTGTCGTGACTGACCGGCAACGAGGGTGGCGGCTGTCGTCGATTTGGTCGTTCAAAGTAGTCGTCAAAGATGGTCCGATAAATTTCTGAGTAAAAGGATCTTCTTTTCCTCCTTCACGAAGAGCTGTCCCGAAGAAGAAGATGAACAGGAAAAGAATAAAAGGGGAGGAAAGAATAATAAAAAATAGGAAGAAAGATGATAGTAAAAGAAAGAAGTGTGTGCGCAGATTGAATGCACGAGGGGGGGTTTCTTGCGAGTAGGCTAAGGAGTTTGGGTCTGGGCCAGGGCTTGAGGCGTGGAATTGTTATGTTGAGTCTGAAGGGATCAGCAGCTTGGGCTTCCTTCATTAATGTATTTGGGCGGCTAGGCCTTGTGTAGCCCGAAAATAAAATAAAATAAAATAAGAACAGCAAAGAAAAGAAAAGAAAAGGAAGAGAAATGGATTGGACAGCGGGTTTTAAAAATGAAGTTAGGTCGTGCACTGAATTTCGGATTAGGCCTTTGGAAGAGAAATTAAAAAGAAATGGGGCCTTTCTTGTTTTAAACTTCATATGGGCTTCGTAGCCCACGGTTTTAGAAAGATTGGGCTCAGAAGCCCAATCCGGATAACTATTTTCGGAATTAAATTAAAAATAGGAAAATGATAAAAAATGGGAAATGGCCATAATCAATTGGCCATGGGTATTTTGAGTAATTCGGTATCCAAACCTTCCAAAAAAAATGACGATTTTACCCTTCGGTCCAATGTCTCCAAATCTTCCCATTTTACCCCGATACAAAATCACACTTTTCCTAAGCCCGTATTGCTATATTAGGAAGCCTTTGATTTGAATTGATGTGCATCGATGTGGTTTATTTATGCACTTGATTGCGCTTTCATTTAAATTGATTGTGATTGATAGGAATAGTTTTCCAATCTGCATGAAACCCTGAATCAAACCTACTCCACCTAAAATTGCGCCTACATGAACTCTTAGCTAGGAAAATCACTCGCGTTAGGTACCGAAAGGGCGTTGTTAATGACACCAGCGTAACCAAGTCCCCGAACCCAAAATCTCTGGTTCCGCAGAACTGATCGATCTCTCCCAATCGGTTAGTAAGGTTTCCGGTCTACCCTCCAAGAAAGACCGGTGGCGACTCCAAATGCATGCACAAGTTGCACATGCCATCATGACCACACTGAATGTCGAAAGCGATCGACTCTTATCGTTGAACCCATTAAAAGAAAACTCCCGCCGCGATTTGGTATGGGCCTGGGAGGGCCCGCGCCGATCCAAAGCCCGCGATCCGCATTCCAGTGCGGAGGTAAGGCCCGCGATCGGTAATCCATTAGCCGCGTCCGCCTTTCAGACGGGTCGCGACAATGTGGAATTGTCTGATGTGGGATGTGAACCATAGATATAGAAGATCACTAGAAGCTCTAAAGATTCCCTTTTTGTTTTTCTTGAAACGATTTAGGGAGAGGAAGATTTCGGCAAGGAGGATGTTTGAGTAATCTCACCCGCAACAGACTTGTCTAGCTACTACAGCCATGATAGGGTCGAAGGTGACAGTTGAGATAGGGAATATCACAAAGCTAAAGAATGCCAAGATAAAGGCTCTACCAGATTTGGTTCCTTTAGTAGCAGGAAGGCGGGAGAATCGGTCTATAAGGAAAGATAGAGAGATCCGTCCAGAATTGCTTTTTGCATCTGCTTTGACTTCATTCAGGTTTGTGTCTAGGAATTCAGCCACCTGACTTAGGGGTTCAGGTCCTATAGGGGGTCGGACGAGCATAGGGGTGAATTCAACTCCGATGACGGCTAGAGCCGGCAAAATGGGTCATGTACCCATTTTGTAACCCTGTTTCAAGAGGCCCAATGCTATATGGGTGACTCGTTTTTTTTATAAAGTAGGCCCAAGTGGGTTAAAAAGAAAATAAAGACCTGGAAAACAGGTCAAATATGGGTCACTTCAGTGACCCATATTTTAACCCATATTTTCTAAACAGTAAACAGAAACACGCACGAGTCCCCCGAGCCTCTCCGCCTTCCCCTTCCCCTCCCGATGACAGCTCTCTCATTGAGCGCCGCCTGGCCTAAGGGAGGTCGTAGACCGCCTTAGCGAGGCCAGCTAGGAGCTCCAGCGCCACCAATGTAGAGCCGTTGATTGCTGCGTCGACGGATGAGCCTAGACAAGCTCGGGGCTCGTCGGGAATTAGCCTCGAGCTCTGTAGCCGGGATCTGGAGAGCCTCGAGGTCGCCGGCCTTGGGCGAGCTCGAGGGCGGTCGGGATCTGGCCTCGAGCTCTGCAGCTGGGATCTCGAGCTCTGCAGCCGGGATCTGGAGAGCTTCGAGCCGGCCTTGGACGAGCTCGGGGGTGGTCGGGATCTGGCCTCGTGCTCGCCAGCCGAGATCGAGCGAGCTCGTGCTCGCCTGGATCAGCCAAGATCGAGGCCCTCCGGAACACGACCGCTTGCCGTTCTTCTCGCCGTCGCGGAAGCCATAAATACTGGCCGACGGAGGAGGCAGATTGAAGATGGAATTGCAGACAAAGGTTGCAGACGAATGGCAGGAGGAAAACATAAAAAAATAAAAAAATAAAAAATAAAAATAAAAATAAAAAAGAGAAAATAAAATTATCATAAATTAAAAAAAGAAAGGATAAAATAAAATAGAAAATAAAAATATTTTTATAAAATAAAAAAATTAAAATTTATGTATAATAAAAAAAACTTTTATTGTAGGGTTTTGTTAAATATCATTTTTAGCAATATCATTTTTTTTTATCAAATTATAAGAAATAAGTATTGCATGATTTTGTTAAATATAGAATTGTTTAAGAAATATGGGTCGGGTATGAGTCGGGTATGGGTCGGGTCGGGTTTGGGTCATAGAATTTATATTGAATGAATATGGGTCAAAACGGGTTAAATGGGTCAGTATGGGTCGGACCAAATTCGACCCGACCCAAACCCGACCCGACCCACCCGTTTGACGCCTCTAATGACGGCGCTGTATTCCTCGATAGTGGGAGTGATCTCTAGTCCTTCCATACAAAATGTAGCGGTGGTAGGATCCCAGTAGAGCGCCATGGCTTGAATAAAGGCAGGTGGGCACTCAATCTTTAATAGGTCCAGTAGGTACCCTAGTCGTGATTCGGCATACTTCTGGCTGGCTTCACCCATGCTATCCCACCATGACTGGAGTTCAGCTCGGGGGATTTGAACACTTGAATATCATTTTTTCCCATCAAGTCTAAAATATGCAAATGATTTTTAAAAAGTCAATTGTCAGAAATTATTGTAAATGTATGAATATGCAGATGTCATGAAGCATGCATGAGCTAACTTGATTGCATAGTTCAATTTGAAGAAATGGAGATTAGGACCCTTTTTTCAGGTCTTGAAAGCCTGACTCAAAGCCTAATTCCCAATTCAGGGAAGTGAATTATGCAATTTAGTCAGGTTTACTCAGTGACTAAGGGAAATAGCAACGCCACATTCCATTGGTCAATACATCAAAAGAGCAAAGTGGAATGAACTTTTATTACAATCAAGATGCCTAATGGAAAAAGGGTAAAGAGAGGCTTTTCAAACAAGAAAGCCATAAAAGCCAATGGAACGTGAGGATCTAAATCACTCTTTTTCAGAAGTCTACCCAAATGACAGTCGGTCAGGAACTCTCCCTTAATCTAGGGTAGGGGGGTTATCTTCAGTGGTTTGGTCGAGAGGTTGTAGTTCCTCTGGCCACTCTCTAGTCCAGGGTATGATGACTTCGGGAGTCTTCTCGGGTTCCACTTTCTTGAGTGTGATACGCCTTGGCTTGGTCTTGATCGCAGGGCGTCTCTTCCTACTCCAAGAAGTGATCATGGGTAGGTTCTCTCTGGCCAGCAATTCAGCCTTTCGACGGGCAAACGCTTCCCTAGCCCGCTGGTTGCGACGCTGTTTCTTCATCTCTAGGTAATTCTTCATCCCTTCATCTGCTTGTCGCTTGAACCTGAGGTTATCGACGTAGTAGCGGGTTTGACAGTCCTCAGCATATCCTAGCTTACGTCCAGTCAGTTCCCGCCCATGCACGAATCTAGTGAAGTGTAGCCTTGTGTTCGGTCTAGGGCGAGTGACTTTTCTCAAGTACTCGAAAGTTACCAACTCTGTTGAACTCTTAGGAAACAGCGACATCCTATCCTATAATCATTGTTGTTCCTATTAGTCACTTTGAGTAATCTTCATGATGCTAATGCATATGGGTGTATGCAATGTATGAGTCATGTCATGGAGCAGGAAATAAAGTACATTTAGAAATAAATGTCTTACCAACCACACTTTTGGGGATGTTGAATGCCCCCTGTATCAATGGGTGGTTTTAGGTATACCAACCATCCATAGACATGCGCGTGCGACAAGTGGGTATACTCTAAAAAAGAATCGAAAGTCAGGTGAGGAACCTACGGCTCAGGCTCCCACTATCCACACGAGGCAGATTCCTCCCCAAGGGTACCTACCCAAGAGGGCTAGATATCGCCAATGCAGATGGTAGACGGGAACGAATACGAAAGTCTCAAGTGCCATCAAACACAAGATCCTTTTCGCATCCTTTCCCTTTCTAAGGTAACCTAAGGGTGGTTGCAGTCGGGGTTTGACCGCCAGTGTGTGCGATGTGTCGTGATCATCACAATGCAAAGTCATGCACAGCAGTTTGTATCAAACACCGCTTCAGTAAATGCATAAAGTAAACATACATTCCCAACTCCAACCTGCAGGAAAAATGTCAACAATCACTCCACCCCTTATTTCTCCAATCTGCAAAAACATTTATCACAATGGTTAGTGTACGTACCTCACCTTCGAGAGCATCTGCAGAAAACAAGGTCAGATAAACCAAACAACTTTTTAATCGGCTCAAGTCCTCTAGAATTCGTAACCAGAGATTCTGGTTATAGAATATTCCCCAATGGAGTCGCCAGTCTGTCGCAACCCTCTCGCGGCGCGGAGGCGGGGAGCGGGCTAATGGGCCGCCCGATCGTTGGCTTGATCGGACGCGGGCCTCTCCCAAGGTCCATTACCCAAGTCGCAACTGCTGGATATACGTGATTGACCTTCTGTGTGGTCTAGTGACATGTGGTGAGTGTACATGCTAAGGAGTCGCCACCAATCGTTTCGTGGAGGGTACGATCGGAAACCCTATCGAATAGTTGGGAGTGGTCTATTCGATTCTGCGGAAACCAGAGAAGTGGATTCGGGGACTTAGTTACGCCAACTGTCAGAGTTGACGCCCTTTCGGTACCAAAACTGAATGGTTTATCTGATCCTAGGATTTCATACAGATGAGTGGGGTACGGATCCTAAATCTAGGAATTCATGCAGATAGGAATTGCTATCCTATCAATCACAATCAATAGGAATAAATGTGCAAATCAAGGATACAATGCATGGGGATAAAACACATGAAATCAGCATGGTATCCCTAATGAGGCCCTATTAGCCTAGAGAAATGTCAACCAAGGCTTAGGAGTGATTTGGACATGATTCGCCCATGAGTGGCGGAATCGTAATTTTGAACAATTCGGGGAAAATTTACCCTTAAAAGGGTAAATCTGTCATTTTAGACAAATTGGGAAGTCAAAAGATAGTGGAAATAGGATTGGCCATCAATCCAATCCATTTCCTATTTTTCGGGAATTTCCAGGATTTTTCTGGAATTTTCAAGTGATTTTACCCTTGGAGGGGTAAAGTCGTCATTTGGACAAAGATGAGAACTGAAAACCTCAAATATTAGGATTGGTCGTCCACCTGACCCAAACCCTAACTTTAAGCAATTTTCAGAACTCGATTGAGACAAGAAAGACAATTTTCCCATTGAAGGGCAAAATCGTCATTTTGAGAAAAGGGGCGGGACTCGAAATCCAAACTTAAGAATTGGTCGTCCAATCGACCCTAATTCTTATCTTGGCATTATCGGCCTTATCTCACATACACAGTAGAGGCGACTTACCCCTAAACGGTAATGTCGTCGAATCTTGGAAGAACGGATAAGAAACCCCAAAAATAGGGTTGACCAGTTGTCTGTGGTCAATCCTCGATTTTTTGGGGTTTTTGGAATGTCTAAGATTTTCCCACAATTTTTCCATATTTTTTTGGAATTTTCTGGCATTTTTTTGGATTTTCTGAAATTTTTCCGATTTTTTTTTATTTTTTAAAATCATTTTCTGATTTTTTTTATTATTTTTTAAAAAAAATGATTCGGACCGGGTCGACCCGACCTACTCGGGTCGAAACCCGGCCCAGACCCGGACCCGCGCGTGCCCCAGCTCCAAAACGACGCCGTCCCCTCCTTTGAATTATCGGACTTGATCTGACGGCCTTCATTGCGCCGCGTGGCTATTCCACGTCCACTGGATAACCTGACTGGAATCTACGGTTCAGATTAGGCGAAGACTCGATCAGGGCCGTCTGATCAGATTACTTAAACCTACGGTCACGATTAGATTCTAAGATTCGATCTAGACCGTTGATTCACACTTACCTAAATGACGCCGCACGGCCACTAACCTACACGACACCGTTTCAGCTCGTTTTAATTTTCCAATTTTAAAACGTTTTTCGAATAATCCTAATTTCTAATCGGGCGGTCACTGTCGCGACCCGTCCGAAAGCGGACGCGGCTAATGGATTACCGATCGCGGGCCTTTGATCGGCGCGGGCCCTCCCAGGCCCATACCAAATCGCGGCGGGAGTATTTTTCAAAGGATTCGACGATAAGAGTCGATCGCTTTCGACCTTCAGTGTGGTCGTGGTGGCATGTGCAACTTGTGCATGCATTTGGAGTCGCCACCGGTCTTTCTTGGAGGGTAGACCGGAAACCTTATTGACCGATTGGGAGAGATCGATCAATCCTGCGGAACCAGAGATTTTGGGTTCGGGGACTTGGTTACGTTGATATCATTACCAACGCCCTTTCGGTACCTAACGCGAGTGATGTTCCTAGCCAAGAGTTCATGCAGGCGCAAGTTCGGGTGAGGTAGGTTTGATTCAGGGTTTCATGCAGATTGGAAGACTATTCCTATCAATCACAATCAATTTAAATGAAAGCGCAATCAAGTGTATAGATAAATCACATCAATGCACGTCAATTCATTTCACATGGCCTCCTAGTATAGCCATAAGGACTTAGGGAATGCGTGATTTAGGACCGAGGTAAAATGGGAAGATTTGGAGGCGATTTAGCCCGAAGGGCAAAATCGTCAATTTACTACTCAAAATATTCCATGGCCAGTTGATTGTGGCCATTTCCCATTTTTGAGAATTTTTTTGGATTTTCTTGATTTTTCTCTGATTTTTAGAAGACGATTCGCCCAAAGGGCGAAATCATCATTTTAAGAGGGACCGGGTTCAAAACACCCGGGATGAGTCTTGGCCAGTTGTCTGTGGCCATTTCCTATTTTTTGGGATTTTCCTGGATTTTTTTAGAAATTTTTTTGGAAGACGGTTTGCCGAAAGGGCAAAACCGTCATTTCTGGAATGTCCGGGGGTCAAATGACCCGAAACAGGTCGTGGCCAGTTGAATGTGGCCATTTCCTATTTTCTGGAATTTTTTAGAATTTTTCTGAATTTTTCGAATTTTTTTTGAATTTTTTATGATTTTCTATTTTTTTTTATTGATTTTCGAATTTTTTATTATTATTTTTTTTATTAAAAATAATATATATATATAAATTATGCGGACCGGGTCGAATGACCCGGCCCACGCCCAGGCCCGCGACCCATGAACCGGCCCGCCCCCCTCCATGACCGAACGGCGTCGTTTCGTTCAAAGGAAACGAACGTCCCAGATGGCGACACGTGGCAAAGCCACAGCCGTCCGATCTGGGCTTTGATTAAACCGGCCCGGACCCACCAACGCTGACGTGGCCGCTGACGTGGCATGCCACGTCAGCGTTGACCGGTCAACGGGCGACCAGAGCAGCCGGAGAAGATGATCGGCGCCGGCGTTCCCTCGCCGGCGCCTCGTCGGAGGGCGATATCTTGGCCCTCCGACGTCCAAATCGCACGAAACCGACGGCATTGGACTCGTGTGAACCTCGCCTACAACATACCAAGAGCTCGATATAGCAGAAAATCAAACGACCGACTTGCCATCTCCGACCGAAACTACATCACCGGCGAGGCATGGTTCTAGCTATTCTAGACGTTACATGACTAATATAAGTTATTGGGAAGCATTCTAAGAGTTCCAGAAGACTTACCTGATCTTCGTGGGGGTTCGGTTTGGTCGGAAACGATCTCCGGAGCTCACGACCGGCCGGGGAAGGTTAAAGACCGACCGGGAGTTCTGCTAGACGAAATCGTATGAAATGAAAAACGAAAATGGACAGTGATGCCCAGGGAGTAATTCAAGATCAACCATTCGTGAAATGAACGAGTGAAAATCGAGACACCATTGAAGGCCGAGATCCAGCTCCAAGGTCCGGGTTGTGCTTCTAGACAGTCTCTGGCGAATCTGACGGGTACACAAGCTTCCTCACGGCGTTCTGGAGCTCGGAGGGTGATTCACCAGCTTCACTTCTTCTTCAGGCGGGACGACGAAGACTTGGAAGCTTCGGCTATTTTCGGCGGCTATGGCGGTGCAGCGGTGGTGGAGCGACGGCGTGACAGGGTGGGCGATGATCGAAGGAGGTGGAGGATAATGGGGATGGTAGCGAGCGAGCGGGAGAAGGCGGAGATCCGTCGGCCGAGGAGGAGATCTTCTCCGTCCAAGAAGAAGAAGAAGAAGACCGAGGGAGCAGAGAGAGAGCCGTCCGCGGGAAAAATAAAAAAATAAAAATTAAAAAAAATAAATAAAAAAAATCAAAAGGAGAGAAAAGCTGAAAATAAGATAAAATAAATAAATAAAAGAGGGATAAAATCATTAATTAAGCACACACTTTTCTTTTTCTTTTTCTTTTAAATGATGATGTTTCACTCTTTTCTCTTTTAATTATTGCTAATATTTTTGCCAAGTTCGATTTTACGGTGATCAGAAAACACCTAAAATCGAACCTGAATTTTACCGTTTTATGAGGTCAGAAAAATAGATAAAATAAAAATATCGACTATTCTTATATATCTTTGTGACCTCAAATATTATTTTTCTTGATTTTCTTGATTTTTTTTTTGTATTTTTCGAAAATATATATAAAAAAATGAAAATTATGAAAATTATTTTTTTGGTCAAAATGGTTCATTTAGCTTGGCTAAGGTCACCAAAATTGATTTTTCAATTTTTCAACTTTTTATGGATTTTCTATGAATTTTCAAAAAAATGAAATAAAGATAAATAAATAAATAAAAAAAGTTGATCAAAATTTAGGTGTCAACAGCTGCCCCTCTTTGAGAGGAATCTCGTTAGAGGTTTCTCTCAAAGATAAGGTGACACCTGAGTCCTGATCGACTCGACTCGGGAGACTAAAGGAAAAGGAGTCTTGACATCCAATCTCCATGCTTGTCCATGTATGCTCTTTCTTGAAAGGGGAAACATTTATTTGACATGAGAGAGTGAGATAGTAGAGAGATATACCTGCCACTTACCTATTCGATGTTTGTGCGATTTTCGCAGTGTCTGATGGATTCCAGAGAATTTCTAGGGACTCGTTTCTAGAGTGTCCTAGAGAGGTTAAGCTCTGACCCGTATGGTAGGTTAAACCATAATGAGATTCCTAACTGATAGGAATCTAAGGAAGACGCGCCCCATTTGGGATTTGCCAAGGATTTTGATCCGTATGGTGGATCGGACCATTGAGTTGACCATTTAAGTGATTTTCGCTATTGGATTGACCCTTCAGGCGGTTTCTACCTTTGATTGACCCTTCAGGCGGTTTCTACCATTGTGTTGACCCTTCAAGCGGTTTCTACCTTGGTTTGACCCTTCAGGCGGTTTCTACCTTGAGTTGACCCTTCAGGCGGTTTCTACCTTGGTTTGACCCTTCAGGCGGTTTCTACCTTTGTTTTGACCCTTCGGGCGGTTTCTACCTTAAGATGACCCTTCAGGCGGTATCTACCTTGGTTTGACCCTTCAGGCGGTTTCTACCTTTGTTTTGACCCTTCGGGCGGTTTCTACCTTAAGATGACCCTTCAGGCGGTATCTACCTTGAGTTTGACCCTTCAGGCGGTTTCTACCTTCAGTTTGCTTTGAAAATGGGTCTCATGACGAGGGTTCTCCACGTCCGATGAGACTGCCTAATTTTTAAAAAGGGGTCTCATGACGAGGGTTCTCCACGTCCGATGAGACTGTTTGAATTTTGAAAAGGGATCTCATGACGAGGGTTCTCCACGTCCGATGAGACTGCCTAGATTTTTTTTTTTTTTTTTTTTAAAGGGGTCTCATGACGAGGGTTCTCCACGTCTGATAGGACTTTTTCTTTTAAAAGAGTTTTTCTTCCCCTCTTTTTCTAGAGATCCCGAAGTTTGTCGGGAATTCAGTTTTTTGAAGCAGTGAAAGATTTTATTTTGACAAAGCTTCACTTGAGTCTGCTGAGGCGACATTCTGGGAGCTGGGTTCTCCAGGTATCCTGCAGAAGTTTGGGCTTGAAAGATTTTTCTTCACCAAGAAAACGTTAGTAATTTTTGGGAAGACCACGGCTGTCCACTTGACAAAAACCGTATGACTTAAGTTTTAATTGTGAAATGTGCATTTTGATGCTGGAGGTTGTCCAAAGCATTCTTGCAACATGCAAATGTGATCACAAATCCCTTGCACGGAAAATCTAGATCAAACAATTTGAAATTTCCAAAAAGAGTTTGTTCAAAACATCTATTGGAGAATCTCTCATCCAAGAGGGCTCCTCACCGCTCTGTGATAATGGTCTTAAGGAATGCGCCAACTTCCTATTAACCTGTGCCTAGGTTTTAGGATCATTCGCAGCGCATACATTTTGATCGGTCGGGAGGTCTTCCATGGGACCGTAATGTTGGGCTTGGTTATTGATCTTCAAGAGGGACTCACTTTTGAGTCAAGGTCATTTGAATGAAATTCTTCACCATCTGCTCCGGGTTTACAAGTCGAGAACCCTGCAAAATGAGAAAGAAATAGTCTTGCTCGTACTTCTTCGAGCTAAGCTATATGTTAACCCAAATGTCTTAGTCAGAGAAGACTGTTTCAGGGTTATGACATTGGTAGGATTGGGGACCGAAAAAGGCTTGTTTTTGGCCCAGAATTTATGAGGGGATTGACATTGGTGATCATTGCAAATTCGTCACCTGTCTTTTCCATTCTGCATATTCAGTTTTTGAGGTGTGCAACCGCTTTTGAGGTGTGCACAAGTCCTTTAGAGAGCGTCTCTTGTTGCATTCAGAGACCGATAATTCTCTCTATATCTTTGCTCCGCGCTTGACGCCATTTGGGGAGTAGCCCTTTTGATACTACTCCTTTAGGAATTTCCTCTTTTCCCGACCAGACTTTACTGGGGATCAATCAAACAGCTTATGCGAGCATCGGCCTTGCTTTTACCAGGCACTTTGCTTTTTCTTATCTGATGCTGGGGATTTCTTTAATCCCTTGTCGCAAGCGGGATGCTTGGCAATTGTGCTAGATATATGACTTGGCTCTTAGCACGCTTGAGTATCGACTTAGTAGCTTTTTCGTAAACCCTAGGTCTTGAACTCCCTCGTTTCTGAAGTGATGTCGCATCCGTCTTGGAAAGTGCAATGATCACCAACGGGTTTATGAAATGATTTTGCAGGCTCAACTTGGCTATGCAAAGGATTCGGTGTGTGGGATAGAGAAATGAATGCTCCTCATCATCCTATGGCACTTGGATTACCATATAAACAACACACAAAGATTAATGTTAGTCCGAGCAAGAAAATTTCTAACCATTTCCTCCTGATGCTGCTGGACTCACCTCCATTTTGCCCCGATGTGGGGTGGTTCTTGACAGGGTTAAGAATGAAAATCGCCGTTCAAGGGGTTATCAACGGTTACCTGTAGTGTTTAGGGGATATGAAACGAACGCCTCCGTCGTCCCAATCCATGTAATCGCTGCGAATGGTCCCTACCTCCGTAGGTACAGATTTTGCCATCCGATTCACTTCCCTCATCTCTCAAGTGTATGTAGGATGTGTTTGGACTGGGTTCGCCTCTCTTTTGAGTAAACTTCCTTTTGAATGATTTGACAAATAATCATATTTGGAAAAATTCATTTCTTTCTTTCCCAAAATTTATCCATCGAGGGGATTTTGTGATGTATCGTGCATGTTTTATTCACGCTTTGGGCAACCTCCCGATTTAAATCATGAACATCGATGCATTGGATAATTTCCATGACGGCTAAAGGGATTTTAACATTCTTTATCTCCAGCTAACTGGGAAAGAGATACTTACCTACCTGTCGCGGCTGCAGACCCCTGCAAATGTAAAGAAAGCATATCATTGTAGGTTCACAAATTTTTCAAAAATCGAAACGATACATCCTACCCTTGGTCATGTACTCTGACGAGTAGTACATGGGATGTAAGAACTTGTTCCTCTGCAAGGCGACTCCCCTGCCAAGGATAGACAACAAGTATCAATTCATATCCTCGAATTCAAGACAAATTGGGACGATACAACTTTACTCTTGATTTTCATCCCATTCTGATGTGGCGTGTTGATATGAACAACATCTATCAAATCCGCCTATCCATGCTTGGAGTGTTTGTAACATCACTGGTTCATCTGCCCCCAGCTGGGCAGCGTCTGTTCTGCTATTTGAACGCATGACTCCTTAAGTGATTTATCCATGTTTATCATCTGAGAAGGAAAAGAAAGAAGACATTATTTCGGTATCCGATTGGAGATCGTTTAGGAACGATACATCGTTTTACCAAATGGGTGGCTTCGCGGCCAGATGCATTTTGCATTGAAGGGGTGGATTCCATTATGCTCTGCGAACGATGATCATTGCTTGGGGAGCTCGCCCCTGAGCTTAAAGATGCTCAAAAGGTAAGGCGGATCTTCGTACGACTAGTTTTAAGCGTAAATGAGAAATGCCCCCATGGGAGCCTTACAATGGGATTGCCAATACATTCATTCAGGCTATTCATCCTCTTTTCTCCGAACATTTTTTTACAAATCGCGCCTTGAATCAAACACCTGATCGTCGGCTCTGTATCACTATTGCAAGAGTCCGCCAGCTTCAGGCTGATCGAGCCAGAAATTGAGTTCCTCTCCAAGGAAATCGCTCGAATCTCCGAGCCATTGATGCTCAAGTCGAGTGTCACCGACCGCTGGCGATAGATCACTCTCGCCTTGGATGATTTGATTCCTCGAGCTGGAACCTCCCTTGTTGACCGGCAAATATGTAGACATGTCCCATGTAAATGTTGGATTTGCCATGGGAAGAGCACTAGCAACAGGTTGGTACTCAAATTGGGGAGTTCCTATTTGCGGGAACTGCGGTATATACACTTGAGGGGTATTGAGACTGCTTGGTGGAGCGTTCTGATTTGGGTTAGAGGAGTCGGTGACATGGTTGCTGGTCTCGTCAACACCGAAACATGGTTGGGTGTTCCCGGCTCTACAATCACCGTGGTTGCAGTTATGACCAACATTTAAGTTCGAACCAGCTCCATCCGAGCTTAGTGTCACCCGTCCCTCTTTTAGCAACCTCTTGAAATATCCAAGGTGGCTCGCGACGTTAACTTTAGAGAGTCCCGGCACGTTCAGGATTTCGTGTATGCGCGTTGATCGTGCCGTGTCGATCCCCAACTGTCGAACTGTATCAACAAACTTCTGATGGAGTTCAGCAGTCCAAGAAAATCGCGCTTTCTTGTCAACAAGAACAGCTCGCCGACTAATCTCTATGAGATCTGATTGTGTTGGAAACTGCTCTTGTAAGCCTTCGACGGTACCTGACTGCACCGGAAGACATTGCGAAAGGCATTGTAACATATGAGCACTACCAATCTCTAGAAGTGGCTCTTCGGAGAATATTTCACTGATGAGAATATGGTTATTGCAATCAAGGCAAGTGGCACTGCTCAGCGCTTCCTCATACCTAGCGCTTTCTGTTCGAAGCTTTTCATTTTCTTCCTTCAGAATCGCTAGCTCTTGCTGTCTATGTAGATTCCCCAGCCGGGCTCGTTTGTTACGAAACCAATTATTGACCTTCCTAGGCTCCCACCCTAACTCTCGACCTAGCTCAGCCCTCTGCTTCTCATCTGGATGTGGGCATTCCTCGAAGAAAAAATCAAGCTCCCGGTCTTGACTTGAAGTACGGTGAATGGGATATTTTCCTTTCTGACGCTGATCACTGCTATGGGCATTGTTTTCATTACCACAACCTTGAGTTTCATCGTCGGAAGTGTCAATCTCCATGACCATCGTGCTAGATTCGGTCCCGTGATCTTCAAATTCTTCCAGCAGTTTAAGCTCGGAGACTTCTAAGTCGGGCGTTTCCAACAAATGACGGTATCCTTGGAACATTTTGGATCGAAGTATCACTGACTGATCATCGCAGAAGTCATCTGATCCTTCGAAATATTGATGTGTGGGTTGGGTAGTATCGCCCGACTGGTTCTTCGAGCTGGAACCTCCATTTCTTCTCGAGAACATGAGAGGGGAGTTGATCGATTGACCCCCATAAGCATCTCCTACTCGGGAATTAGGGAAACAAAAATGCTCAACGCATTCCCTTGTTAGATCCTTTGAAACCACCTGCCCTAGTTCGGCAAGTCCTTGGGCACTAAGCGCAGAAAGCTCATTAGTAAGCGGAAAAACAGCGACGGATGGGTGCTGCACCTGCTGCATCTGTGGCACACACTCTTGAAGAAAATTGGGATGACTCAGATGAATATTCTGATCAATTTCCCAATAAGTGTTGAATTTGTAACCGAGGTTAGCATGACGCTGTCTTAGCGCTCTTCTGTAACAACCGAGGTGATTTGAGACCATAGCCTTGGTAAGTTCTGGTGCATTCAGGGCCTCCATTACTTTCTTCGGGCGTGCATAGTCGAGCCCTATTCGCCGAACCACGTCTAAGAACCGGCGGTGAAGCTCAAGGGGCCACGCGAAAATCTTCTTCTCTTGGTTCAGAATAGCGTTGACAGCTTGACGGCTGATCTTTAACCCTTCTCGAGCAGGATCTGATCCTGCCATAAGTCGTTGTGGAGAAGACTCGTGGTGACTCTCATCATAGTGGCATATATTCCCTCCTTCAGAAGGCACTGGCACTATCTTTGTGGGATTGATTTGTTCATTTACATCACCAGTATTTTCGATCCTAGCAGAAGGTTTAACGGGAAACAATCTATTGAGAGTGGTAGGGCCACCGCAGTTAGGGCAGACAATAGTGCTAAGAACTTCCTCATACCTCATGTTCTTTGTTCGAAGCTTCTCGTTCTGTTCCTTTAGAAATGCGGTCTCCCGTCGTTTGTACTGCTTACTCAGCTTGGTTCGTTTATTTTGAAACCAATTCAAGATCCTCAAAGGGCTCGTCCCTAGTTTTTGACCCAACTTCTTCCTCTGTTCTGTGTCCGGGAAAGGGCATCCCTTGAAGATAGCTTCAAGTATCTGGACCTCATCCGGAGTGTAGAGCTGGCGACGCTTTCTTTTCTGGCGCGGATCATCGTCGCTGGCGTCTTGGTCGCTGAGGGCTTGAGTCTCCTGGATGGTCGAGTCGATTTCCATATCCTTCGTGACGAATTCATTTCCGAGGTCTTCAAATTCCTCTAGCCGTTCAAGTTCGGAAACATTCAGGTCAGGCGTTTCCAACAGATGATGGTACCCCTTGAACATTTTGGGTCGAAATGTCTTTTCCTGATCTTCGTTCGCTTGATCTTCTCCACCCTTTCTCAGATGTCCGCCCTCTCTGTAATTATCAGGGATTAGGCGTGTTCCAAGAAGCGTCGCTTTGAAATCGAGTAACGAGCGTCTGACGGGCGTTCCTTTCGAGACTTCGTGATTCCCCCCGTCCGTTCTTACTCTCTCTTGCCTGAGTGGAGCGTGCAGATCTCCCGTGCCGACTTTTGCTTTATCGAGCATTACGCCTGTCCCCCTAGCTCGGTCTCCAAAGTAATAGGTCCGCCGGCCTTTAGGTGTTGTTACTTTTTCTAAGCCCGAGATCACGGGACAGAGGTGGATCTGTGACTCACCAGGGATGTATTAATGAGGCTTGATTAGCCCTGCTGCGTATAGAAAAATTATTGTAGCTTTCCCTTTCTCGTTCGAGCGTTAAAGGGCGAGAGGTTGACATCGAGGAGATTAACGTTTCGATCTAACCTCTCAAACACTCCTCCATCATTCCTTCTTTTCTCTGTCGTTGAATCGCAGATGGCTTCCTCTCCTGTACCCGCTGCCTCAGCCGAAGCTTCAACCCAATGGGAGAGGTTTTATCACCTCTTGGGTAGAGGTTATGGCTACATAAACAGTCATCCTGAAGCTGAGGTTGAAGTTCGTACTCTGATTCCAGCCCTGGATACTGTGTGTATTGAAGGTACGAAACTTCAAAGGGAGTTTGTGATCTTCCCAACTCTCTTCAACAATTTCCTGCAGGCTTATGAAGTTGCTAGCCGGGAGGTCACTCTGGCTGGTATCGTGCGAGCCCGCTATCAGGACCGAACTGAGTCCCTGATGTTGGCCACGCTGACGGCCGATAACCATAAAAGGGCTGTTGAATACGCCCACGCCCAGGTTTCGATGTTGGTCCGTGAGAGGGACAACTTGGTGGAGCGTCTGGCTCTTTTTGACACTGCCTTTGAGCAAGATCAGCACAACCTCGTGCTGAGGTTCCAGTGTGCCTGGTTGGAGGAAAGGCTTGAAGACCTGAGCATGGATATAGCTCGCGGGAGGGTGCTGGCTCAGGACTTAGAGCTTGAGTTCGAGTACTATGAGACCAAGGTGAACGACCTTAAGGAGAAATGTCGCCTCCTTTTCTTCAAGCTTGTAGACCTCGATTCCCAGAGTGTGGGTTGTAAGCAAGGCATGGATAGCATGGAGAATCAATTGAGCTCATTTGTGATGCTCATTAGAACTCACTTTGGATTTACGGTTCCTCCTCAGTAGTCTGTTTGTAAAGTCTCCTGTTAAGTGCTATAAATAAGAGTGTATGCACATTTCCGCTTATCCTTCGCAAGATTCAATATTGCCCTTGGTTTCGCAATCATAGTGTTTGAGGCAACTGATGATCTTTCCGCTTTCGAGCCCGCTCACGTTATGTTTGTAACCTATGCTGTCACGTTTGCCTTCGTGCGCTTGGTCGATTTACCTCGAACCCATCGTGACAAAAGATTGTTGTAGCTAAACATGATGATGTTAGCAAGCATCATTGTGTGAAATCAACCCTAGGCCTTAAAGAAGAAAGGAACTGCTCCGATTGAAACTTTACAATGCGCAAATAAGAAATAAGTTCTACTTGTGTACAAGCCCCCCCTTTTCTCTGGGTATGTTCGATCACCACCCCATCATGTCTGGGTTCAGGTGCGCGGTCATCGGCTCCAGATCATGGCCGTAAAGGTTTGCTAGCCTCCTCCTGATGGATTCTTCGAACTGTGACCACCATCTTTGTTTGAGAAGAAAAGAGGAGGGTCGACCTCTTTCCTATTAAAAGCGTGTCTCACTCAGAGATCAGGGAAGCAAAATTGTTCGAAGTGTTCCCCCACTAGATCATCTGAGATCATATGCCCTAGTTGGGCGAACTCCTGAACATTAGACGTCGTGGGTGGATCAGCAGCAGGAAGAGCGTCGGTGGACGGCCGCTGCTCGAGCGGGGAAGTGTATATTTGTTGCACCGGTGGCACGTATTCTTGAGGAACATTAAGATGACTGATAGGGCTATATTGACCAATTCTCCAACAGTTGGTGGCAGAGCTACCGGCTTGGTTGGTATCGAGACTCGGCAGGGCTCTTCTTGAGGCATGGCTGTTGCATTCGTAGCCGTACCTAATGTTCAAGTTCGAGTCGGGCTCTTCTAGGCGCCGTGCGGCATGACGCCGTCGTAGTTTCCTGCGGTAACCATTAAGGTGGTTTGCGACTAACCTTCTAGCGAGTCCCGGTTCATTCATGACCTCATGTACGCGTGTTGGACATAATGAATCATTCCCTATTTGGTGAACCGCATCAAGGAATTTTCTGTGAAGCTCTGGAGACCATATGAACTTCTTTTGGCGACTCAGGATAGCATCCGTGACTCGGCGATCCTTCCTCGATTCACTCTCGGCGGGGTCTGGTTGTGCCAGAGGTTGTTGCAGGGGAAGCTGGTTGACTTCGAACTGGTTTGTGGTGATAGTAAGCCCATTGTCAGGGAAATTGTAGTAACGCGCCTCCCCTCTTTCCAAAGATGGTTTGAGGGGGTGGGGTGGCGGACGACCACCTGCGATTCTCGTAGAAAACTTATCACGGAACATTTCGCGAGTGTCGATAGAACCACCGCAGTTAAGGCAAGCGGCGTTGATGAGGACTTCCTTACACCACATGTTTTCTGCTCGAAGCTTGGCGTATTCTTCTTTTAGAGTTTCGAGCTCTTGACACTTTCCCCGAACCACTGATCTGGCCCGTCTGTTTTGGAACCAGTGCTTGACCCTTAAGGGTTCCATCTCTAATTCCCGGGCTAATTTTCTTCTTCGTCTCGTATCCGGGTAACGACACTTATTGAAGGCAGCTTCGAGTATCTGGATTTCCTTCTCAGTGTAGAGCCGGCGACGTCTTCTTCCACGAGATGGGACATCGCCGCTGCCGTCGTTGTTGCTGCTACTGTCGTCGTCGCCACCACTGTCATCGTCGCTGCCCTGATCCTGAACCTCGTTGCCAGCAGGGTTGGGTAGTATGGTTTCGACATCTGGCTCGATCCCAAAGACTTCGAGTTCTCCCAACTGCACATTACCTAGGACATTTGGGTCAGTCATCTCTAACAAATGACTATGACTGTTAAACATACTGGATCAAGAAAAGGTTTGTTCGTCCTCTTTTATTCACTCGAGGTCTTGTAATCCTCTTCCTATGTTTACTCTCTCTAAACTTTCTTCTGAGTGACTTTGCGTATTCAGGAGCCGCTCTTCGAGCATGGAAGACGATCACCAGGCGAGCGCTCTTCTAGAGATTTTGAGTTTCTCGTCTTGTCGTCTTCCTTCCTTTTCATGGTGGAGAGATCACGGATCGCTTTTCTTTCCTCGATAGCCGAACCTGTCCCCCACTATCTCTCAAAAGACTAAATTACGTCCACCACCCGCTCAGCTTTTCATCATGACAAAGCTATCAACCCTATCGCGGCTCCTTCGATATCTGCGCTTGACTCCCGCTCCATCTCAATAATGGTGAAATAGACAACTCCTTTACAACTTTTCAAACTCGTCAGGCCTGAAATCGCGGATCGAGACATGTCTGATGCTTCACGGGAGGAGCAGCCCCTGCTTTACATTAACTACCCCGGCTCCACAAGCATTATTGCTGTAACTTTTCTCCATTTTTGAGCTACTATGAAACGAGGAGAAGGTTAGTGCTCTCATTTGCCCAGCTTTCACTTTCATTCATTCCATCGCACTCGTCTTCCTCTCCATCCTTCCAACAAGAAATGGCTTCGTCTTCTGCTTCTTCCTCTGACTCTTCCCATGCTTGCGTTTTTTCAATCGCAGTCCCGGCCCGATGGGAAAAACTCTATAATCTCTTGGGTCGGGGTTATGCTTATATAGCCGATCATCTGGAGATCGAGGCTGAGATTCGCGTTCTATTCGAGGCCACAGACGCTACTTCCATCGAGGGTACTGAGTTGGAGAAGGAGTATAAAACCTTCCCGGCCCTCTTTGCAAACTTTCTGGAGGCTTACCGTGTTGCTCACCGGGAAGTTCTCGTGGCTCGTGTCTTACGAGCCCGCTACGAAGATCGATCTGATCATTTGGTGCTGACCAACTATCTGGTTGATAGTTACAAAAAGGCCGTCGAGTTTGCTAATGAGCGGGTCGCGACGTTGCTTCGCGAGAGGAGAAATCTGGTGGATCAATTGGCCATATCTCTGACCACCGGCGAGCATGACCGCCGCAACGTCCTGTTGAGGCTTCAGAGCGACTGGCAGGAAGAACGGCTCGACAAGATAACCGAGGACATAGCTCGCGGGAATGGACTGGTTCGGGACCTGGAAGTAGTCACCGAAGAACACGAGGCCAAGGTCGCCGAAGTTAAGGGAGAATGCAGAAGTCTTCTCCTCAGGCTTGCCGACCACAACATGCGGAGCTGGGAGTATGAGCAGAGCATTAATAACATGGAGGGTCAGTTGGGATCCTTTGTGTCGTTAATTAGGGCTCACTTTGGCTTTACTTTTCCACCTCGACTTGTATGACCTGCTTCTGAAAACCCTCCACTGAGCAAAATAAATGAGAACTCTTGTGTGTGTGTTTTAACTTCTGTATGGTTCATTTCTTCGAGCATCCGAACATCTTCAACTTGGGTGAGCCGAACCATAATATCAATAAGCCGAGCAAATATGTCCTATTTTTTTTTACGTTTAAGGGTGCCCCAAGGTCGATCTGTGACTTCCGGATCACTTGCCCCAACTCGTCATCTTCATTGGACGATATCTCAATAATGTCCATAATAGGCTCCTTTGTTGCTCACTCGGTGCTTGTCATGTGATATCATCCTCTTCGTCTTCTACAAGGACGTTTGGGAAAAACACACATATCTATCCTTGAAATGGCATTTAATCTAATCACCAGAATGCGATGAATGAAATGCCTATATTTATATGAACTGTAATAGATTTGAGGGATAGAGAGCCTTACCAACCGAACTCGTCGACTTATGTGCGGTTTTAGGTGTACCAACCGCCCAAAGACATGCGCATGAGACAAGTGATGGTAAACTTCTAAAAATCAGAGGGTTTGGCACCTAAGGTTAAGGTTCCCATCTCGAGTTCTAGAAAGAGCCGATTCCATTGCACAGCTATCGTTGCATTGGGACTCGATCCATAGTTCGAAGCGAGCGGAATTGAAAAGTGGATTACCCCGCGTTTTTCCTCACGGAGATTCCATTCTCAATTCCTTATATTGTGTTCCTAAAGGCGGCGCCCGGGGTTTTAGGCGCGGTTGTGTGTGTCCACGTGTTGTGATCATCACAATGCAATTCATGCATAACAGTTTATCAATCAGCACTTCAAATCATCCACACAACATACATTCCTACGCCCAACCTGCATAAGACAATGTTAATCACGGACTACACCCCTTATTTCTCCAATCTGCAAAAACATATAACACCTACCATAAGCGGACTTACCTCACCTTCAAGAGCGCCTGCATGGTTAGAAAAATCACTCAGCGTTTTAATTACGGCCTAAGTCCACTTAAGGTCCAGAACCAAGTGTTCTAGAACAAATTCCCCAGTGGAGTCGCCAGCTGTCGCGACCCGTCCGAAAGCGGACGCGGCTAATGGATTACCGATCGCGGGCCTTTGATCGGCGCGGGCCCTCCCAGGCCCATACCAAATCGCGGCGGGAGTATTTTTCAAAGGATTCGACGATAAGAGTCGATCGCTTTCGACCTTCAGTGTGGTCGTGGTGGCATGTGCAACTTGTGCATGCATTTGGAGTCGCCACCGGTCTTTCTTGGAGGGTAGACCGGAAACCTTATTGACCGATTGGGAGAGATCGATCAATCCTGCGGAACCAGAGATTTTGGGTTCGGGGACTTGGTTACGTTGATATCATTACCAACGCCCTTTCGGTACCTAACGCGAGTGATGTTCCTAGCCAAGAGTTCATGCAGGCGCAAGTTCGGGTGAGGTAGGTTTGATTCAGGGTTTCATGCAGATTGGAAGACTATTCCTATCAATCACAATCAATTTAAATGAAAGCGCAATCAAGTGTATAGATAAATCACATCAATGCACGTCAATTCATTTCACATGGCCTCCTAGTATAGCCATAAGGACTTAGGGAATGCGTGATTTAGGACCGAGGTAAAATGGGAAGATTTGGAGGCGATTTAGCCCGAAGGGCAAAATCGTCAATTTACTACTCAAAATATTCCATGGCCAGTTGATTGTGGCCATTTCCCATTTTTGAGAATTTTTTTGGATTTTCTTGATTTTTCTCTGATTTTTAGAAGACGATTCGCCCAAAGGGCGAAATCGTCATTTTAAGAGGGACCGGGTTCAAAACACCCGGGATGAGTCTTGGCCAGTTGTCTGTGGCCATTTCCTATTTTTTGGGATTTTCCTGGATTTTTTTAGAAATCTTTTTGGAAGACGGTTTGCCGAAAGGGCAAAACCGTCATTTCTGGAATGTCCGGGGGTCAAATGACCCGAAACAGGTCGTGACCAGTTGAATGTGGCCATTTCCTATTTTCTGGAATTTTTTAGAATTTTTCTGAATTTTTCGAATTTTTTTTGAATTTTTTATGATTTTCTATTTTTTTATTGATTTTCGAATTTTTTATTATTATTTTTTTATTAAAAATAATATATATATAAATTATGCGGACCGGGTCGGATGACCCGGCCCACGCCCAGGCCCGCGACCCATGAACCGGCCCGCCCCCCTCCATGACCGAACGGCGTCGTTTCGTTCAAAGGAAACGAACGTCCCAGATGGCGACACGTGGCAAAGCCACAGCCGTCCGATCTGGGCTTTGATTAAACCGGCCCGGACCCACCAACGCTGACGTGGCCGCTGACGTGGCATGCCACGTCAGCGTTGACCGGTCAACGGGCGACCAGAGCAGCCGGAGAAGATGATCGGCGCCGGCGTTCCCTCGCCGGCGCCTCGTCGGAGGGCGATATCTTGGCCCTCCGACGTCCAAATCGCACGAAACCGACGGCATTAGACTCGTGTGAACCTCGCCTACAACATACCAAGAGCTCGATATAGCAGAAAATCAAACGACCGACTTGCCATCTCCGACCGAAACTACATCATCGGCGAGGCATGGTTCTAGCTATTCTAGACGTTACATGACTAATATAAGTTATTGGGAAGCATTCTAAGAGTTCCAGAAGACTTACCTGATCTTCGTGGGGGTTCGGTTTGGTCGGAAACGATCTCCGGAGCTCACGACCGGCCGGGGAAGGTTAAAGACCGACCGGGAGTTCTGCTAGACGAAATCGTATGAAATGAAAAACGAAAATGGACAGTGATGCCCAGGGAGTAATTCAAGATCAACCATTCGTGAAATGAACGAGTGAAAATCGAGACACCATTGAAGGCCGAGATCCAGCTCCAAGGTCCGGGTTGTGCTTCTAGACAGTCTCTGGCGAATCTGACGGGTACACAAGCTTCCTCACGGCGTTCTGGAGCTCGGAGGGTGATTCACCAGCTTCACTTCTTCTTCAGGCGGGACGACGAAGACTTGGAAGCTTCGGCTATTTTCGGCGGCTATGGCGGTGCAGCGGTGGTGGAGCGACGGCGTGACAGGGTGGGCGATGATCGAAGGAGGTGGAGGATAATGGGGATGGTAGCGAGCGAGCGGGAGAAGGTGGAGATTCGTCGGCCGAGGAGGAGATCTTCTCCGTCCAAGAAGAAGAAGAAGAAGACCGAGGGAGCAGAGAGAGAGCCGTCCGCGGGAAAAATAAAAAAATAAAAATTAAAAAAAATAAATAAAAAAAATCAAAAGGAGAGAAAAGCTGAAAATAAGATAAAATAAATAAATAAAAGAGGGATAAAATCATTAATTAAGCACACACTTTTCTTTTTCTTTTTCTTTTAAATGATGATGTTTCACTTTTTTCTCTTTTAATTATTGCTAATATTTTTGCCAAGTTCGATTTTACGGTGATCAGAAAACACCTAAAATCGAACCTGAATTTTACCGTTTTATGAGGTCAGAAAAATAGATAAAATAAAAATATCGACTATTCTTATATATCTTTGTGACCTCAAATATTATTTTTCTTGATTTTCTTGATTTTTTTTTTGTATTTTTCGAAAATATATATAAAAAAATGAAAATTATGAAAATTATTTTTTTGGTCAAAATGGTTCATTTAGCTTGGCTAAGGTCACCAAAATTGATTTTTCAATTTTTCAACTTTTTATGGATTTTCTATGAATTTTCAAAAAAATGAAATAAAGATAAATAAATAAATAAAAAAAGTTGATCAAAATTTAGGTGTCAACAGTCACCATTTATTAGACTCGATTATTCTCGGCCGTTGGATTCTTTTTATTTGAATAACAGACTCAACGTCCATGTGACTCGACCTCCACGTGGACCAATCACGTGTTGCCACCTAGACCTTTGACCTATTGACCGCGCCACGTCAGCTTCGTCTTCAACCTCGCGACTCCGGCAGAATGGACGGCTGTAGTTCTCCGGCGATGATCGTGCGGTGAAATCTTAATGGAATCACTCGAGACCAACGGCGATCGACTCGTAATCATCTCTAGTTTAACATATCTGAGAATTATAGCGCATCGGTCACAAAATTGCAAGCATCGAGCAAGGTGCCGAGTACGGCCATGGAGGTTCGATCACACAGACTTACTCGAAATCAGATCAATTGACTCATATATCGACACGACAGGAAGTATATAGAACTTACCTCGAGCTCCAATTGAGCTCGCTTGGCCCAGATTTGGTTGGGCAAGAATCGGCTATGGAGGCTAAATCAGAAGACTCGATTCGGGGTATGTGAGCGAAATCGATGCAAAATGAAGATACGAACATGATCAGTAATGTTTGAAGGGCAAAACGCCTACTCTAATTCGAACTATCATAATCGGAATTGAATCCCGCCATTAAAGCACAGTAAGAAAACTCGAAAGTTGAACTCACCTGTTTCGGAGCGATGGGTCGCGCGGCTGGTGGCAATAGCTTCCTCTCGACATGGGCGACCTCCTGGTGATCTTCGCGAGCTCTGGTCTAGCCTGTGAAGGCCCGACCGCCGCTCTGTAAATTTGAGCTCGACCCTCGACAATGGCGATGGAAGGGAGCCCTCTCTCTTTCGTTCTCTCTCGCTCTCTTGATTCTCTTTGTCCTCTACTAACTGAATCCACCCTCCTCTTCAACAGAAAACGAACGCAGGTTTTTATAGCTCTTAGAATTTTGGCGCCGAATCGGGGACGACCAACTGACTTGAATAGCACGTGCCATCACGTGATTTTAGGTTCAAACGACGTCGGGGAAGATGGGGATTATGTCTAACCCCGTTTGGTTCTCTGGTGGACTTCATTTCACGCGAATTTGTCACGAATTTGAGCTGTTTTGTGCTTTTGTTGACTTTTTGCAGCTTCGAGATTTGACCGGCCAACTTCCTTTTACTCCGTCGACGTCGAGCGGCGCCACCGGTGTTAGTTGATAGGCAGGAGTATAGGCAACAACACGCCCACCATTGCGTGTTCGATTATCCACGAATTGACCTCCAATTTGAAGATCAAAATCACTCTTGGAATTGTTCATCTGCGCAGGTTCTGAGGGAAGACGATGACACTGTAGCAAACCGGTTCGACCGGTCCGACCGGCGGTCTGACCGGTCAGAACCGGTTCCAATTCACCATTTTCGAAATTAAACCCAAATTAATGGGGAAATTTTGCAATTTAACCTCAAAATCGACTCTAGGGCATGAATTCTATCAAGAAATGTGGTTTTGCCCAAAAGTTTTCATCAATTTCTACAAAACCCCCAAATTCCCATTTAATTGGAAATTGGGGATCGTGTAATTGAGGGTGCAAATGATCAAATTGAGTCAAACCACCTATGCCAATTGATTTAAAATGGTGAAATCCATTGGGTAGCATGTTCAATTTATAATGATGGTCCTTGAATTGAAATTAATTTCGATTATTCTCAATTTCAAGGGCTAAAATGCAATTATTTTTGCAATTGAACAGCTTGTCCGAGCAATTAGTTCAAATTGGAATAGGGGACAATTAGATTGAGTGTCAAGGTCCTAGAAAATGCCAAAATTACAAATTAAAAGACTCAATTGTTATTTTTTCTTCAAATTCAATAGTACGGGTTACAAAGGAACACCTAAAATTGAATCTGATTTTGGATTTTTTGTGAGGTAAAAAATACAAGGGATAAAAAGGAAAAATATTGGATATTTTTCCATATTTTTGTGACCTCAAATGCTATTTTTATTGATTTTTTAAGTGTTTTTCTATTTTCCAAAAATACTAAAAAATATGAAAAATGTGAAAAATTATTTTTTGGTCAAGAATGGTTCCTAAGGCTACCAAAGTTGATTTTGTAATTTTTTGACTTTTTATGAATTTTTTGTGATTTTTCGAAAATAAAACTGAAAAAGACTTGGTCAAAAATCAGGTGTCAACACTTGGATTTGAAGTCATCTTCTGGTAAGAACTTAGTTTGGTTTGGCGGAATAATTTTTTGTTCGCTCACCTGAAATTAACATTTATTGCAGGGCGATATTGCTTGTGCAGGTGGCAAAAGCTGCAATTGATTAGGCCACTTATGAGTTGATTGGCATATTTCATCCATTTGGTCGTCGATATCTCCTTCGAGAAGGGCTAAACTTTATTACTTGTTGATCTCTCTCCACAAACCGAATCTCTTGTTCATTGCTCGTAAATCTCCAGTTATCAAGGATAGCTCTCTTAATGTTGAATTTACTTTTACATTGGAGAATCCTTCCAAACCTGGAGTCTGCATGGCCATTGTTTAATCAGAGATTTGTGAAATTGGGAAGAGCACAATCTGAGACATGATTCGGTGTCCTTCCCCAAGTGATTTCTACATTCATTCACCGTTCTATCTCTGTTACTAGGGGTGTGCATGGTCCGGGTCGGTCCGGTCCCGACATGGAACCGGGGACCGGACCAGTAGTCCGGTCCCCATATTTTCGGGACCACGGACCGGACCAAGACCGCCGGTCCGGGCCGGTCTCGATCCCGGCCCAATAGGACCGCTAATTCTAACTGCTTATAAAAACTATAATAAAAAGATTAGTTTGGTGAAAAAAAAAAGAATTTAGACTTCGACCTCCTCTTGTGTTGATTTTTCATTAATAATAAAATTCTACAAAAACGTCCAAAGTCTAATCCTAATTCTGATCTCTAAAAAGGAATTCATTACTAATAAAATTCCACAAAAGACGAAAAACACGTATATGAATTAATCTTTAAATGCAAATCTAATATCAATGCAATGAGATTTTTATCTTTTCAGTTCTTTTTACATAGTTTTCTTTTCATTTATTTTATGTGAAAAAAATACTATCTAAAATTTGGATCTATTTGAAAAATTCAAAGAAGATATCTCTCTAAACAAATGAGCCCGATCTAAAAGAAAAATCCATTAACACAATCAAAGATGCAACCACCACAACAATCAAAGATGCAATCACTGCAACCAAAATAGCTAAAGACTCACTGTAGGAGACTCGGAATTTTCAAATCATTAGGATGATCAAACTAATTTTTTTAAAAAAATATTGCCGGTCCGATCCCAAACCATGGAACCCGGGGATCGGACCGCCCAGTCACCGGTCCCATTTATTGGGACCGGGGACCGGACCGCCAACCTCAAGGACTGGACCAACCCGCCCGGGCCGGGCCGGTCCGGGTTGGTCCGGTCCCGTTTGCACACCCCTATCTGTTACTATTCAATGATCTTAATCCCTCTCAGACTACTGCAGTTGCAGAAACTCACTCGACTTCTATCTCGGTCATGAGATTTTCATCCATTTCACGGTGTCGTACCCAGCAAATTATTGGGTAAGCGAAGCTTTATCCGAAACCCTCGGCTTAACGCTTCTTATTCCTCCGAAGTTCCTAACTGTTACTATTGGGACCTTGGACTCCAAGTCCCATAAGAATAGTGAATGAGAAGTGAGGGATGTAGAGTCCTACGTTGGAAAAAGAATAGTTGAGAAATGAGTTTAAATATGGAAACTTCACAAATGGGTTTGGGCCCTAAGGGGCACCCTGTTTTTGTGGAAGGGAGAGGACCTATACAAAATTGGGTAGGTCCATACGCGTGCGCCACCATCGGCCGGCTCGGTTCGGGCCCGGGTCTCTGGGTTTGGCTTGTTCCTATTTTTTTAACCCATCAGCTTTATTTTATTCTATTTAGGACACAATCCGAACGGACATGTCTGGAAATTTCTGGACACTTTTTCTTGTCCAAATAGATATGTTTGTTTGGAAATTTTTCTTTGAACAAACATGTTCGATTAAAAGAGATCTATTCGGGTTCATGACTCTTCATTCTTAACCTCTTCACTATCTATTTCGTGACTCTTCGTTCTTAATTGACATGGCCTATAAATATAACCATTGACTGCCGCATTCAAATAATGTCATTTTCGCCATCCATTCTTCATCTTCAACATTTTTGTGCGATTATTCTGTGAAGTTGCGTTCGAAGGTTTTCTCTGAAGAACTACCACTTTAGAGGAAAGTTGATTCGTTCTATTCTGGGAGACAATTGTCCAAGAACTTTGGGTACCGGTGGAGGGGACAAATTTATCTTAAGAACACAACATGAATTTATTGGGCTTGGATTATTCGTCTACATTCAGATACTCATTTGTGCTTGGCTTCAGGTTTGTCGATCAACGTTACTTTGTATATATGAACACGTAGACGACAACAATCTTAAGACAAATTTTTGTGCTTTGTTCGTTTTTTGTTTGTAAGTGTTCTGTTTTTTGTAATAGAAATGGCTTCAATATCGATGACGTCTATTGCGTCTGTTCCGACTCATGGAGAGAAGCCAAAAAAGTTCAATGAGGTTGATTTCAAGAGATGGTAACATAAGATGTTTTTCTATCTCACGACTTTGAATTTGACAAGGTTCCTCAATGAGGATGCTCTTAAGTTGGATGAAGGGGAGACAAACAAGGAAAGGGTTGCTGCTGTAGATGCGTGGAAGTATTCTGAATTTCTGTATCGCAACTATATCATCAATGGTCTGGACAATTCTCTTTACAACGTTTATAGTCGGTTGAAAACGGCTAAGGAGTTGTGGAAAAGTTTGGACAAGAAGTACAAAATAGAAGATGCTGGATTGAAGAAATTCATTGTTGGTAAATTTTTGTACTTCAAGATGGTATATTCTAAGACTGTCTTAAGTCAAGTTCAAGAACTTCAAGTGATCATGCATGACATTCATACTGAAGGTATGATGATTAGTGAATCGTTTCAAGTGACTGCTTTCATTTGAAAAGTTACCACCATCTTGGAAAGATTTCAAGAAGTACCTCAAACACAAGAAAAATGTTTTATCACTTGAAGACTTAATTGTTTGATTGAGGATCGAGGAAGACAATAGGCTTTCTGAGAAGAAAGTTGGCATAAATCTGGAGGTCTCAAGGACCAACGTTGTTGAAGAAGGATTGAAACCCAACAAGAAGAGGAAAAAGTACGGAGAAGGATCCACCCAAGGCATGAAAAAGTTCATTGCCAAATGCTACAATTGTGAAAAGTCTGGACATTGTGCTAAAGATTGTAGAGTCAAGAAAAGGCAGAAGACTCAGGCGAATGTGGTGGAATAGATTTTCAATGGTGTTGATAATATCAATCTTACTGCTATGCTATCCGAGGCAATCATGGTGGGAAACCCCAAAGAATGGTGGATTGATACTAGAGCAACTCATCATATCTACACTAACAAATCGATGTTCTCATCTTACATGTCTGTGAGAGGTGATGAAAAACTCTACATGGGTAATTCATTGACCTCTAAGGTTAAAGGTGTTGAAAAAGTTGTTCTGAAGATTACATCTGAAAAAATTACGACACTAAACAATGTGCTACATGTGCCAGATACACACAAGAATTTAGTATCCGGATCTCTCCTTAGTAAGAATGGCTTCGAGTTGGTATTTGTATCTGATAAGTTTGTACTCTCCAAAAATGAGATATATGTAGGAAATGGTTATCTTAGTGGTGGTCTGTTCAAGTTGAATGTAATGACCATTGTACCAAATGATGATATTAATGAAGAAGTTTCTGCTTATGTGTTTGAGTCTCCTAATATATGGCATGCTAGATTAGGACATGTTAATTATAAGTCAATAAAGAAATTAATAAACGTGAGGTTATTGCCAAAATTTGACTGTCCAAATGAAAAATGACAAATGTATGTTGAATCTGAATTTTCTAAGCTTTCATTTCATTCTGTAGATAATAGAAATACAGAACCTTTATATTTAATACACACAGACATATATGATATGAAAGCAATACCATCAAGGGGCGGTAAGAAGTATTTTATCACATTTATAGATAATTGTTCGAGATATTGTTATGTTTATTTGCTTAGTAGCAAAGATGAGGCTATGAATACCTTTAGAACTTATAAGTCTGAAGTTAAAAATATGAATTTCCTTTTGAGGAAAATTTATTATGAGTCTGATTTTATTCACCAAATCACCTCTCCTTATGTGTCACAAGCTAATGGAGTGGCGGAAAGGAAAAATCAGTCTTTAAAGAAAATAATGAATGCATTATTGAATAGTTGGGGGAAGCTGTTTTGACGGTAAATTTCATCTTAAATAGAGTATTTTACAAAAAAGACACAACAAACTCCCTACGAGAAGTGGAAACACAGAACGCCTAATTTGAAATATCTCAAAGTGTGGGGGTGTTTGGCTAAGGTTGCGGTTCCTAAACCTAAAAATGTTAAGATAGGACTGAAAATCATTGATTGTGTCTTTATTGGATATGCTATTAATAGTAATGCATATCGATTTCTTGTTCATAAATCTGAGGTCCCATATATACATGTTAATACGATCATTGAGTCAAGGGACGCTTCGTTCGTTGAGAATGAATTTTCGTATAACATAGTATATGAGCCAATTGAAAATGATAAGAGGCCTCGGGATATTACATCTAGAAGCAATCTTATGGAGGATGAACATAGACGTAGTAAAAGACAAAGGACTTCTACGTCTTTTGGACTTGATTTTCTAACATATTTGTTAGAGAATGAGCCTCGGACCTTTAAAGAGGCTGTGACATCCCCAGAAGCCTCGTTATGAAAAGGAGCTATCAATAGTGAAATTGAATTCATCTTGTCAAACCATACTTGAGAATTGGTTGACCTTCCTCCTAATAATAAACAACTACAATGTAAGTGGATTTTTAAGAGGAAAATGAAAGCAGATGATACTATTAATAAATATAAAGCTAGACATGTGGTAAAAGACTACAACCAATGAGAATGTCTTGATTATTTTGACACTTATTCACATGTTACATGAATTACATCTATAAGGATGCTAATTGCCATAGTAGCGGTGTATAAGCTTGAAATTCATCAAATGGATCTGAAAACAGCTTTCTCAAATAGGGATCTGAAAGAAGAAATATATTTGGAACAACCTGAAGGGTTCATTGTTCCAAGACAAGAGCATAAAGTATGTCGGCATATAAAGTCACTCTATGGCTAGAAACAAGCATCGAAACAATAACATGCTAAATTCGATCAAGTCATGCTGTTGAATGGTTTTAAGAAAAATGAGCGTGATAAATGTATATATGTTAAGAGCACTCATAATGGTTTTGCCATTTTGTGCATGTATATAGATAACATGCTTATAATGAGCAGCGATAGTGAGGTTGTCAAGGCGGCCAAACGCATGCTCACAAGTAAACTTGATACGAAAGATATAGAGGTCGCAAATGTTATTTTAGGGATTAAGATTAATAAAACATATGGATGATTAGCTCTATCACAGTCTCATTACATTGAGAATATTTTTGAAAAGTGTAAGAATCTAGACATTGTACCAGTAAAGACTCTAGTATATGTTAATTTATATCTTTCAAAAAATACTGGTGAAAGCAAGGCTCAAAATGAGTATACTAGTATACTAGGTAGTTTAATGTATGTCATGAATTGTACTAGGTCGGACATAGCTTGTGCTGTAAGCAAGCTAAATCGATTTACAGTTAGTCCAAATGAAAATCATTGGAAAGCTATGAAACATATATTGGGCTACTTGAAGCATACTCAAAACTATGCTTTGCTTACATAGAATATCAAGGGGTACTTAAAGGATACTGTGATGTAAATTAGATAACCGGCACAAGAGACACAAAATCAACAAGTGGGTATGTGTTTACATTTGGTGGGGGAGCAGTGTCTTGGAAATCATCCAAACAAACTTGTATTGCGAGGTCTACTATGGAAGTAGACTTTATTGCTTTGAATAAGGCCGGTGAAGAAGTAGAGTGGCTTTGAAATTTCTTAGAAGATATTCCTAATTAGCCTAAACCAATGCATAACAGGCATGGCAATGAATGTCATATATGACGGTAAGTTTCGACATATACGTTGAAGGCACGATACTGTAAGACAATTACTCTCTAGTGGATTTATCACGATTGACTATATGAAGTCAATAGACAATATTGCAGATCCATTAACAAAAGGCCTAACTAGAGAGATGGTTGTTAAAATATCAAGGGGATTGGGTTTAAAGCATATAAAATAAGTCATCATAGCGGAAACCTTACCTAGTCGACTAGAGATCCAAAGATCTAGGTTCAAAGGGACAACCAAGTTATGTAGATGGTGTAGAGTACTGTCAACTCTTACTCATTCCCGTATGAGACCGTACTGATATATGAAGGTTAAACGTAAGCTTTTAATGATTCTGAATTGAGTATGTGATATGCCACACATTTAGAAATCACATATGTGCGTGTGAAGTGAAAGTCGCATGTGTGAGAATTTGAAAGGCTGAAAAGCAATCATGAAACCAAGCGCTATTCATGACCAAAACGAATACAACAGTTTAAATCAACTTTGTTCGAGAGATAATTGTGTGATTTCTATTGTCTAGGCTTACCCCAATGTCGAAAGTTCAAGGACATCAAGTCTACTGATTGACTGAGTAAGTCCGATAGGGCTTACTAGGAAAAGTTCAAAGTCTCAAACTACTTATTCCGATACAATAGTCTCTCATTGAATAATTGCACACTGCATCTCATGCATTCACGAAGAGTTGTGATTACTAAACTTCTCATTCACGTGCATTGGAAAAAGTGTAGTTGAGAGATGAGTTTAAATACGGGAATCTCACAAACGAGTTTGGGCGCCAAGGGGCACCCCACTTTTGTGGAAGGGAGATGACCTATACAAAGCTAGGTTAGCTCACACTCGCGTACGCCAGTTGGCCGGCTCGGCTTGGGTCTAGCTTGTTCCTAATTTTTTTAACCCATCAGCTTTATTTTATTCTATTTCTTTTTAAATCGAACGGACACAATCCGAATGGACATGTTTGGAAATTTTTGGACACTTTTTCTTGTTCGAACAGATATGTTTCTTCTTTGAACAAACATGTTCGATTGAAAGAGATTTGTTCGGGTTCGTGACTCTTCATTCTTAACCTCGTCACTGTCTATTTTGTGACTCTTCATTCTTAACCGCTTCATGGCCTATAAAATTGACTGCCGCATTCAAATAATGTCATTTTCGCCATCCATTCTTCATCTTTAGCATTTTTGTGCGATTATTCCGCGAAATTGCGTTCGAAAGTTTTATCCGAAGAAGTACAGTTTTGGAGGAAAGACGATCCGTACTATCTTGGGAGGCAATTGTCTAAGAGTCTTGGGTACCGGTGGATGGGACAAATTTGTATTAAGAACATAACGTGAATTTGTTGGGCTTGGATCATTCGTTTACATTCGGATTCATTTGCGCTTGGCTTCGGGTTTGTCGATCAACTTTACTTTATATATACGAACACTTAGGCGATAACAGCTACAATATGTTGATTGTTTTCCCATTGTCTTGTTGGAAAGCTTTTTCAGGCAAAAGCTCTACTTTTTACCTGCTGAATGGGACTAGATTTGATTGTTCATTGTTTTCTGGCCTTGCGAAGAACTTGTTTTTGATATTCCACGTCGGTTAAGTTAATGCAGGATTGACCTGTTAGAGGTTTGACTCAAATAGGAGAGCAGTCGAACCAAGATTTTGTAGACCCGAGTGTCCTCATTTAGAACGACTCATTCGTCAAGTCTTTGGGAGCATTCTATGAAGTGCTTTATTGATTCTTTGAGTGGATCCTTCCATGTCAAGTATCCCGATAAAGACGACAACATGTTATCTGAATTTGGTTATAGATTATCGCAACCTTCGCTACGGTAATACGAGATAGTTTGGCCCTACTGCTTCAAAAGAGTAGATCCGTTGTTTGCTGTTTTCTTTGCAAGAAGATATATACACAACCGACATAAGTGCTTCGGAATTGAAGAGTGCTTTGGTATAAAATGTGTGAATTGCACAGATTGAGTTTATGTACTCTGCTTTTGAGCTCTTACAAGAACTTCATTGCATTCCTGGCAAATAGATCGATGCAGGAGTATAATGCATTTCTCTTGACCCTGATATCTCATGCAAATGGACTTTTTCCTGTGTGTAGGTAGCTATAACGTCGGAATTGACTGGGTTCGGTAAATCATCGGATAACTTGCTGATGGTGTACTTCCCCTTCTTGGGACTCAATTTGCTAGCTTTTCTGCAGGGTCTGCTGCCATATTCTACCAAGACTACATCAACCATCAGCAATAGACCAGCACTGGCGAGGAAAAAGAGGGCTTGAGACACAACACTGTGTTGTGGGCGTCCCGCGCTATCTAACCAATTCCAGATCCAATTCCTTTGGTTTTGGTGATATCAGATTGAGAATGTTGCCAGTTAAGAAACTTCTGTGATCTTGGGTCTGCCTTTTGTGAGCTTTTTACTGAAAGCCATTATACGTTGGGTTTGAAGTCATCATCTGGACTTTTTTGTTCACTCACCTGAAATAAAATTTTATTGCGGTAATATTCCTTGTGCAGGAGGCACAAGCTGCGATTGCTTATGCTGCTTATGAGTTGATTGGCATATTTCATTCGATTTGGTAGTCAATTTCTCCTTCGAAAAGAGCTAAACTTTATTATTGACTGATTTCTCTCAACAAACTAAATCTCTTGTTCATTGCTTGTGACTCTCCAGTTATCAAGAATAGCTCTCTTATTGTTGAATTTACTTTTACATTGAAGAATCATTCCAAACCTGGAATCCGCATGGCCATTATTTAATCAGAGATTTGTGAAAATGGGACGAGCACTGTCATGCCCCGACTCTCGAGCCTGCGACATCCCTTGCCAAATCGCCACTAGGTCACGAAGGATAGCATCCCAGGCACACTATCGACCTATCCCTTATTTACGCATGCGAAAACGTGTTAACTCCCTGACAATAATTAAACATGGGATAGAGAAGTAGGAAGCCACAATAGTCATTCACAAAAAATAATTACCACAACATTAGTCATAAGCAGATGAGTCTTAACCCTACTAAGCTACAGCTGTCAAATACAATCCCACACTTCGGGGTGGCTCACTAGGACTTTAAAAGATTACTCGATTGGGTAAGGTTAACTTCTCATCTACTTCAAAAGACTACTCCACCAACCAATTCTTGGCATCCACATATCTTTATCACTTGGGACTTGAAAATGTTATCCCACGACGGGGTGAGAATAAATCTCAGTGAATCAAGCCTAAGCTCGGTTATGAAATTGGTTCGCCTAGGGCATCCTAACAGAAGGCTCACAAGATCATATAACCACATATAACACCCAAGTACATCCACGATATAATAATCATCCACATGCATACTTACTAACTTTCAGCCACACACAATGCAATGCTTGACTCGACTCAGCAGTCATATCAATCAATCACTCAAACAAGCATCACATCCACAAGTATGCACATGACACTACACGAGTCCATTTATTAACGATGAATCCTGCCATAGGCGTAATGAGAGGATCTACGCGATTGGCGTGATTAGACTCTCACAAATAGTATGATATCATACCCATTCGGACGAACCGAGCTACGCTCCTTTTCACTTTCTGCAGCGGCTACTACAAGCGGTGTATCCAGTGCACCCGTTGTACAGCACGGCGAGTAGGCATCCTTATACAGGGCGTTGGTCCTTCACAAGCTACGACCGGCATCTGACCAACCTTGAGCCCGTACTAACTGGCACGGGGCAGGAATTGTCGTGCTTCCGGCATGTCGTGTGGTTCCGTACAATTGATGCAGTACGAACTTTCCAGGAAAACGCATTATCGTCTCTTCATATGACCATACAGCACACTCGACAATCAATCAGTTTTATTTGATTTAGGCTGGATGCTCACACAGACGTGCTCAAAGACTCGGCCCACAACCATTTTGATGCTAAAATATGTCTTTTGATTCCGCACTCGATCATATGCATATGCAGACTACTCGATAGTCATCACAATCATGCACATGGCGATTGACCCCTAAACGAATGCCAATTCACTCCATGAACATTCCAGGCATCCAATCAAACATGTCAACGAGTCGATCAACCCAAATAGGGCCATCAATTCAGTCAAGCAATATAATGGCCGATTCGTACAATAATCATTTATTAGTCGATTTAATTTATAAGCGCCGATTGATCGCTCGTTTCTAACCTATTGCTTGCTCGCGATCAAACCACAATCCGCAATAAATCAACCCGTCAATCAAATAGCCACAGCCGACCTAGGCTAATTCGGATAATTTAATCGATCGTGGCCATTTATCCTAAACCCGATTTCTATCTAAACCGACCACAATTGCACTACTTAAATACCATAATTGACTAATCATAGGCGCAATTAGCGCACTAACCAAGGATTATGGTCAACTCACTATCTAATTAAGCTCGGGCAATCTCAAAATCAACGACGTGACAACGGCGGCAACGAACGGTGAATGGCGACAGCGACGACGGTTCTCAGCGAACCTAAGGGTTATCGCGCGGTGACTCGACCCAACAACGGCTGAGGTGCGTGACGGAGGTCCGACAAGGCAGCGACGGCGGTCACGGCGGAGCTCCGGCGAGCGGCGGCCGGCTGCAACAGAACCGATCAGTGTGCATAACAGGGGAATCGAGGTGTTTTGAGGTGGTTCTCAGCCTCAAGGGCCGAGATAAGGCCGGCCAAGGCTAGAGGACACATCTAGGGGTCGGAGGGAGTTAGTTGGGACTGGAGAAAGGCGGCGAAGGGGAATCGATGGCGGCTTAATAGCCACGAGTAGTAGCTCGTTCAAAAACAGGGGATCGGCGCCGAGAACAAGGGAGGGATCCGGGGCTGTTTCCAAGCTCTATAGGAGACGTCCAGTTCTCACAAGCTTCGGAGGTCGAGATGGGGCTCTAAGGTGGTCCTCGGAGGCGGAAGGGAGCGGCGGGGGGCGGCGGTCTTGGCTGGAATAGAAGCCAAAACGCACTAGACCCCGAAACAGAGCACCGCGATTTCAGAGGGCTTTCACGGCGGTTCCGGTGAGTGACAGACGTCGAAGCCGGGTTAGGATGAAGGTGAGGAGATTATGGGACATCGTCGAGGTGGTGGGTGGTGGCGACGGCGCTGCAACCGGTCGGAGGAAGAGAGAGAGGCTCTCGAGTCAAGGGGGCCGAAAATAGGACAGGAGGTCCCGTGGCTGTTTCGCGGCCGTCCGGCGACCAACGACGATGTCGACGGGGTTGATGGTGGCGGCAAGGAGCGGCTGGAGGTGGTGGTGGCTAGTGGTCGCACAAAATTACCAAGAAGAAGGAGGAGAGGAGGAGGAGTTCGGCTGGGGGGGGGGGTGTCCACCAAGAAATGAAAAAGAGAAAGAGAGAGAGAGAGCAGGGGGAGAGAACGTGAGAGATGAGCGAGAGGGAAGAGAGAGAAGAGAGAGGAGAGAGTAATGAGAAGTGATTGACTGGTAGGGGAATGACTATTGGGCCCCACCAATCAAGTCACATTTGAATAATTTGGACTTCAGTGCATTATTGAGGGGCATTTTGGTCTATGAATAAATCAGGATTGAAATGAAATTTGGTACATTGGACGTAGGGTATTTTAGGTAGTTTCACAAGTTAGACTCGATCAGGATTAGATTCAGGTGCGAGGATCGAAATTCTAATTCGCGGCGCTAAGAATTTCGAAACCTAATCTAAAATGACCGAAGCTTCAGAATTCATCCAATTGTTGTCTCTTCAGTCCTTACGATCCAAAAATCATATACAAACTGAAATTCAATCTATTTCCTTTTATTGAATTCAGGCACTTTACAAGTGGTGAATTTCCAAGGCGTCACAAGCACTATCCGTGATATGATTCCTTCCCCAAGTGATTTCTACAGTCATTCATTCTTCTCTTTGTTACTATTCAGTTATCTTTATGTATCTCAGACTACTGCGGTAGCAAAAACTCACTCAACTTCTATTTCTGTCATGAGATTTTTCGTTCATTTCGCGGTGTCGTACACAGCAACTTAAAAGGTAAGCAAAGCTTCATCTGAAACCCTTGATTCAATGCTTCTTATTCACCCAAAGTTTTCAACTGCTACAATATGCTGATCGACTGTCTCGCGGGGCCAAATTCATATCGCTTGGATATCAGCACATCATAGAGGAGGCAATGATGGTAATGATGCAATAGTTGGAACTTTGCGGATCATGGTCACCATTTTTGGAGGGGAAAAAAACCGTCTAAAATACCATATAAAGAAAGCAACAAGTCAAGATGATGTCAAGAGGAAAACAGATGAGATTTCTGCAACTGAGAAGGTTAAAATGTACCCTTGTTTTGAGCGCATGTATCACCAAATGAGATCGAAAGGCTCTGGAATTGTCTTGAATGGATTTCCCGGAAACAGGCCTGCGGAAACAGAAGTCCGCATATTTCGAAGATCAAGGCCAAAACATTGCCCCAAAATATGGTAAAACCCAAAAATATGATGACCCATATCCAACTAATTGTCCTCCAAAGGAAGCTAGAAGCTTCTGCAGCATGGATTCTTCAAATAAGAGTCGGAAAGAGAGCATGCAAACAGAAAGAGTAGTAGCATGAAACCTTTACCCGTTACTACTTTCTCTTTCCTTTCTGTACTGCCGAGAAACTGGGATTGTGCTATCCTACACCGCGAGGATGATCAACGATGTATGGGAATCATCTGGTTGAGAAGCTGAAGCTTCTCTTAATTGGGCTGGAGGTGTGGGGAGAATCAAATGATCCAAGAGAACCCTTTCTTTGTTGACTCTGTGAAATTTCAAATTTTGGTTTTCTGCAACTTCGCTTTAATCCTCGGTGTCCACAATACAGTAGGCCAACTTACTTAGATAAGACTGTAAGCATGTCTGATCCTGAGGATACTGCAGAACAATTTATCCTCTTACTCTCTGAACCTCAACAGGAGACGAGGTCGGCAAGTGTGAGAGCTCAGGCACACTCAATGGACATTGAGGTAGCATCATCCCCGTGAAAAGACGCAATTTACTTCACGTCGAATGTCATCGGTTCGTATCTAAACCCAGCTCGCTGCAATAGAATAAATGTACGGCTGCATCCGTAGAAAATTCCTTATGCCGGAATACATACTTTCAGACTTGCCACAATAGTACTAGACGAACGCCTCGTTTTGTTCGACCAGTGGGGTCGCGGAAACGGGATCCGACTCCAAGTTATCAAACTGTTAGGAATTGGATTTAGAGTAAGTTGTTTGCTTAGTCCGGATAATTTCATCATGTCATTGAGATAGTTCTGCTTCCAGCTTTTGCTACTTCCCCTGGTTTTCCTTTTTTTCTAGTCTCTCTAGCCTTACTAGACCAAGTAAGAGAAAAGAGAGAAAAAAGAAGAGTTTTTTAATCCACCGTCTCTTTCCTATCTGTCACTGACATATTCCCTCCATGGAAATTGCAAAAATGCGGCTTTGCCTCTTCCATGGACTCACCATCTCCATCTCTCCCCAAATTCCAGATCTAACACGGCCAGTCTTCTTGAACCTTTCTCAGATCCCCTTTACACCACCCTCCCGAACGGACCCCGAAGAACCGTTTAGACGAGAATGGGCGCTCTCGTGAAGCTGATCGACGCGATCCTCTTCCTCTTCTTCCTTCTGATGGCCATCTGCGCGCCTCTGTTCGACGCCCAGGCGTGCCTTCCCGATACCCTTTTCCCAGACGTCCTGCTCGACCTCAACAATTGGTACAGCAGCCGGGTGGGCGACTATCTCGTCGCCGAGAAGCCCCTCTTCTTCGTCGGCCTCGTCTGGCTCGAGATTCTTTTCCTGTGGCCGCTCTCCATCCTCAATCTGTACGGGATCCTTGCCGCCAAGTCTTGGTTCAACACCACCTGCCTAATCTACGGCGTCTGTGTGGCCACTTCAATGGTAATTGTTGCATTGTTTTCCCATTGTCATGTGAGAAAGTTTTTTCAGGCAAAGGCTGTACCTTTACCTGCTGAATGGGCTTGATGTAAACGCCTCGTTGTTTTTGTTCTTGCAAAGAATATGTTTATCGGCATTCGATGTCGATTAAGTTAATGCGGGCTTGACCTGCTAGAGGTTTGATTCAAACTGGACAGCAGTCCAACCAAGATTTTGTAGACCCGAGTGTCCTCGTTCGGCTAGTCTTTGGGAACACTCTTAAGTTCAAAATGCAATCTTTGAGTGGGTCCTTCCATGTCAAGTAGCCCGACAAAGACAACAACATGGAATCTGAATTTGGTTATAGATTGCGGTACTAGGAGAGAGTTTGGCCCTGCTGCTTCAAAGGAGTAGATCTGTTGTCTGCCTTTACTCTTTGCAAAAAGATGTATACACAATTGACACACGTTTTTAGACCCCCCAAAAAAAAAAATTGACACAATTTCTCCCGTATTGAACAGTGCTTTGGTATAAAAAGCGTGAATTGCACAGATTGAAATTATCTACTCTGCTTTTGAGCTCTTACAAGATAATGTTATTGCATTTCTGGCAAACAGATCAATGCAAAAGTATAATGCATTTCTCTTGGCACTGATATTTCATGCAAATGGACCTTGTCCTTTGTGTAGGTTGCTACATTGTCGGAATTGACTGGGTCGGGTAAAGCATCGGATAACTTACTGATGGTGTACTTTCCCTTCTTGGGACTCAGTTTGCTGGCCTTTCTGCGGGGTCTGCTGCCCTGTTCTACCAAGACTACATCGTCCATCAGCAAGAGACATGCATTGGCAAGGAAAAAGAGGGCTTGAGTTACAACACTCTGCTGTGGATGTCCTGCGCTTTCTAACCAATTCCAAATCCAATTCCTTTCTTTTCAGTGATATCAGATTGAGAATGTCGCAGAGTTAGGAAATTTTCTGAACCTGGGGCTGCCTTTTATGAGATTTTCAACTGAAAGCCATTATGCATAGGATTTTAACTCATCATCTGGGAAGAACTAAGTTAGGTTTGGCAACACTTTTTGGTTCCCTCACCTGAAATAACTTTTACTCTACCAAGATTGCTTGTGCCAGTGGCAGAAGCTGCAATTGCTTATGCTGCTTATGAGTTGATTGGCGTACAATATATCATTGATTTGTTTGTCAATTTCTCAATCTAGAACGGTTTAAATTTGTTATTGATTGATTTCTCTCCAGACTCTGAATCTCTTGTTCATTGCTTGGAAATCTGGAGTTGTCAGGAATTGCTCTCTTGAAGTTGAAATTACGGCTATACTGCAGATTCCTTACAAACCTAGAAATCTGTGTGGCTATTTTTAAACAAGAGATTTGCCAAAACGGGAAGATCACAACCTTTGACAAGATTTGGTGTCCTCCCCAAGTGATTTCTGCAGTCAGTCAGCATCCTTTCTCTCTGTTATTATTCAGTTAACTTTATGCATCTCGGAGTATTGCAGTAGCAGAAATTCACGCTATCTCGGTCATGAGATTTTTCTTTCCTTTCGCGTGTCATACCCAGCAAGTTAGAAGGTAAGCTACGGATCCTCTGGTTCACTCAAGTTTCCAATTGCTATAATATGCTGATCCAATGTTTGAGGAGCCATGTTAAAATCGCTTGGACATTAGCACATCAGTGAAGTGAATTTTGATAACATCTAATAATGCGGTATAGTTCATATCATTGACACTTGCAGTGGGTGGTTGCTATCAAAGGGGATTAAGAAACCGAAAGGAACTTTTGATGGAGCACACAACTGAAAACTTTACCACTACAGCTCTGAGCTACATTAAACTACTGAAGTTTGCAAAACTTGGTTAAACCGAAAAGTCGAAACTCAGGGAATGGAATGTTTCGTGTTAGTTTCTCTGTCTTCACTTCGTCCTGGGAAGTCAATACCCGAACCCCTTAATCCTTGCAAGTAAGGTGCGATCTTGACTTCTCTGAATTCCATTTAAACTGATGTTTCTGCTTAAACATAGAAGCTGCTTGCTCTTTCTTCACGTTGCTTTAGCGATGTCCTATATCTGCAAAACATTGCAACCCAGCTCCGTATAAAGGAAGAAAAATGTCGTGCACACATTTCTTTGATTGAACCAAAATAACATCAGATAATGCTTGCCGCGTACATTCTTCTAAGAATCTCAACTTACCTGGACATTAGACTGCAGAGTTAAGCACTTTCGCACGACAATGAAGCCCGGATCCTCTCGACAGTGCAAGCAATCAAATTGTTGACAGTCGCAACTGACCCGAGAGAGAGCTTAGCTGTAGGAACTGAATCAACCAGAATCTGGAATGCCACCGTGAGGAGAGACCCACCACCAGATCCCACCGCCTGTTGATCATTGCCGCCTTGCATGGCCAAACCATCGGGCAGTATTGCAAACCCTGAGGGAAGAAGTGCGACATAGTCTGGATCCCCACCGTTCAGTACCACATTCATCGCAACAATGTCCACTGGAGCGTAAATCACGAAAGAACCGGCAGAGTCTGTGCAACTCTCTTGCAAGATCAGCATGTTGCTTTGGCTTGAGTTGGCACTCTAAGAGAACATAGCAAAGAGAAGGATGAGATGGTTGATCTTGTAGGATAAGGAGATTTGGTAAAAGTATTGATAATGGAAGTTTTCGCAAACTGACATTTACTCGTAGTAGAGATACGCAGTTGCCGGTGTCCCTGCCATTTGCGATATGCGCCATTTCTTGAACCACCCCTCCATTCGAGAGAATATCCCACTGTATCGCAGTAATTAAGCGATGATTTAATCACCAGTGATTGGCAATCTTGGATTGAAGAAGACAGCAAAAAGAAAAAACTATGTTTTTCCAGAATACCAAAACTAGATCACAACAGGAGTCTAGCTAGCCTCTAATTTTCCAGAATAGTTGGCATCTCATTCAAAGGTAACTTCTACAACTACCTTAGAACCAGGAACCTAGAGACAAGGACGGACTTGGACTTGTTATCAGCATATATAACAGAGGGAAGAGGGAATTTGATACCTCGCTTCGAGAATTCTCGTCACGGAGGAAATCGAAGACTCTATTTGGCAGCACCGGAAGCCAGAAAGAAGTCGCGGCACTCAGTACTATGCCGGGTGGTCTACCCGGATCGTCTATACTTTTCCTGGTCATGACCCTCACGTCATCGGCTCCCGTCCCTGATAATGTCGTCCATGTGTGAGCCGTAGACGCGCTGACTCCGGCGCAGAAGCTTATCACCATTCTCTCCGCTAGTTTTAGCATGCTCTTTCTCCCTTCTTGACTCGTTATCACTGCCAAATATGAGCGAACTCGGGAGTTGAAAATGAGTGTACCAACTAGCAAGACCACCTCTAACAAAAAATTCATTAGCTAGCACACAAGACTTGATGGTTCTTTAGGTAATGGCAACCGAAACTTTTGCATTTTACTACAGTGAAGTAGAAATGCCAGTGTAATTACTATGGAGGGATAGACATAGAATTGAAACAAATCATTACCGCCGACGTCGGTGTTAGGAATATTTGTTGCCATGGCGCTTGCAAGGCGTTCACATTGTCTATCTAATGTGGCGACCCACCGTTTAGCCCCAAAGGCGTGACCAGAATTAACAAGCTGCTTGTACAAGCTGTGGACTCCTCTATCATCCACTTCCACATTCTCAACCCATGTAACCTAGGGCACATTGGTAGGGTAAATAAGTATGTATCGAACCAAACTTAAGGCTTTGAGTTACAGTTATAGTCCTAGTAACAACATGGAGACTCTTCTTACCTTGGAATATCCATTTGGCATTTCTTGAATCACACATCCTGAAGGTCTTCTTCGGCATCTGACAATCGGGCTTGGGCGTAAGTTGTCCAAGGAAACATCGACGACAGCCCAGGTCCCGTCACCGTGCTGTTTACAGTACCGGACAAAGTAGACTTCACGAGTTGGAACGAGTGGTGTAGGAACTTGAAATTCAGCAGTCATCTGCATTAATTCCATGTTTATAGAGCTTAGCAAGCAGAATTTGTTAAAAAACAAACTGTTACACATGCTCATGTGATTTTGGACTATCAAACAAAGCATGATCCTAAGTAATAATTTGACATGTAAATAATTATGTATACCACTTGCAAAGCTCCATTGTAGTTGCCAGCTACTCCAGTTGACAGTACTTCCAGTGTTGCCGCTCGTGAGACAATGCCGGAGAACACCATCGACCATTGATTCTGCAGGAATAGTAAATGCGAGATATCATTCGGAGAATGAATTCATTTTTTCGGTGCTGTGCGTCAATACCTAGTCAAAAGCAAGAAATGCTTTGCGATTTGGAGCACCCAGGAAGAGAACTAATAGAATCCTTACCGCATCCATGAGAATCTCAACAAGGTTAATGTGATCCATAATGACAACAGCACTTTCTCGCGAAGCTTCGGCGCTAAATCCAGCAGGCTTCAGTCCCATACCTCGAGGAAATGTTTTCATGTACTCGTCTTCATTTAGTACACTTGATGAAGTGCCATCCAAGCTCAGGCTCCAGAGGGGCTCTCCCAACTGGGCCATCCTGACCAATTCCTCCATGGCTGCCACTGCCAGCTCGATGATCATCGGCTTGTCGGCTTCTGTCGGGGCGCCGATCGACTTGAAATGGTCTCCAGCTCCATAAATCTCTCCTCCTAACCCAGATTGACCCCCAAAACCACCGACTCCGAGCTCGAGCGGACGAGGAGGAGCCGGAGGGGAAAGAAGAGGGTAGTTCACCACTGGCTTGCCCACATACTTGGCAGCAATAGCCGAAATCCTATCGATCTGCACAATATAATATATACAAAGTAAGAATGCGTGCATTAGAGTGCGAGAATTTGACTTTTATATTAAGTCTTCACCCGTAAGTACTATCAGTTCAATGTTCAACACATGAGGCCTGCAGTTATTACTTCTCACTTAATACATTCAATGCTATTAGTCGTGATAATGTAGGGTCTATAGACGATAGGGAACAGAAGTGGAACGATGTACCTCTTCTCTTAGACGAGAATTTTCCAATCTCAAGTGATGTTCATCGAACGACATCTCTCCAATGGCCGTCGGCCCTCCACAGTTGGGACACGAGGCATTGCTCAGCGCCTCTCTGTACCTCATGTTGTCGGCCCTAAGCTTCTCATTCTCTGCTCGGAGCTGTGTGTTCTCGCCGCGCTCGTGCTGCGTCTGCCAGAGAGAAGTAGTTATAATCAAGGGCTGTAAGCAAAGCCAGCACTATATTTTGACTAGGGCAAAGCTCATTTCCCATTTTCGAAGACCAAAAGATTGCAATTACCCGCAATTTTAGTGTAAGTAAGTCGCCATTTTCGGTTAGTAAATATACCTTCATTTGAGTGCGCTTGTTTTGGAACCAGAACTTGACTTGCAAAGGCTCTAAGCCTAACTGACGGCTGAGTTCCTTCCTCTGCTTGTCGTCTGGATGCGGACATTCCTTGAAAAAACTGCCATATTTTTTTCCCTCGAGCCAGTTTACCAAAATGATATGGCAATTAAAAACAAAATTTGCGATTATATTAACAGAGGGATCGAGCAACGCACGCTTCCATCTCTTGGATCTGATGCTGGGTGTGGCGATGGTATCGCTTCTTCTTATTGGGACGCTGAAGATCCGGCATGTCGTCTCCGGATTGACCCTCCTGGTTTTCGCTCCCCGACTTGGTGCTGATCTCGAACTCTTCATCCCGGAGACGAGCAAGTTCACTCTCTGATGCGGTCTGAAGGGCCATGTCCAACGGGTGGAGAAGCTGATGATGATGAAGGCCTTCCATCATGTTTGGCTGCAAAAAAAAAAAAAAAATGTACAGGTCTCTTGTGTGAGGTGATTTTGTTTTGTTGATGTGCCGGTCGTTTGCCCATTGCAGGAATATATATATATTTTCTTTTTCACATGCGAGAGATGTCTTATATGCATTCTTGAATCTCGAGATGGTTGTTCTGTGGATCGAAAAATGAATCCCATTCTTTCGGTAAATGAGATTCGGGTTTAGCAAAAACATTAGGTACTGAAGATCAATCACATCATAGTGTTCTCATTTTAACACTCTCCATAATGCACAGTTAGGGTGATTATAAGACGATAATAAGGGCACAAAAATGAGCTCACCTGACCGAGGGTGAGCCCGGAAGATGATCCATATCCATTGGACCCGATCATCGGTGACGATGACATGTTCCTTGCCGGAATCATGATTCCGGCTGGCATGTTAACGAAGAAGCTAGAAACCCTAGTTCCAAAAGTGAAACAAGTCCTGATTACTGTTGAGGGTAGGAAATTATTTAGACATTCTGAGTAACTCGTAATACTAGGCTTGACCTTTTTAAACCCCTAGATTGTCCTATACTTAGGAAAACTAATGGTATTTGTGCTGACCCTGAGATTTTGTCCGGAATTTCTCTGTCCTTTTTTTTTTTTTTTGTTGGGATGGGGATTAAGTGCCAATGCACGAGAAAGCAGAATTAGAAAACTAAAGATAAAGCCAGAGGTAGACAATTTTTTTGTGAAACGGTCTCTTTTGGCAGACAAAAATCAGGCTAAAAGCATATGAAACGCCTCCTAAGATGTCGGAGTGAATCTAACGAGACATTCTCTGTCTTTCCTTTTCTTTTCCAAAACATTCTCCCGGAAATTTTCTCTCTCGTGCGCGCGCTCTTATATCTGCAAACAAGAAAAGGAGAGAGAACCCCAGTATATATAAGACTCAGTGCAGGCGTTTTGCATCAAGAAAACGGTGTCCCCAATAGTGATCTTGCAAGATCAGAACCCACTCTTTTGCTTAGGTGAAATTTTATAGCAGATATAGAAAGAAGACCTACCTCAGGAAATCCTTCGATATTGCAGAAAGCTTCGATAAGAGAGGTTAGATCTGGTTGCTGGGTTGCCCTTCTTTGACCAAAAGCCACTGTTTCTGGTGGGTCTCTCAGGGTTGTTTCATAGACTGAGTTGTTGTTGTTGGTGGTGGTGAGAGAACTAAGGAAGCATACATGCGCAAGAATGAAGTGGAGAGAGAGAGAGAGAGAGAGAGAGAGAGAGAGAGAGAGAGAGAGAGAGAGAGAGAGAGAGAGGGAGTTGAGGTTGGAGGGGCAGATGCAGAGAGAAAGGAAAGAAGAACAGAGAGAGAGAGAGAGAGATGAAGAGGAAGAGGAAGAGGGAGAGAGAGAGAGAGAGAGAGAGAGAGAGAGAGAGAGAGAGAAAGAGGGAGCAGATGGAGGAGAGTGAGGCAGAGAGATAGAGAGAGGACGGGAGTAATTGCAGAGCGTATTGAGAGGGTGCAACAGCATTTAATGGCGAAGAGGGAGGTGTAATTGCTGTTTCTGTATTGATATTGATATTATAGAGAGAGAGAATTGAAGAAGAAGAAGAAGAAGAAGAAGAAGAAGAAGAGATGAGGGTATGGTGCATCGAATGACGGCTACCAAACTCCCAATACACATAACTCGGAATACGTATACGTGTACGTATCTCTCCCATCCCAATACAAATACACATTTCTCCATCTCTCTTCCAGCTATTCAAATTCATACCGCTGTCTCAATTCAGACACAGTAGCTTCCCACGTAGAGAGAAATGAATAAGGATTATCAGCTTTCTTTGCTTTTTCAAATTTTGCTGCAATGTATCCATACTCTCTCCCTCTCTCTCGTGCTTCTTTATGACAATTAAACCTTGGAACCATCTCCTAGATGAACGGACGTTATTACTAGCCAGGTGCACAGAATAATTTCTCTAGGGCTTATCTTGATAATACGACAATCATCGAGTCGTTCTTCGCCCTTTGGATCCCAAATTGAAGATTTCCAAGAACCCTTGCAGAGCTCAACTAAGTGTTTTCTGATTATGCATCTGATCGGTCCACGAAACAATCCTAGCTTGCTTCATGGAGCTGTCATACTAGCTTTGATTTTTAGGAAGCAAAATTAGGCGGGAAATTGAGTGCTCGCCACTAGGAAGATAGGTGTCCATCTACAAGCTTACGACTCAAACACCACTTTTGAATTCGAAATTACTGCAATACTCCTGAATCGAGAAAGCTTTTTTTTTTGCAAGTCAAGAAGGTCACACGCGAACTTGAATCGTACACATAACCCAGATAGCGTTAAAACTCGGATTGGACGCATAAATAATTTATAGTCCACTCGCTTCCAAAGTCTAACTATGCTGGACTCACTACTCATGCCTACATTTCAGTGATTTCACTATCCCCACGTCCAACATAGGTTGAGAAATAAAATATGATTTGCGATATGCGGGTGTAGACTCATCTACATCGCCATTCTACGTGTTCGTGTGCTATTTATGCGTGGTCTCCCTTCATCCATAAAAACTTTCGGTATTTAGTTTTGGAATTAGAAGCCAAAAAGAGCTTGGGGATACATGATATTTAAATTGAGGATTATCGACAACCATCATTTTAAAGTACTATTTTGGAAGATATTCGTGAATAATAGTAACTAATGAGCATGGACATTTGACGTCACTTTTGCATCCGAAACATTACGATGTCAACATTTGGACTCTAGAAAAGAACATGATCCGAATGATATCCCTATTAGATGATCAAGATCACGAATTGATTTTCATTACTCGTGCCGTCATGCGAAAATGCAACAAATAGCCATAGAAGCGTTGATCAGAATGCATATATCTCTAACTATATGCAGTGGAAGCAAGCTCAATAACAAGAAATCCAATTGTTAATTCTTTTAATTAGAATGAATGGTGTGAGTATTCGTCTACCGTGATAAGGACAATAGTGTGGTCTGCCCAGATATTCAATATCACTGTCAATTATTGAGAAGCAAACAATTAATCTGGGTGATAAGGAAATGAATTGGTTCCAACCACACGACAATATCAATGTTCCTAGTGTATCTCATATACATTAAAATTCAAGCCAAGTTAAGAGGTATCTTAATTAGTATATACAATTACTACATTAGGTTGTCACCCCTTAAGAGGATTGATACTCTCGGTGATGACCACATTAAGTTACAAAATTCTAGAGAATTGCTATTTTCTTTCTTTAGGAATGAATCATCGATTCTAGGGGTGTGCATGGTCCGAGCCGGTCCGGTCCCGGAATGGAACTGATGACCGGACCAGTAGTCCTGGTCTCCATATTTTCAGGACCAGGGACCGGACCAAAACCGGCTGTCCGGTCAGGTTCGGTCCTGGTCCCGACCCAATAGAACCGCTAACACTAATCAACTGCTTATAAAAATCTAGTCCTTAGAATAAAATATGCTTCGATTGCATGTTAATTTACAATTTATAATCTCGGTTGAATGAAAAGGTAGTAATTTTTTTTAATCATTGTTTTGTTTTGTTTTCAAAAATTTATATTTCTTTTTTCTCATTGTATAGATTTATATATATAAATAGCTATTTATTATAGGCGGTTCAGTCTGGGCCGGGCCAGTCCGGTCCTAACACATGGGACCGAGGACCGGACCGCACGATCACCTCAAGGACTGGGACTGGACCGTCCACCTCAAGGACCGGACCAACCCGTCCGGTCCGGGCCGGTCTGGTCCAGTTTGCACACCCCTAATCGATTCATCATAAGTTGTCTGAAAAAGAATATAGTGCATAAAAATATATAACCATGTTAAAGTATTCAAATATTAAATTACACGTTCATTTACCACCTAATTTTTTTTTAAACAACTAATAGTGATCCCATAAAATTTTGTTTAATATCAGAGCAGGAGGTTCTGAGTTTAATTACTTTAAATTTAAGTGCCTTTAAAACTTATGCTAAAGTCCATCTCACGCTTGAAAGGAAATGGTAAAACACTAACTTATTAAACCATGCTTTATCTGACCCAAATAGAAAACCATGCTTTTTGTTTCTGTCCAAAATTATACATACTACTTTAAGTGATCACTAACACCTTACTAGACAACATATAACGATGATACTAAGAAATTAATTATGAATAAGTGTCACCAACGTGCATTGAAATCTCAAACTTTCAAAAAGTGCAATGAAGTCCTAAAACTTGTCAAACTGGCGGAATCAAATCATTCTGCTAACTCTGTCTAACTTGGCTGACGAAAAATGTTGACGTAACTGTTTCTATTATTTTTGTTTATTTTTCTTGGCAATGATGTGGCTAAAGCGGCATCATTTTGGCCCAAGTTTGATTTATTATTAAAATTTTAGATAAGCTAGATTTTTTAATATATATATAAACTAGGTGGCAATTCGGCAGGGGTCGTTGACCCCTCTGCCGACCATTCTCCATTCGAGTGATGGTGGGCGGCGGTGGCAATGAGGGCTGCAAATCCTAGCCGCCTAGTTTCTAACTCCCTCTCTCTTTATATATATAATAATAATAATAATTTAGCCTACTTTTAAGTTAATTTAAATAAAATTTGTATAGAAATTCAAATTTAGATAAAAACGACGTCATGTTAGCCTTATGTTTCATATTTTGACCACATTATCACCACATATGAGAGAGAAAATACTTTTAAAAAAGATATGTCAGCATTTTCTATCAAATAAGTTAAATGGAGTAAACGCAAGGACTTAATTGTACCAATCTGATTAGTTTTAGGACTTGATTAATTTTTTTTTTAAAGTTTTATCAACTCAATTGCACTTTCGTGAAATGTTTTAGGATCTATAGTGTACTTATCCTAATGAATTAATAAGCCACCCAGCATAGCTTCAGAAGTAAATTTAGCATTTGCAAAAAGGAAATCCTCCTAATGTATAGCTCACAGAGTAAATGTCAATACTGGCGGGAAAATGTCTGGCACGTAAACGCGTATCTAAAGCATGACGGAATAGAGAGCTATGAAAGAAAATACACCGACTTCCACAAAATTTTCAGACTCAATTAAGTAATTCCATGCTAAGGGAGCTTCTCTGTCATGGTAGCTTTGCTTGAATTATGGAAAACAATTTGAATTCCTTTTAAGTTATGAGAACATTAAGAAGATCTTATGATGAACTAGTGGGTTGGCTTATGGCTCGTACAGGCATGTTGATAAATGCGGGATTTCGATTCTAAGTGATTCGTCGCAGTCATGTTCTTTCAAGTAATGTAAGCAATAATATTAAGGAAAATATTTTTTAAATTATTTATATTTCGCAAAACAAACGGAACTTAAGATGATGATGTTACTATATCAGATCTATTTTAACTTTATTCATCGCAGTCATATAAATTGACGAATCCAAATATCATGCTCTTGGAAAAAGCGAAAAGAGAATTAATGGAAAAAGTATAGCAGAAGTGCTAATATTTATGTACGGCGCTCACTTTAGTGTTAATATTTTTTTTTTGGATTACTTAAGTGCTAATTTAAAAAAAAAAATTATTTCAGTGTCAACTCCGATGAGCATCGCTGGAAAGCATACATGGCATCTACATGGCTCATCGGAGCATCCTAGCCAGAAAAAAAAATCGAAAATCAATAAAAAAAATCATATAATATTAAAAAAAAATAAAAAACTGAAAATGAGCTAAAAATAAAAAAAATCAGATTTTTATTTTTAAAATAACGTTGCAGCGGTGAGGGTTGTGAGTCCTCGCTACGGCCGCTGCCCACCATCGCCGGCAGTGGCCAACAATGGGTGGTGGAGTGCCCTGTGGGGTCGCCGATCCCCGACGACCCCCGCTGAGGCCTCACCAGGGGTCAGCGAGGCCTAGTCGTGGCTAGCCAAGGCCTTAGACCCCACAGCGACGCTCTATCTCGCCTAGATCTGGGCGAGATAGGGCCTCACCGTGGCTGGGCAAGGCCGAAATCGCCTCGCCACCGCTCGTCGTGGTCTTTGCTGGGCGATTCCAACTCCGCCCAAATTTGTGCGAGGTCGACCTCGCCGTGGGGTCGGCGAGGCCCGCTTGTGGCATTTTTTATTTTATTTTTAAGTTATTTTTAAAAAATTAACTTAATTTTTAGTTTAAAAATCCACGTGGCATCTATATGGACTTAATTTCGAAAGAAAAATTTCCACGCTAACGCCATTTGGAAAAAAAAAAGTTTCAAAAAAATTCCACATAATATTAAGAAATTAATAAAAAAAAATGTCATGTGTACTGTTTGGCTGGAATTATCACTTAATTAATATTTTTTTTAACGGAATTGGCACTTAAGCGATCGTTCTTTTTTTGGTTTGGCACTTAAGGGATCCAAAAAATTATTGACACTAAAATGAGCGCGGTACATAAATATTAACACTTCTGCTATATTGTTGCCGAGAATCAATTCACAATTTGATTCGAATGGCTATATGGCATGGTGGTGTGGTTGATGGCATGTGAGGGGCAGCTCATCAGACAGGTGATGGACCACCCACAACCAATCCCTCTGCCCTCTCCCTAAATTCAATGTGGTAGGCCCTGCCCTTTATGCTCCATGATTGATTTTTGACGTTTGATAAAGTCAATTTCACCCAATTTTGCTACTGTGATTACATGTTACCAGCTAATATAAGATCGGTCGGCAAATTTTAATATATACTATATAATTTTTTTAAAAAAATTATCAATAAAAAAATGAACGGTGACTTTTCCCTCGTGCAACCTGTCAGTATCTTACTAATATTATTTTTAACTTGTGGATTAGCATTTTTATACTAAATCTCATTTGAGTTACTTACTGATTATTAGTTTTGTTATTGAATTACTAATTTCTGTTTGCCTTCCGTCGGTACCTTCTTACATTTGCAACTTGTTTTTAGAAATTACGAATCTAAATTAGTGCGATTCACCAGCTTTTCTCTCATTTTCCACTTCGTATTTGGTTACCTTCTCTCATTTGAGTTAGCTACTGACATTCATTTGATTGATTATTAATTGGCTTAATTTTCTTCTCGTTTTACAAATTTTTAGCTGTATTTCTTAGCTAATGCTTTAAACTTACCAACTATTTTTATAAATTACCAATCTTAATTAAAGTAAAATTTCAACTTTTTTTAGATTAAGTTAGCGATGAATTTTGGGGTTACTAGCTCTCATTTGAGTAATTACCAAGTTTAGGTTTTATTTTGATTAACCAATTTTTCTAATATTTTTCAAACTTAATTTAAATGATTTATCAATATTTTTGCGTGAATAGTTATGAATTACAAACCCTTATTTGGGTTAGTTACCAATATTTATTTAGTTTTTCTTTATAATTTACCAACTTTTTAGTTGGGTTACTTAATCAGGAATAAAGTTAGTAAGTCACAAAATAAAGATTGGAAATTTCATGTAATAGTTGGTAAAATTAAGGTGTTGATTAAATGAACATGGTAACTCAAGTAAGAGAATAATGTAAAATTATTTGGTGATTTTATTGTGGAAATAGGTTAGTAAGTAAGACAAATACAAGCCGTAATTCAATGGCAAAATGGGTAAATTGAACATAACAAGTTATTGGTAAACAACTCAAATGAGAATTGGTAACTCGAAACTAGTTGGAACCTTAATCGGTGGAAACTTGGCAAGCTACACACAAAAAATGGGTAATTACATATAATAGCTGGTAAATTATAGGAACTGCTAAAAAATGTAAATAAAATTTTATGAAAGATAAGAGAAGGTTGTTTTGTCAGAAATAAAAGAAGTTGGCAATTTTCTAAAGCTGAAATCCAAATAAATGTTGGTAACTTGACCGAATAAAAGTTGGTAATCGCTACAATTCAAGTTGGTTATTTATTAAATGAGTAGCATAATTAGAAATATTGGTTAGTAAGACAAATAAAACTAATACTAAAAAAAAGCTAGTAAAGTTTTAGAGAAGGAGGATTAGGATTGCTCGATCTGAACTTATCGAACAAAGTTCTATTAGGCCGTACTCTGTGGAACCTCATCTTCTTCCCTTTGGAGCATCTGGGTTCACAACACAAAATGCAGGGGCAACCCAATTATGCAGCTCGACATGAAGGGTAGTATGGCTTGGAGTTGGTGTTGTCTCCTCAAATTACAACATTTTTTGAGCTCAGTTACATCTAGTTCACAGTACTATTGTGAGATATATTTGACGAACTCAGACATGATGGATCGGTTGTAGAGTGGTACAACCTAATTTGGAGCAACGGCATTAACAAACACAATTTTATTGGTTAGCTAGTTTGCAGAGATAGACTACCAACAGCAGAAATCGTAACACGATGGATGACTTCACTTGATATGCAATGCAACTTTTGTAGGGCCGGTGTAGAAGACAGAGCACACTTATTCTTCCAGTTTGAGTGGATGGGCAAGATATGGCGCGTTATCCTTGTGCAACATGGGATTAGACGTTCATTAGGGGGATGGAATGATGAACTTTCATGGACGATTAGGACAACGACGGGCAAATAATTGGCGACGAGACTCCTAAAGGTATCTTTCCTCTCAACCACATATTGTATTTGGATGGAGCGCAACCAGAGACGGTTCCAAGAGAAGTCAACTGACATCCATATTATTTTAGCAAAGGTGCACAAAAATATCAGAGGTAGAGCTTCACTTTACCAAAAAATTCGTCCTTCCCAGACAAATGTAGTTTTGGCTACTATATGGAGACTCCCGATCTCCATCTTTTTGAATTATTAGTTCTATTTGTAATGCTGGGGGATACCCCTAAGCTACTGTACTTCATTTTCTCTATAATATTTACATCTTCAACAAAAAAAAAAAGAAATAACTGTTGGCAAGCAACTCAAATGAGAGTTGATAATTTAAAATCAGCTAGTATCTCATTTGAAAAAGGTCTGTAAGTCACATAAATAATTTCATAAAATAGTTGATAAAATTAAAAATTTGTAAGAGAGCTAAACATATAGTGGATAAACAATAAGAGAATTTTTTTTTCCCGTCATGGATTATAGAAGTTGGTATTTTAGAAAGTCAAATAAAAATCAGTAACCAACTCAAATTACTTGGTACCATTATTAATTGGTAACTTAACTAGAGAAAAGTTGTAACCACTTTAATATCAACTATTATAATTTTACACTAAGTAGGTAAATTTAAAAAGTTGGCGACTATGAAAAAAAGAAAATTGGTAACTCAATTAGAAGTAAGATAATATATACATAAAAAAATGGAAATAAGCAGCTTGGTAGAGAGTTGGCAACCTAAATTTATTGTTCCTTAATTGGAGAACAATGATGAGTCACTCAAGTTAAAGGTTGGTAATTCATATAATAGTTGGTAAATTTAAGGCGTTGATAAGAAATATAAATAAAAGTGTAAATTATAGAAAGAAATACAATTTTTTTTTGGGTAAGGTAAGTATATATTGACTTTTCAAATCACTAGGTACAGATGATAACCGGACACAAAAATCATAAACCAATATTGGCAAAGTGCCAAGATGGGTTCAACGATGACCGGTCACAAAAGGGTACCACGCATCAAGAAAGCGCCTACCTAATGGCTATACAGAAACAAGAGAGAAGAGAAACGGCCAAACAAACGGCCAAAGGTCCCAAACCAGGACAAAACAGCAAGAAAAAGGAGGAGAGTACCGGCCAAATACACGGCCAAGAGAGGAAAAAAAAATCAGAAACTCTCCTAGTAAGAACAGCAAGAGCAGCACAGGAGAGAGCATAGATCAGCTTGGTTACCACCAGGTCTGTTCAGTAGAAACCTGCTAGAACGTAAGGGACCCGAGTGAATGGGCCAAAAGGAGATGGCCAAGAGTTGGCCATACCAGTGGAAGGAGCGGGCAAATAGCCAGCCAATCGAAAGGGAAGAGCAAAAGAAAGCCAAGACAACGGCCAAAACAAGAACTAATAGAGAAAGAGAGCAAGAGAAAAGAAAGCGGAACACAAAAGAAACAGCAGACCGAACATCAACACAGCAAGTCAGACAGGCAGCAGCTTCCCGTAAGAAAACTGGGCAGCAAAAGAGACCAGGATAGCAACAAAGAGCCTAGTATCCAGCCATCCGTTTGAGAGAGAGCAACCCTGCAGTGATCCTTAAGAAGACAAGGGATTCACAATGATAAAGAGACCAACGTCCTCAGCAAATGGTGAAGGTCATGACTAGAGAAAAGTAGCAAGAACATCAAAAATTGCAATGTGAGCCAGGATATCACACCGCCTGACGGTTATCAAAAATGGTCGAAGAGAGTCCCAGTTGCTTTGCAAAGTCCTATTGCGAAGACAATATTGTACAAAGCCAAAATAAAGAGCTTTGTCTTTGACTAATCTTGTGAGGTGCAAGATAATCGCTAGAACAAAAATAGTTTTAGCCCAGAATAAGATATTGTTTCTCTCGGTTCAAATAATGTGACAAAGAGCACCAAGAGAGAACTTGGCGATTCGGTGTGAAAAAGAAGAACCCCCAATATGTTGCTTTGCCCATGCGATGAAATCCTTCCAAGGACGGTTTGTCCAAGTGAGATTGCACCTCAAGACCCATGCGGCAGCTAGGGTGGACGTGATAGAGCCAAAAAATAAATGATCGATCGAGTTAGGGCCGCCCTTGCAATAAGCGCATGCTCCATCATCTATCCTTCGATGTTGTAATAGCAAAACCTGAGTTGGTAGCCTATTAAGGCACATTATCCATAAAAGAAAGGAATCCCGCGGTGCTAGTGCCTTGTCCCAAACTAAGGAATGCCATCGAACAATATGACTTTTGAGTCTAATAGACTCCTAAGCAGCAGCTACCGAGAAGGTGCCGGAGGGATGGCCTAGCCATGAGAAAATATCATCCCTATCCGGGCCAATAGATGGCAAGGATCAGCCCATGTTCGGATGGCATCAAGGGCCGTAGAAGAAGGCCAATCTAGTGAGAAAAACTGCCCAACAGTAGTTTCATGGGGGATTTTTGAGCGGGCGATATCACGTGAGGAGAAAAGCAAGTGGAGAGGCCCCTTTGCATGCTAATGGTCATACCAAAAAGAAGTGGAATGACCATTGCCGATTGTCCATTTGAACGATCTCCGGAATTCCTCACGTAGACCTATGACCTTTTTCCAAGTCCAAGAGTAGAAAGTAGGAACAAGTGCAACCCATAAGTTCTTTTTCTTTAAGAATGTCGAGTGAATCCATTTGCACCATAATGATTCATTGTCACTGAAAAGGATCCATAAGTGCTTCAAAGAGAGAGATTTGTTATAATCAAAAAGCCTGCGGATACCTAGACCTCCCTCCTTTTTAGGACGACATATATCGGCCCAAGAAACTTTAGCCCATCCAACTCCCAAGTCAGGGCTTTTCCACAAGAATTGCCTGAGGATTTGCTCGATCCTATTAAGCACTGACTTTGGTAAAACGAATACACTAGCCCAATAGACATGAATGGAGTGCAGCACAGATATAATAAGTTGAAAACGTCCCGCATAAGATAAGAATCTTTGGGATCAAGAGCGGGCACGAGGAGTGATGAAATTGACTAGTATATCATAATCATATTTAGAAAGCCTGGTGGAGAGAACCGGCACTCCTAAATAGCGAAAGGGGAGGGAACCAACTTGGAATTCAAACAAGGCTCGAATCTGTTCATGGAGGCCTGTCCCACCACCCGACAAGAACAATTCACTATTGCTATTATTCGGTTTAAGGCCTGCCCAGCTAGAGAAAAGATCCAATCCCTCTTTGGGATGCCGAATGGACTGAAGATGTCCTTCGGCAAATAGCAACACATCATCCGCAAAGAATAGATGAGATATCCGGGCTTGCTTGCACCTCCAGAAATACTTGAAGTCCGGAAGTAGAGTCTTGGCATGTAGGATGCTAGAGAAAACCTCCATAACAAGGGTAAAGAGGTAGGGTAAAAGGGGATCGCCTTGCCGAATCCCTCTACTACTAGAGAAGAAGCCATGTAGCTCTCCATTAATGGCAATAGAGAATTTGGGCGAGGATACACATTCCATGATCATCTTGACAAAAGAGTCCGAGAAGTGAAAGGCTTGGAGAACCAACTCAAGGAACCCCTAATCCACCGTGTCATAAGTCTTTTGAAAGTTGACTTTGATGGCACATCTAGGAGAATACGGCTCATGATGAAAACTTGCAAATAATTCTTGTGCAAGCATAATATTATCGCTAATCCGTCTACCTCTGACAAAAGCCGTTTGAGATGAGGAAATAAGTGAAGGTAGCACATTGGAAATCCTATTGGCCAAAATCTTAGTGATGCATTTGTAGATAGTGTTGCAGCATGCAATCGGACGGTAATCATTCATAGCCAAAGCATTGGGGGACTTCGGCACAAGAGTTAGGATAGTTGTGTTAACTTCCTTGATTAGGCAATCGGTTCTAAAGAAATCCATAATCGCCAAGGTGACAGAAGACCCAACTACATCCCAGGAAGATTTAAAGAAATCAACATTAAAGCCGTCGGGTCCAGGGGCCTTACCTTTTGCGAGAGAGAAGAAAGTGGACCGGATCTCATCCTCGGTGATTGGTAGAGATAAGGAGTTAATTTGGTCATCATCAAGGACTCGGTGAAGATAGATCTGAATAAGAGGGATGTCCGGACGAACAATAGCAGAATCTTCATTGAGTAACTTTTGGAAATGGCCAACTATATGATTCCATACCTCAGTTGGCTCGGTCAAACAGTCCCCTACGAGTCCAAGACCGATAAAATATGGTTGTGAAGCCTCCTCTTGTTAACGAAGTGATGAAAATACCGAGTGTTTTGGTCACCTTCCTTAAGCCAACGAATTCTTGATTTCTGCTTATAAAATGACTATTCCTACATCCTGAGATCAGAGAAAGCCGAGAGAAGGCCTTGTCCCTCCTCAACCAAGGTTTGGTTTGAGGGATCCAGCTTAAGAGCCGCTTGTACCGAAGCAAGATTCATCCTAACTTGTTCGGTGCGTGTGGGAATATCAGAAAAGGAGCTACGATTGAGTTGCTTGAGTAACCCTTTAAGAGCTTAAGTCGACAGCAAACAATATACATCGGTGACCTATCAAAGGATGAGTTCTATGCTTCAGCAACAATATCTTTATAAGAGGGATGGGAGATCCAGTAGTTGAATAATTTAAAAGGTTTCCTAGAGATATGAGGTGGAACAATTCTAACAACCATAGGAGTGTGATCAGAAATCCCAGGTGCCAAGAAAGAGGCTTCAGAGAAAGAAAAAACCTGGGTCCAGATTTGGTAATTTAAAGAAAGGATAAATGTATTGAAAGTTCAAAAACTTGTCATGAAAGTGCAATTGAGTCCTAAAACTTTCATAAAGTGCAATTAGGTCCTAAAATTTATCAAATTGATTTATTCAAGTCCTTTCATTAACTCCGTCTAATTAGGTTAGCGAATAATGCAGCCTTGTTTTATTTTATAATTTTTTTAAAAAGACATGTGGCGATGATGTGTTACTCACCAAACACCACGTTAGAAAAAATTCATTTTTTTTAAATACAATATGTTTTTTTCAAAAAATAAATTAGATTAAAAATAAAATAGCTAAAAATTAGAAAAAAAAAGAAAAAAAAGGAAAAACCAAAACGCAAATCAATGACTGGGGCTAAGCCCTTGTCGGTGGTCGCCATCACAACCTTCGAGAAAGGCCGGCAGAAGTCGCATGGGCTTTTCCAAAGCCGCAAGCGAAGCCTCGCCGAGCCTGCTAGCCCAGATTAGGGGGAAGGCGCGAACCACGCCTCAGATCTGAGCGAGGGTCGCGCCCTCCCCCATATCAAATCTAAAATATCGGAAATTATCTAAGTCTTGGACTTTGGTGAAGCTGGTTTGCACGCATCCTTAAAAAAGGATGGTCAAATTGAGGTTGCATTCGAAAAAATGCTGGAAAAATACGAGGATATATTAACGTTGGTCTTTATTTTTTGGCTAGTGATTAAGCTCATGTCTAGGAAATTCCTTTCTGGATATAGATCCAAGCAAATTAGATCATTCCATCACCCCCGCCAAATTTGCTTCATGTATCAATACTCGGAACCAAAGTCTGACTTCAGAATGATAGAAAAGTCTGAAAAAGATGGTGAAGCGCATTAAATCCAGAGGACCATAAAATGGCAAGCATCAACCCCAGTTCAAATCTGTCATTCATCTTCATTCAGAGCAATCGATGAAGATGCCGCCACGTCATCTTGAACTGTATAGCCTCTGGATGCTGCTACGCTCAATTGGGCTAGAGATCAGTGGGACACAAAACGACATTTTTTTAGGGTTTGGAGTAACACCCAACTGGAATATTCCCATCTCCAAATAGGCAGAACCACAGATAAACTTAAGGCTCTTCATCTTACGTCGGGAGGAGCGGTTTCAGGGTCGATTCACGTTTTACATGATATATGGAGTCTACCCGTTGAAACCGATTTTCCAATTTTTATAACCTATAATATATCCTGCATTTCAGGGTCTATCGAAGTTTCACATATATTTTTAATTAAGCGAGTTGCATTTAATCACTACCTCTAATGACCACCGTTTGCTGTTACAATCTACTGAGTATAACTTGTATTTAGAGAAACGAAGAATATGAAATGTTATCAAAGTAAAAATCTCAGTCATAAATAATGGCAGAAATGAAAGCTCAGACTAATAGTTTCAAATTACTTACTCATCATGGGATCACATGAAATACCACATGATCGCGCAAAGACACAGAAAAAAGAAAATCACAAAATTTGTTTCAACTTCCACACACCTGGAACCATGCTCATCCTTAATCTTACGAATAAAATTTGAAGGATCTGTATGGACCCCACGACCATGACCACAGCAACATTATCTTTCGAGTCCTTTGACCTCCAAGAAGGCAGACAACGACCCTATATGTAAATTATCAGCGTACGCCATCTAAAGCATATTAATAAGCCGCTGGATTGCAAGGACATAAAGCAAGCAAATCTTATATACCATCGACATATGTCGAAAGATGTGAAATTTACGTTATAGAAAACTTTTCGAAAATGATCATTTCAATGCATTAGCTACACCTACATGCATTAAGAGAGATTTTTCTTGTCTAACCTAGCCACAACCTTCCAATTCCTATGCATCACAAAAAGAGGGGAGAAAAAACACCACTCGCCCGTACTTTGCCTTACGTTTGATCTGATCCACGAGATGGTGAGATACTTCATGGATTCGAATTCCACGTCGAGCTATGTTATTTGGTGTTAAAATCGCGGTATTTAACGAGATAATTTCTACCAAGTTATGTCCAAATGGCACCTTTGCGTCTAACTATTTGTGGACACATAAAGCTGAGGATACCATTCAAATCGGCAGTTCCGCGTCGTTTCAAATACTTGCCCGGGCTTTTCGAAAGATAAAGCGACAGCTTCGGTTCGTTATCATTTTGCTTTCCCTCCTTTATTTAAAGCCATAGGATGTTATTGATCAACAATAATTCCTCTAGGCGTATCACGGCGCTCTTTGATCATAAATGGAGTGACATTCTGTGTGACGAAAGGGAAAAGATGCATTTATTCCTATGTACCCATCACATTAGAATTTATGATCCTCGTGATACTTAGGTAGCTGAAGAGTGCATGCTTGAATGTGACACTATATGCTTGCACGTAACTTTTTATTTATTGCTGTTGGGCTAAGGCATGACCATGTCTATGCTTAATTAAGTATAGTTCCTCTTCTTCTTCTTATTTCGAATCCTTGCTTCACATTAGTATGGGTTTATTTTGTTTTTTGCCCGTGCGATAAAAAGCAGGCCAAACTTCGTTTCGTTATAGGACGGGGTCGATGATTTCTCGATTGCTAATGCGGGAGTAATGTAGATATTTCATGATTCACCACCATTTAGTGACCTCCTGATGTTATACAAAGTTCTGATAACAAAATAAGGAGCATGCTATACATTGCTTACGGTTCACCTGCCTTGAGCATCGAAAGCTTTTACTTCAACTTCCGAAGACAATGCATGAAAATTTGGTGAAGGGTCCACACCCATAAGAGATTGATGCATGGCACATCTGTCCTTCATCAGTGAATTTTGAACTTTCAGAGGTTGAGAGCTTTAATTTTAATTCACTGTAAGTAGCAGAAATGTTAAATCCTAACAACGCATGCAGAAGTTGCTTATCTTTCCTTTTATCGGTCGAAGATGGACGACGAACGAATGTGGATGTACGCTCGGTCTGATGTCAATAGAGAAACTATTTTCTTAAGTTAGTGTGGAGTCGATATTCATAGTTTATGCTAGGGGTGAGCGGTTCCAGGTTCCGGGTAGGTTCCGCCAGGAACCTGGAACCTACCCGCTAGTATAGGTTCCATATTTTTTGGAACCTGGAACCTACCCGCTATATCCTGGAACCTGGAACCTACCCTGTCACAGGTTCCGGTTCCGGTTCCGGGGTACCCGAGAACCTATCAATACAAATCTCTTGCACCAAAATACACGAACCCAACTACATGACTCGCCCATGACAACATTGGACGGCCAGAAATGCTTTTGATGATCAGCAGGCAAAACAACATTGGAAGGCCAGAAATACTTTGAGAGAGTGATTTCAACAAACGGAACATATAGCTAGTAACAATTTGCGCAAAAAATTGCTTACTAAACCGATGATAAGCACGAAACTTGCCAATAACATAATTTTCCACACTAAATCACTGACTCTATGAACAACATCCACAAACCGAAATCAACTTCATGACTCCCAAATCCTTCCCAAAGATCAGTCACTAGAAATAGCACAAAACTAGTTCAAGAAGCTTCCAAATGGACGGGAATCCGACACGACACTAAGAGAGAGATGGATTGCCAATTGTAAAATCACTCGCCGTCTGTAGCAAGAAAAAAAAACAGATTAATGGACGTCTTCCGGTTCGATCTGACGCCCATGGTTAAGGAAATAGCAGAAAACAGAGGAGCTCACATGGAGGGAAGCAGGAAACGCCCATGGTTCGATCTCCCATTGGAGCTTCTCTCCATGATCGGTAGTCGGCTCCAAAATCGAATGGACGTCTTCCGATTCCGCAGCATGTGTTCTTCGTTCCGCTCCTCGTTCCCCATGCCGGCCCCACGGTTCCCTTTGCCAACTCTAGAGGCCGGCCTCTTCCTCCGAGAGAGCACGATCTACACCCTTGACACGCCGGCAGACAGAGCCACCTTCAATCCCGTGCGGTGGCTGCTGAAGCTGGAGGAGTCAGACCTTGGGGTCATGCGGATCCTCAACCTCTCATCACGGAGGCCGATCGTGGGGTTGTCTGGCCGGAAGATCTTCCCTACCGTCCAGATCTGACGTTGTCCATGGTCCCAGGCCCCAGATCCATGAGCACGGCGCCCGGCACCAGACTTAGCGGTAATCGAGGGAAGGCGCTGAGACTCTGAGAGGCCAGGGAGGTCGCCGTCGGAGGTATGTGTGCCAAGGACATGGTGGTGGACAGCAAGGAAAGGGTGGGAAGGTTGGGGAGTGAGAGGACAAAGTGAGAATAGAGAAGAAGAAGAGGAGGAGGCGTCAGGCGTGGAGCATTGGAGGAAAAGAAGAAGAGGCGGGGAGGAAGGAGGAAAGACGAAAGGGTAGAAATTAAAAACTAAAAACCTAGGGTTTACTGTTTAGAAATTTCGGTTCCGGTTCTGGTTCCGGTTCCGGTTCGGTTCTAGGGTAGAACCTGGAACCGGAACCGGAACCGGCGGTTCCTAAAAATCTAGAACCGGGAACCGGACCCTAGCATGTTGGAACCGGGAACCGGACCGGAACCGTCGGTTCGGTTCTTCGGTTCTCGGTTCTACCCGGGAACCATGCTCACCCCTAGTTTATGCACTCAAAACTTTTCTTTCAACCATCAAAAGTGTCGTTTCTTTCGCTTTTAGTGGCTTTTCGAAATGGCCCAAACCAGAATAGATCTTGTGTCTCAATTTTGCTTTCTCGTTTTTAGGCTCTATTTCGTTGTGGTTATGCGTCGAATCCTATCAGTCGCGAAAGTGGAGAGGGGAAAGTTTTTAGAAATGTCGATTGCAACTTTTTTATTATTTTATTATTTTTTATATTTAATGGATGATTCTACTATTATTAACACATCACACTTCTTTATTACACCACTCAATTAAAAACGAAATAGAAGTATGAACCACAACCCAATAATGACGAAGATACGAGGAGACTTCTTACTGATAGACGGAGTCCGGAGAAAGAGAAGAAAGAGCCCTAGAACTTCTGCTAGCGTCGTGTCGTTTAGTCGTTCCCGCTCGAGCGAATGCTGCCAAAAAAAACTTACGGAGCGGAGCCAACGCTTTCAATCTGAGGGAGACCCGGCCGACGCCACCCTCTTTCTTATCCAAGCTTGGGTGTCTGCCTGGCTTTTTCATGGCCCCATGAGGGAGGTGCCACAGGCAAGTGGGAAAACCTCGTCACTCGTAATTGACTTTGGCTTCCTCCATGCTGATTGCTGATGAGATCAAAGCTGAACCCCCAGTCTCTTCGGCTTTGGCCTTGGCCAAGTCAAATTTGCAGAAACCCTAGCTCATTTACTCCACCGTGACCGATGCCCATTTGTAACTTTTCTTTCAAGTTTTTCCTCGCCTAGCTTCTGCATTGTAGTTGCCCCTTTAATGAGCAAAGATCGTTCAATTATGTCCACGCTGCTGATTTCGCTCGAGAGCAACTCATGTTTACGCCGCTGTGGTCTTCCGGATTCGGCTCTTTATCTATCCATCTATCTTCAGTGAAATTTGAGGGGAAAATGAAGTTTTGGCCCTTGCTAGCATAAGAATTTTTGAGTGACTACGAGAATTGTGAGCCACAAATTGCCCGACAACAAATTTTAATTAATTTTATTTATTTATTTGTGATCCAAAACAGATTGTTTATCTTGCAGTCACCCAATGGCGGTTACATTATCAATTCTATAAAGTTTTCGGTAATGTGCGCGTGCGCGTCAAAATCATAGGAATGCGCAGCTAATGTCCAATCCTTCTATTGGGATCTCTCAATATTTTTTAGTGCGATTTCGATGGATACTTACAATGTTATTTAAGTTGTTGTAAAAGCGAAGATAAGATATTTGTGGAACACCCCACAATCAATTGGAATACAAATTCAGAGATGTAATAAAACTAGAAAGCGAGCACATGGACGGGAATGGAAAAAGCCCATCAATGCATAAGTTCCGGGCTTTTGAGCCTTCTAAGGCCCATCAAACATCGTGCAAAACTATCCAATGTCTATTAAATCCCCACAATAGACATGATCCGTAGATTGAAATAGCTTGGATGATATATATATATATTTTTTTACACACGATCACCTGTATCGCTTAAAATAGTTAATCAAATGAAAACATTTTGAAAATCAACTGCAATTCATGTCTGAACATTTTTCTGAATGGGGAAAATAATTTTTTTTTTCGTGCATTCGTTTCCGTAAGCCACCCAAGCGACGGCTTACACGAAAATATTTTTTCAAGTCATTTGTCTTTCGCTGAACGAACGGAGCTTTACTCACCTCATAAATCGACATCACCCCGAAATCTACTCTGATTTTGTATCCAGATGTGAAATATGTTGGTCTGTAAGAGCGACCCCGTGTGAACTACTATATAGCTACTGACGTACGACGCTTCGATGGACAAATCTAACGTAGGTAGCTGTCGGAATTACGCTTCGGTTTGATTTTCCTCCCGGGGGAGGAAAAAGTTCCCCCAGACACACGGAGAAATAACGAAGCGGTGACTAGGAAATCAATTGGAAGGGGACCAAGATTACGAGCCAAATCATCGCTAATCCTCCCGTAATTATGGCGTGGCATGGTGCCAATTAGGCAATTAACAGCATAGTTCAAGTCAAGGTCCACGACTCGTCCCATTTTGTCCTCCATGTTGGACCAAATCAAATCGCCACATCAAACGGAGTCTTAAGTCGTCCTTCGCAAAGTTCTCTTGTCTTGTGTATGAGGCATTTCCGCGTGGTTGAATGTACGTACAGATTCTCAATAACTTTGGGAAAATGAAATTTACTAGGTCCGTCTAAGTGGTCATACGATGAACTATGCCCCCAAAATTGGATGTTGGTTCAATGAAGCTAGGTCTATTGCCCCTATATTTTAACGAGTCTATAGATGTCTCCGTCTAGCATCCCATATAAAATCTAATTTTGAATGATGATGTATCCATGATACGAAAAATAATTGTCGCTTTTTTTTTTAATTTTTTTTTCTCGGGGTTTAGAGTATTCTCTCAATTTATAAATAGATTGGGAGAATCATTTTAGCTTCTAATCCATCCGTACAATAATGGCTATTACATGCCCAATTAAAAAGCCCATGAAATCTCTCCCTCTCTTACTTTTGCTCAACTTCTTTGTAAAGTGCGAGAATTGAGCTTAGCACCTGTGATTCCAGCGTCTCTACCTGGATGACCGATCATGTAGTTTGAGTGTAATTCATCAGATACCACGAATTGGAGCTCGATCCAATCTAGGCCGGAGAATTACCACAAAGTCAAAAACCTATTTGCAGCTGTGCCAATTCAGTCCTATTTTTTTTTTCGATTCAGTCTTAAACTTTTTGCAATTGTGTTAATTCATTTCATTCGACCATTTTGGCCGTCAGGCATTGGTTTTTGACGCTGATCGGCGTTGGTCATTCAATGACATAATATTTTAGTATTTTAAAATTTTTATTTTATTATTTTCTTCTTCTTTTTTTCTTTCATCTCCTTCCTCTGGTTGGTCACCAGAAAGCGGCCAAAGGTGACGTCCGGCCTAGCGAGGTCAACCTCGCCAGCCCATATCTGGCAAGGCTGAGCCTCGTCCATGGCTCGCCAAGCTGGGCATTGGCTTTCGCCTCTGGCTTGCCAGAGGAAGGAGATGAAAAGAGAGAGAAAAAAAAAGAAATTTTAAAAAATATTAAAAAAATTATGTCGTCGAATGGCATCTAGTTAACGCCGGCCGGTCACATTGACTAGATGGGCTGAATTGGCAGAATTACAAAAGGTTTAAGACTTAATCGACAAAGAAATAAAAGATTTAGGACTGAATTGACATAATTATAATAGATTTATGATTTTTATGGTAATTGTTCCCATCTAGGCGGGCCCAAGATACTCATGAGCTTTCCCTCTCAAGTTTCAACCCCAAAGGTCAACTCATCCTTCCCGTCCATTTCCTTTGTATTTTCTTGCACGTTCTCTCTCTCTCTCTCTCTCTCTCTCTCTCTCTCTCTCTCTCTCCGCATAAGCATTTCTGTTGCAACTGCTGATCTTAACTTCCTCAACTCTCTCTCCATGGGCCCCTCGCCAAGATTCTGATCAAATGGCTTGGCTTCACCCTTTCCCCTGTATGAATAAATCTCCCCTATTTCTTCCGGTATAAATCTCTGTTTCACAAAACAATCCTTCAACTCATTTCTTTTGCTCCAAGCAGAGCACAAATCCCCCACCCCACCTCCATCCTTGGTTCAATTACTCTCACGCCCTCCTTTTCCTCTCTAGGGAGAGGAACTTCCCCCGGTCAATGGAAGACTCCGGATCAATGAAAAAGCCTGTACCCGACGGCGAAGGCGATGGGGGCGGTGAGGAGAGTGGTTGGACTACTTATCTCCAGGACTTCACTCTAAACAGCGGCGGCGGAGAAGATAGCTTCTGCTCCAGCTTCGGAACCTCCTCTTTGGTTTCGGACGCAGCATCTTGCGCCATCCATGGGAACGCCGTCGCTGTGCCGGAGGATCCGAGGAGGCTGAGCATGATCAAGAGGACAAGGACGAGGAGGAGGGCGAGAGAGATCACGGACGAAGATCCACTACAGGACACCGCCACTTCCCCTGTCAACAGTCCCAAGGTCTCTGGTTAAGCTTCTGCTTCATTATGAATGGGGAAAACTTGCATTTTCTATAGAAATCCCTTTGCTCTGTGCCTGCCTGTTGTTTTACTAGTCTTGGCCAAATGGACATTCGCAGATCAATCATCTAAAGCGGATGGAGATGATGGGCACCCGGATGACAGATGATCCTCCTCTTCATCTTTCTCTGGTGAAGTTACAAAATTTTCTTTTTCTTTAATGGATTCAAGACAGGTTTCTCCTCTAAACTAATTTTCTGAACCGAGTTCACTGAAATTTGATATGTAAGGGTAACGGGGGTGCACCGGAGAGCTGCATGGGGTTGAAGGTGAGAGAAAGCAAAGAAAGCGAGAAGACGATGTACAGTGGCGACGATGGGCAGCAGAATTACGAGTGCTCAAGCTTGAGGAAAAGAGGACTTTGCCTGGTTCCTCTGTCCATCTTCATGAACTATCACCTCGGTTGAATTGATTCCATCTCTCTCTCTCTCTCTCTCTCTCTTCTCTTCTGTGCCTCCCATCAACCGTGTAGAAACTTCTGTAAATAAGTTTACCGTTGATGGTAATTCGGCCCAGTGCTTTTGTCTTTTATTTGTGAACGTAAAGCAAAATTGTCGTTTCGACTTCCTGTGTTCGATTATGTCCATGTTTGTCTTCCCCCATTTGTTTGATTATGTTCATGTTTAGGCATGCGGAAATACATGAAAGATCACTCAATTTTACCCTCCTTTTTTTTTCCCCCTCTGTTGAATGGTCCGTCATTGGTTTTTTTTTTTTTGTTCTTCCCCTAGTTAATGCGGGAACGTTCGTGTTACAGTTGGGCGGACATGTTTTCTTCTTATAGACTGAACGTGGTAAACGGATGCATTTTATCAGGATTAATTCGCCGACTCAACATTTACGTATGCGTGTGTCGATCCAACAAGCGTTTTACACACTCGTCACTTCTTTTCAAGATATCAAGGGGCTGATATATGGTAAAAAAGAGTCTTACTCCTTTTTTTTTTTTAATTATGATATAGAAACTCATTTTGTTCCGTTTCCGACTGAATTTTTTTTTTTTTCATTTCGAAGTTCTAACAATGTATATGCACGTCGCCGATACCTTCATACATGATATGGCGGACTATCTGCACATTTCAAATAAGTTACCACATTATTTAGAAAATCTACTTCGTTTTTCTAGTAAGCGACCAACTTATTTAGGGAAATGAATTCATTTTTTTTTTTACTTATTATTTCATTATATTTCTCCTCGTCTTCTCGTTCCAAATTGGATAAATCGAAGGTCCCCACAAGGGAAAACCTTACTAACTCCCATATTAGAAATAACACCGCATCCACCGAACCCTAGCTTAAGATACACTTGCGTTAATTAGCATATGACCCGACATGTGTTCATGGACATTATGTTATGTGTTATATAAAACATTGAAGAGACATTTATTCTGTTGGACTAAATATGTTGGTGTTGAAAATGGGGGTGGGGAAATACGCGGTCCCCACCTCACCCAGTAAATTAATCAAAGAAAGTATAGTAGTGCATTAGCTCATCCCCAACGCTAGCTTGCAGGCCAGTTTGAGACCCCTCCATGTGCACCAGCATTGAAGGCAGGTGACCACTGCAGGAGAGAAGCCACAGAAGTTGTTGAGCTCGAACCTTCAGCTAACATACTTCAATTTTATAAAGAAGAAAAGTCCATCTCAGGTAGATGAAAGTCAGGGAAGGGGTTCTTTTGAGAGCTTCTAAAAGAACTGCGCAGTCTGTGATGCAATAGAAGTCTCTCTCTCTCTCTCTAGGGTTTTGTCATTAATTTATTCACTTGGACAGTTAAAAGGTAAAACTCGTTTAACACATGCTTAATGCAAAGATCCAAGTGCATCAGAAATCACCCACAGATTCTCGTTTAGTGTGACGCGCTTAGCAAGTCTTTCTTCTTCCTTCTAGAGTAAATAACAAAGGAGGTGTAGCCTTGCATCACGGCTCTTCTCAATGAACGATTGGACTTACATGCGACTCTCGAGTGAGGTTCATACGGAGAATCTGTGCCAACGTATGTTTATTTCACAGGTCAATATCGCTAATTATGTGACGTGAAAGGAGATAAACTAGTGCTTGACAAGATAAAAGGATTGAACTTGATCTAATTCGGCCGTGTCCCGTGACAAGAACCATTGTTTTCCTCTTTGGATAAGCATTGACATCTAATCAAGAAAAGTTAAATTGTCGAGAGCCATTGGCTTGAAATAGCTTAGCAAGAAAGGTCTGGCGATCAATCACATAATTACCAAAACAACCGCTGCAGTGATTTGACTTTGAGGGTTTGGAGGAGTGTAGAGACTAAGGAGGTCCATATGTAAGAATTATCACTTGCGCGGATACATTACCTTTTCCTTAATATAAATAGTCGGAACATTAATGTATTAATGCGATGTGATCATATAATAATTTTGGATTAATAATTTCAGGGATAGGTCCTCAACTTATTGATTAGTCCTCATGATGTGCATATCAGGTATTCAACCCTTGACATGGAAAGGGTCCAAAGACACGTTGACATGATAATCAAAGATGAAGGGCGCTTTTGCACTAAATAATTGCTAATTCCTTCAAAAATCAAAGAATAATCAACGAAATCCAATCCTAATTCGACCCCTTTAGCAACAACGACTCGAGTCGGCTTGAAAGAATAATCAACCGACCATCAAAATCCTCTCTATATTCCCCCCCACGTTCTCTTTGTAAACTTTTCTTTAGGCCCATTTTTTTTAGCCTTTTTTTTAAGTCCCAATGGAGATGGACTCCAATTTCTTGCGCCAGCTATTATTTTTGGGAAATCATAATCAAGTTTAGTTTCGCAAGCCAATACAATTTGGATATGATTAAGTAGATTTCGTTGCTCAACCTTTTATTCCATGCTTTGTTGGGTAGCTCAGCGACCGAGTGGGAGGGTCTATTATTCACAAAGATGTACCCCCAAGAACATAACCTCTAAGGGCATGCATGTATTTAGTGGGGAAACTTTGGTTCGATGTGTTAGAATATCTAGAAGACCAAGCCCCGATCAGTTTATATAATTCAATTGGTGGGACACGGTTCTACTAAGTTAAGACTGACATAAAATTTACTATGAGCAATCCAACATTTCGGTCCATGGTTCCTTGAATCGATAGATAAACCCAATTTGATAAGACTAAGATAATCATCCTTAAATAATCCCAAGTCTTTATGTTCATAACCAAAATGAATTTGTCAAATCGAATGACAGGCTGTCAGAAGTGCAGAAATAGAACTCGAAAAATAGAAAATTGGATTGATAAGTTGGGAGCTTAGTACCACTGGTGCTCTGACCAAAATGGGCAAATGGCTATTTGTATGAGACCTCTGAAGAAGAAACCGACGAAAATGGATCACCTAACCTTTCCTTAGAAAGTTAGGCTCTAACTTTGCAATCCGGGCCGTCCGTGTTATGAATGGATGGCCCAGATTATTACTAACAAAAAAATATATAAAAAATTTAAAAAATTGCCCCCTAAAAACAGGAGATCTGGGTCGTCCGTCCAAAAATGGACTGCCCAGATTGCAAGGTTAGGTGCTTAATCTTCTGAAGAAAAGTTAGGCGATCCGGATCCCAAACGAATGGTCTGCCTACGTGATTCCCTGGCGTCTTCTCAGATGAGTACATTTGAAAAAAAGGGAATTAGAGATTGACAGTTGGAGAGTGCTCGTGCTTTATCAAATTCGATGGCCTACTAAATTACGCTAAATCATCACCTTATTGAAAGATTAAGTGAAATGTGCTTGAGACCCCAAAGCTTTGATCCTCCATTAGAGTGAAACATGAGGAGCACACTCTTCTTGTGATAGCCAACAAGCATTGTATGTTAGGAGTTTGGTCTCTTTTGCATGGTCATTATCATCCCAAGCTCGAGTTATAGGGGACTAGGGATAGGATCCGGATCCTCTACCTTAATGGTAGAGGACCATTGAGATTCCCACCCTCCATGTGGGGGCCACATACATGGAGGGAGGGGATATCAATATGGAAATCCTCTCCCCATATCTAGATGACGGTCACACTAAAATAGCATCTTGGACTATTTTTGGTCTGTTCTATTTCTAAACCCGACAAGGATGGGATGTGATGGGGAAAGTCCCGTGAATGATTTTCTGGAATCGTGCTACGAGTGGAAACGTAAAGGGGAAGAAAAAGAATTTGGATCTGACGTCCCGCTCGTCGGCGTAGGGATGATTACGCTTATGTTGCACGTGGCGCGGCGGAAAGGGAACGTTGAATGGAGTTAAAAGTGGAAAAATAGCGGGATGGCATGAAGATTTCGTAACTTTGTTTGGTAAATTGTGGGAATGAAATAAAACAGGGAGTTTTGTGTTTGGTGGTGAGACGCAGTGTTCTGGGAATGGAATCGAATAAGGAATTTCTAACGAATTCAATTTAGCTTGTATTTGACAAAAAAAAAAATTACCTTGTACTTGGTGACAAAAAAAGCCCTAAACATATTCAAATTGTGTTAATTCAGTCCCCAATCTTTTTTTTTTGTCAATTCAGTCCTAAACCTTTTGCAATTGAGTCAATTTAGTCCATCCTACCAATTTTAACCGGTCAACGCTGACGTAGACTCCGGCTGTCGCCGGCAGTCTGGCGACATAATATTTTTATAATATTTTTTGAATATTTTATTATTTTATTTTATTTTTATTCTTGTTTTCCGTCTATTATTCTTCTTCCTCCCACTATTCTTTTTGCTCCCAAAGATTGAAGGCAACAATTGTCCTCCCATCTCTCCCTCGCGACAACTCCTTCATCCTTGGGCATCTAGTATCTAGCAAACTAGACAAGGTCGACCTTCGCCTCGCCTCTCCTCTCCTCGCCTCGTCGTAGTTGTACGAAGGAGGAGAGGGGTTTCAGCCTGCCTCTCCCGGTGAAGGCGAGGCCGAGCCTCGCCAAATCTAGGCTGGCGAGGCTTGGCCTCACCGTCGCCTCCTTCGCCTCCGTCGTCTTCATCCTCGCTTCTCTCTCTCACGACTGCTCCTTCATCCTTAGGCAACTAGTATAGGGACCATCGTCTTGGCTGCGCGAGGTTGTGCCTCGCCTGTTGGGCAAACAGTGTTAAAATAACAATTCTCTTTTATAAAATGGATGATACTTAAAATTCGAATGACAATAGTAAATGTGGACAAACTGCCACATGTCGCGACCCTCTCGAGGCTATCTGGCTGGCGAGGGTTAATGGGCCGCCCGATCATCGCCTGATCGGACGCGGGCCTCTCCCAAGATCCATTACCAAAATCGCAACGGCTGGATATACGTGGTCGACCTTCAGTGTGGTCTAGTGACATGTGATATGTGTACATGTCAAGGAGTCGCCACCAATCGTTTCGGGGAGGGTACGATCAGAAACCCTATCGAATAGTTGGGAGCGATCTATTCGATTCTACGGAAACTAGAGAAATGGGATCGGAGACTTAGTTACGCCAACTATCAGAGTTGACGCCCTTTTGGTACCTAAGCTGAATGGTTTATCTGATTCTAGGATTTCATACAGAGGAGTGGGGTTCAGATCATAAATCTAGGAGTTCATGCAGATGGGAATGACTACCCTATCACTCACAATCCATGAAAATAAATGCGCAAATCAAGGATCCATAACATGCGGATAAATCACATGAAATCAGCATGGCATCCCTAATGAGGCCCTATTAGCCTAGAGAAGTCTCAATCAATGCTTAGGAGTGATTTGACATGATTTGCCCATGAGGGGCAGAATCGTAATTTTGAACAATTCAGGGACGATTAGCCTTGAAAGGGAAAATTTGTCATTTTAGATGAATTGGGAAGTCAAAAGACTGGGGGAAATAGGATTGGCCATCAATCCAACCCATTTCCTATTTTTCGGAAATTTCCAGGATTTTTTTTGGAATTTAAAAGTGATTTTACACTCGGAGGGGTAAAGTCGTCATTTTGGACAAAGATGAGAGCTGAAAATCTCAAATATTAGGGTTGGTCGTCCACCTGACTCAAACCCTAACTCTGAGCAATTTTCAGGACTTGACTGGAATGGGAAAGACGATTTATCCTTTGAGGGGTAAAATCGTCATTTCAGGGAAAATGATGAGATTTGAAAACCCTCGCAGAAGGACTCGCCACCTTACTGGCTCTATCCTAATCTAGGCATTTTCGATCTATCTCAAAATACAAAGCATAGACGAATTACCCCTAAAGGGAATGATCGTCGATTATTGGAAGAACGGATAAGAAACCCCAAAAATAGGGTTGACCAGTTGTCTGTGGTCAATCCTCGATTTTTGGGGATTTCTGGAGTGTCTAGGATTTTTCCACAATTTTTCCACATTTTTTTGGAATTTTCTTTGATTTTCTAACATTTTTTTAGGATTTTCTAGGATTTTTTATTTATTTATTTTTTATTTTTGAAATCATTTTTCGATTTTTTATTTAAAAAAGAAATATTTCGGACCGGGTCGACCCGACCCACTCGGGCCGGAACCCGGCCCAGACCCGGACTCGCGAAACCAAACACGCCAAAACGACGCCGTTTCCAATTTTTTTTTTTATTATTCGGATTTAATCCGACGGTCCTTGATGGACCACGTGGCTAATCCATGATCGTTGGCTCTGATTACTAAATCCTACGACTCAGATTGATTAGAGACTCGAACGAAACCGTCCGATTGACCTATTAAGACCTACGGCCACGATTAGAACATGTGATTTGATCCGGACCGTTTATTCTCACTTACCCAAAACGACGTCGCCTAGTCCTTTATCAAAACGGCACCGTTTGTTGTTCTGATTGATTTTTCGATTAAAACCATTTTCGGTTAATACTATTTATTAATCAGACGGCTATTATTTATTTGACTTGATTAACCTAGACCGTCCGATCTAACGCTGACTCGCCCTAACTGACTAACGGTCGAGCTGACTCGACATCCAAGTGGACCAATGGCAGACTGCCACCTAAGCTTTGACCGGTTGACCGCGCCACGTCAGCTTCGTCTTCAACCTTTCGACCCCGGCGAAATGGACGGCTGAGGAACTCCGGCGACGATCCGACGGTGGATTCTCGATGAAATTATGCGAGACCAACGGCAATCGACTCGCGATCGTATCTAGTTTAACATATCTAGGAATCGCAGCACCTCATTCACTAAATCACGAGTATCAAGCATAGTGCCGAGTACGGCCATGGGAGTTCGATCGCTCGATTAACACAAAAGCATTACAATTCCATCACAGGATAGCATCAATTGATGTTCATGAGACTTACCTCGAGCTCCGATTGAGCTCGCACGGCCCAAATTTGGCTGGGTAACTATGGACGGCGGTCGGCAATAGAGGCTATGTTTGAAGACTCGATTCGAGATATTCGGGCGAAATCGATGCAAAATGAAGATGCAATGATGGTCAATGATATCCAAGGAATGAAACGCACACGGGAATCGCAAGAATTGAAATCGAAATCAAGGTTCGCCATTGAAGACCAGAGCTTAAACTCGAAGTTCGGGATTACCTGTTCTTGCAGTTTTGGGCTGCGCGGTCGATGGCGATTGCTTCCTGGGGGCTTGACCGTCTTCCTGTCGACCTTGAGGAGCTTCGGTTTGGCCTGAGAAGGCCTGACCAGTGCTCTGCAAATCCGAGCTCTACCCTCGACAATGGCGATGGAGGGGAGCTCTCTCTCTCTCGTTCTCTCTCTTTCTCTTGATTCTGTTTCTTCCTCTTCAACTGAATTCACTCTCCTTTTCAATAGACAGCGACCATGAGCTTATATAGCTCTTAGGAATTTTGGCGCCGAAACAGGGGTGGTGTAACGGCTTCAATTGCACGTGAGGCCACGTGCATTTAGGTCCAAACGGCGTCGGGGACGATGGGCTTTCCGTCCAACTCCGTTTGGTCCTCCGGCAGCCCTTATCTCTTGCAAATTTGGCATGGACTTGTGCTGAGTTGACTTTTGCAGGCCCGCAGGATTGACCGACCGATTACTCCTTCCTCCGGCGACCATTGGCCGCGATTCTGGTGTCAATCGACGGGGGATGATTTAAAGTGTTAAACCCCCACCAATGTGTCTTCGATTGTGGTCGACTTGACCTTCAATTTGATCTTCAAAGCTCGGCATGTCACTGTTCATCTGCTCGAGCTCTTTGGGGAAGACGACACTGTTCTGGACCGGTTCGACTGGTCCGACCGGCGGTCTGACCGGTCAGAACCGATTCCGACTTACCATTTTCCAAATTAAACCCAAATTAATGAGAAAATTTTGCAATTGAACCTCAGAATCGAATCTAGGGCATGGATTTTATCTAAAAATGTGGTTTTGCCCAAACGTTCACATCAATTTCTATGAAAACCCCAAATTTTCATTTAATTGCAAATTGAGGAATTATGCAATTGAAGGTTCAAATGATCAAATTGGGTCAAATTACATGTGCCAATCGATTCAAAATGGTGAAACCCATTGGGTAGTATTTTTAATTTGCAATGATAGCCCTTGAATTGAAAGTAATTTCAATTATGCCTAATTTCAAGGACTAAAAATGCTATTTCAATATGCAATTTTGCCAAATTCGTGCAATTGAGCAATTTGTACAAACAATTGGGCTAAATTGAAATAAGGGACAGTTAGAATGGATGTCAAGATCCTAGAAAATGCCAAAATTGCAAATTAAAAGACTCAATTGACATTTGTTTCTCAAATTCAATCATATGTGTAACAAAGGAACATATACAATTGAATTTGATTTTGGACTTTTTGTGAGGTCAAAAAGACAAGGGATTTAAAATAAAAATATTGGTTATTTTTCCATATTTTTGTGACCTCAAATGTTATTTTTCTTGATTGTTTTAGTATTTTCCTAATTTCTGAAAATATTAAAAAATGCGAAAAATATGAATTTTTTTTTGTCAAAAATGGTTCCTTAGGCTTGGCCAAGGCCACCAAAGTTGATTTTGCAATTTTTTTTTATTGTTTATGGATTTTTTTTATGATTTTTCAAAATAAAGCTGAAAAAGACTTGGTCAAAAATCAAGTGTCAACATCACAAACATACAAACACTGAGTTGGTAGAAGCATAAAATCTAAGCCTTTAGATGCATAAAGTTTGAGCTTTCAGAAGCACAAGGTCTGATCCTTCAGAAGCACAAGATCTGAGCCCGTTATAAGCACAAAGTCTGATCCCGTTAGAAGCACAAAATCTGAACCTGACAGAATGATTAAATCTGAACCTGCCAGAAGATTTGAAGCGATCAGAAGCACAAGCACAATATCTGAGGTGGTCAAAAGCACAAAAGTATTGGAGGAAATGAAAACGATAAAAATACCGATGCCTGTATTCGACACAGTTTCCTTAAAACATATTCGTCCCCTCCAGTACGTGCTTTGAGGTTTTGTCAATGTCTGTCTCCCATGATACAACATAGAGGAGCGATAAGAAGCACAAGCACAATATCTGAGGTGGTCAAAAGCACAAAAGTATTGGAGGAAATGAAAACGATAAAACTACCGATGCTTGTGTTCGACGCAGTTTCCTTAAAACGGATTCATCCCCTCCAGTACGTGCTTTGAGGTTTTGTCAACGTCTGTCTCCCATGATACAACATAGAGGCAAGCACAGCACTCCAAAGCTTTCGGCGAACTTGAACTCAACGTGAACACTATAAAAAATAATGCAGATGCAGACAATTGGAAAAAGAGGGAGAAGAGATTTTCGTGGTCTAGTTTTCTGTCACTCTTTTCGTCTTCTTGAAATAGAACGGAAAGCCACCTATTTATAGGCTAAGCGGGGCATTGCGAAAATAAAGAATAACGGCTAAATAACTATGCCGTTTAGAGCCGTTATGTATTAATTCTATGACCACAGAATTATAATAGCTGTTACTTAGTTAATACCATTAACATGCCGGTAATTAACTTAAGAATGGTTACATTGTAACGGCTTAAGTTGAAAAAAATTAAAACAAAAAGGCAAAAATGAGCTTGTCGCGAGGCCCACTTTTTGGTCATGCATTTGCTTACGCAGGTCATGCACTTACGCCCAAGTTTCAACCTGTCGGGCCTCCGTCGAGGTCTGGGATTTGCACCCCCTATACGTGTGAGCGAGGCATAATACTTGTGTTATGATAGTTACCACTCGAATGAAGTGTAGCCACATATAAAGCACTTCAAGGCCTTCCTCATTTCCAATGTGGGACTAGTGCTTTGCCAATTCCCACTTCCAACTCAAGGGTGTTTTTTGAGAAGTAATTTCTCATTCACTCACCCATCAAAATACCTCATATTTTCCAATAGTCCCCCACATGAATGAAAATTGTTTTGGTTTTGACTCTATGATAGTGTTTAACAAATGAAACATGCATATGATAAGTAGGTGTCACCCTTTGAACCTTCCCTTGTAAAAGTATATTTAATTTACCAGCTGTCCAGTAGATATGATGTCCTTGAACTGTCATGCTTTCTTAGTAAATGACCCATACACTACTCACATGAATCATCTAAACGTTTATTCAGTTCTCATGAGTATATTCGTTTTGGCCATGAGCATCATCCTGGTTCTATAAGAGTTTCTAAAGAATTCAGCCCTCAATAATTCTCTTTTGAAGCAACCACACTTCTCTCTCACATAGGTGATTACTTAATTTTTGAATAATTGATTTACTCCACTTAAGAACCATTAAAGCATAATTGCTACTATTTTCCTGGTAAACCTCCACAATAGTTGGAAATATCAAATTACTGATATTTTATAGGAATGGTTCGAGGGATAAACCCACACAGTGATATCATTCAGTTCATATAATTAGGTTGTCCCTTTGAACCTAGTTCTTGGGATCTCCAGTCAACTAGGTTGGGTTTTCCTTTATATCAACTTTCTTGTAATGGGCTTCAGTCTCATTTCTATTGTTGACTTTTCAACTAACTCTCTATTTAACCATTTGGTTAGCGGATCCGCAATATTATCATTTGATTTTACGTAGGCAATAGAGATAATTCCAGTTGAGAGTAGTTGCCTAATGGTATTATGTCTATGACATATATGTCTAGACTTACCATTATACAAATTACTTTGTGCTCTTCCAATCGCAGATTGACAATCGCAATATATACAGATTGGTGGCACATGTTTTTGCCATTTTGGAATATCCTCTAAAAAATGGTGTAGCCATTCAGCCTCTTCACCACATTTATCCAAAGCTATAAACTCAGATTCCATTGTGGATCTGGCTATAACAGTTTGTTTACAGGATTCACAAGATACAGCTACACCTGCCAGTGTGAATACATATCCACTAGTAGATTTTGAGTCTTTTATATCAGATATTCAATTTGCATCACTGTATCCTTCTAAGACAGATGGATACCTGGTATAGTGTAGGTCATAATTTCAAGTATATCGTAGGTACCTGAGTACTCTCATTATTGCTTTTCAATGGTCAGCACTCGGATTGCTCGTATATTTACTCAATCTACTAACCGTGCATGCAATATCTGGTCTGGTACAACTCATTAAGTACATTAGACTTCCAATAATTCTAGAGTACTCTATTTGAAAAATACCCTCTCCTCTATTCTTGGATAGATGAAGACTATTGTCTAATGGTGTTTTAGTAATACCAGAATCATTCTTGCTGAATTTTTCAAGAATCTTGTCCACATAGTGTGACTGGTTTAAAACTAAACCTCTGACGTTCTTGTGATTTTAATTCCTAAAATTACATCAGCAAGTCTCGTATCTTTCATGTCAAATCTTGAATTCAACATATTCTTGGTAGATTTGATCATTTTGTCGTCACTACCAATAATGAGTATGTCATCCACATACAAACATATAATGACACATCCATTCTCTATCTCTTTAATGTAGACACATTTATCATATTCATTAGTAAAAATATTGAGATTTTCTACTTCTGATTGGATTTTTGGCCAACTTTGAAAAGTTAAAAATTGTAACTTCTCAGTTTCATAAATCACTTCTTCAACTACACCGGTCTTCGCCGACCAACGCCTGCCTGCCGGCACCCCCCCGATCGCCTGCCGCCACCGCCCGATGCCGATTGCCGCCTGCCGCCGTCGCCTGCTGCCGCTGATCACCCGCCGCCGCCCGCAGCCGGTCGCAGCCCGCCGCTGCAGGCCCCCCACCGATCGCCAGCCGCCGCCAATCATTCAGTCGCCGTCATCACCACCGCCGCCAATCACCAGCTGTCGCAGCTGCCGATCGCCGCCATCGCCAATCACCGGCTGTCGCCGCCACCGATTACCGGCCTCTGGTTGCCGGTTACCGGTGCCGGTCTCCACCGACCACCACCGCCGGAAATTTTGTTAATAATGTTTCAAAAGTATAAATTTTAGAAGTAGAAATTTTATCAAACACTTTTCTTTGATCAGAAATCAACTTTTGATGGAGAAGTTGAAAAATCAACTTCTACTTTTCATGGAGAAGTTGAAAAATCAACTTCTACTTTTCATGGAGAAGTTGAAAAATCAACTTCTGCTTCTGGTGGTATTTCTGAAGCAGAAGTGTTGACATGCACACCCTAAGCCTTCTCGTTGTCTGTATTCTTTAATTACAAGTCTGGCTTTATACTTATCAATGGAGCCATCTGCTTTCATCTTCCTTTTAAAGATCCATTTGGACCATAAAGGTTTACAACCAGGAATAAGATTCACTAGCTCCCAAGTATGATTCTGCAAAATAGAATCAACTTCACTTTTTATTGCCTCTTTCTATAGAGGTCACTTAGAAGAATTCACAGCTTCTGTATAATTTAGTGGTTTTTTTTCTAACAAATAAGTCAGAAAATCATTTCCAAATGATTTTTTCCACTCTTGTTCTTTTGCTACGTCTCAGTTCATGATCTGAATCATGGCTTTCATCATTCATAGTTTCATTCGTTCGTTTGGACGAACTTGATCCATCATTGTATTTATAAGGAAATACATCTTCAAAGAATGAAGCATTCCTAAACTCCATGATCGTATTCTTGTGTATATTTGAAATCTTAGATTCATGCATAAGAAACCGATATGCATTACTATTATGTGAATAGCCTATAAAGATACAGTCCACTGTTTTAGGACATATCTTAGTTTTCTTTGATGTTGGAACAATTACTTTTGCAAGACACCCCTACACTCGTAAGCATTTGTAGGATGGTCTTCTACCTTTCCATATCTCATAAGGGGTTTTATCCTCTTTCATTCAAGGTAACTTATTTAAAAGGTAATTGCTTGATAAAATAGCTTCACCCCACATATTTTGAGGTAAACCTAAACTTAGTAACATCGCGTTCATCATTTCTTTCAATGTGCGATTTTACGTTCAGCAACACTATTTGATCGAGGTGAATAGGGCGCAGTTACTTCATGTATAATTCCGTGTTGAGCACAGAATTCACCAATTGGTACTTCATACTCACCGCCTCTATCACTTCTCAATCTCTTGATTTTCTTATCAAGTTGATTTTCAACTTCATTCTTATAGAGAATAAATTTCTCTAAAGCTTCATCTTTGCTTTTAAGTAAGTACACATAGCAGTATTTAGTATTATCATCGATAAAGGTAATAAAATATTTATTACCACCTCTTGTTTGTATGAATTTCAAATCACAAATATCACTATGAATCAATTCAAGAGGCACGGTACTTCTGTCAATTAATTGAAACGATGATTTCGTTAATTTCGTCTCAACACAAATTTCACATTTGTGTTTTGAATCAATTTGGAATGAGGGTATATGTTCTAAGTTAATTAATCTACGCAATATATCATAATTAACATGTCCGAGTCTACCATGTCATAAATTGGTGGACTCAAGCAAATAAAAGGAAGACTTATTATCTTTATTGATAATTTTCATGACATTGAGCTTAAAAAGCCCATCAGATACATATCCTTCCCCATATACATTCCAGATTTAAACAAAATAACTTTATCCGACTCGAATATCATGTGAAATCCATGCATGTTCAACAGAGATCTAGAGACCAGATTCTTTCGAATTTATGGCACATATAGAACATTGTTCAGAGTCAGCTCTTTCCCAAAAGTCATCTTCAACAGTACCTTCCCTTGGCCTTCAACAAGAGAAGATGTAGAGTTTTCCATGAACACTTTCTCCCCATTAATTGGTTCAAAAGTTGTGAACATGTTCTTATTAGAGCATACGTGTCTAGTAGCCCCAGTGTCAATCCACCATTCCTTCGGATTGGACCTAATTAAGTTCACTTCAGAAATCATTGCAGAGAGGTTTATGTCTGACATGTCTTTTGTCATGTCATTCGCCATATTCGTCTCAAAACTCTTCCCCTTTGGAAGTCTACAATCCACAGATCTATGGCCTAACTTGCCACAATTGAAACATTTTCCTTGAAACTTGTTCTTGGAAACTCCTCCTTTTGGTCCCATCTTTGGCTTGGCGACCTTCTTGTTCTTATGGCCATGCTTATGCTCCACAACATTTGCCTTAGCTGTAGCAGGATTGAATCCTTTGCGTTCAGAGCTTCTGTTGTCTTCTTCGATTCGAAGTCTAACAATCAGCTCCTCCAGGTTCATTTCCTTTCACTTGTGCTTGAGGTAGTTCTTGAAATCCTTCCACGCATGAGGTAGCTTCTCAATAATCGCAGTCACTTGGAAGGTTTCACTCAAGTTCATTCCTTCAGCCTGAATCTCATGCAAGATCACTTGAATTTCTTGCACTTGACTTATTACAGTCTTAGAATCCACCATCTTATAATCAATAAATCGACCGACAACAAATTTCTTTGCTCCGGCATTCCCTATTTTATATTTCCGGTCTAAGGATTCCCATAACTCTTTTGCCGTCTTTATTGCACAACAAACATTGTACAATGAGTCATGTAATCCATTCATGACATAATTCATACATAGGAAGTCAGAATGTTTCTAAGCCTCAACAGCATTGAAAGCTTGCTTATCTGTTTCTCCATCGGATACCTTAGGAGGTTCCTCAATCAAGAATCTCGCAAGATTCAGAGTTATTAAATAAAACAACATCTTTTGCTGCCACCTTTTAAAGTTCGATCCGTTGAACTTTTCAAGTTTTTCACCATGGTGGAAAGAAGCCGCAGCAGAAGAAGAGGATGATCCAGGCTGTTGGACAGCATAGGCAGAGCTTTTGGTGATGTCATTAGCAGACACATCAATAACTTCTTTTCCAGTAGCCATTCGAATGGTAAGTGTCGAATAAAATCTGTTTTAAGATTGTTGGGCAAACAGTATTAAAATAACAATTCTGTTTTATAAAATGGAGGATACTTAAAATTCGAATGACAATAGTAAATGTGGACAAACTGCCATAAACATACAAACACTGAGTTGGTAGAAGCACAAAATCTAAGCCTTCAGAAGCATAAGGTCTGAGCCCGTTAGAAGCACAAAGTCTGAGCTCGTCAGAAGCACAAGATCTGAACTCGACAAAAGGACTAAATCTGAACCCGCCAAAAGATCTAAAGCGGTCAGAAGCACAAACACAAGATCTGAGGCGGTCAGAGGCACAAAAGTATTGGAGGAAATGAAAACGATAAAAATACCGATGCTTGTGTTCGACACAGTTTCCTTAAAACAGATTCGTCCATTCCAGTACGTGTTTTGAGGTTTCGTGAACTTCTGTCTCCTAGGATACAACGGTTAAGTAGCGATAGAGGCAAGCACAGCACTCCAAAGCTTTCGGCGAACTTGAACTTAACGTGAACACTATAAAAAATAATGCAGATGCAGACAATTGGAAAAAAGAGGGAGAAGAGATTTTCGTGGTCTAGTTTTCTGTTACTCTTTTCGAAACAGAACGGGAAGCCACCTATTTATAGGCTAAGCGGGGCATTGCGAAAATAAAAAATAACAACTAAATAACTCTGCCGTTTAAAGCCATTATGTATTTAATTCTGTAACCACAGAATTATAATAACCGTTACTTAATTAATACCATTAACATGCTGGTAATTAACTTAAGAACGGTTACATTGCAACGTCTTGAGTTGGAAAAAATTAAAATAGAAGGCAAAAATGGGCTTGTCGCGAGGACCACTTTTCGGTCATGCATTCGCGTATGCAAGTCGTGCGCTCGCTCCCAAGTTTCAACCTGTCGGGCCTCCATCGGGGTCCGGCATTTGCACCCCTCCTGCACGTGTGCGTGAGGCATAGTACTTGTGTTATGATAGTTACCATTTAAAGGGAGTGTAGCATCATATAAAGAACTTCAAGTCCTTTTTTCTTTCCAATGCGGGACTAGTGCTTTGCCAATTCTCACTTCCAACTCAAGGGTGTTCTTTGAGAAATAATTTCACATTCACTTACCCATCAAAATACCTCATATTTTCCAACATCGCCAACCCAGATCTGGTGAGACTCAACCTCGCCATCATTGGGCGAGACCGACCGGATGATGGTGAGGTCGAGGCTCGCCAAATTGGGGCTAGCGAGGCACAACCTCGCGCAGCCATGGCGGGTCAAGCCTTGCCAAACTCACCCTCGCCAATGGCCGCGGAGGCGACCTTCGCCGGAGGCCCGTCATCTCTGGATCAACTTTCGTTTATGGCCATCGTCATCTTCAACATCTCTTGGAGGAAGCAGAACAATCTTGGGATTCGAAGGAAGAAGAACAGTAAAGGAACAAACAAATAAAAAAGAAAAAAATTATAATTAAATATTATGTCGTCGGTCGGAGGGTGTCCACATTAGCGTCGCCAGACAAAATTGGCCGGATGGACTGAATTGACACAATTGCAACAAGTTTACATTTGAATTGGCCAAAAAAAGTTTAGAACCAAATTGTCACAATTGCAATAGGTTTGGGACTTTTTTGGTAATTTTCTCCTCGTACTTTCGTTCATGGTACTGTCATTCATATTTATAGAATATAATTAAGATTAACGATCATTTCATAACAATAATATTGTTCACTAATTAAGATGTTAATTTCGACCAAAAAAATTAAAATATTAATCATAAATTTTGGTTTAGTAGTGTGACAATTGAAATTTATTAAGTATAATGTAGAGCAACGATATTACATTTAAAAATAACTTCATGACATGATAACATAGTCTCAAAATATATGTTTTATCTCATATCTTAATAGTTTGGGGTGTATGGATAAAATTCTTAAATTTTATTTTTTTACTTAATCTAAATTTTGCGATGGACGTATTTTTGTCTTTTCCTTAATCCGAAACTTTGACAAAACACATATTTCGACAAGTAGATCTACGAATATCTTTTTCCATAATTATATCGAAATGGTATGAAGATTTTAATGTTCGGTGGAAAAGCAAAAAGTTGCCTTTTGATTTTTAAAAAATATAAACAAACAGGCCCTTAACAATACTGATTAATAACTTTTGACCCAAAAAAAAAACAATACTGATTAATAACTAGTAAAGTTAGTATATTTTTTATTTAATAATTTATTTAGTTTAGAAAAGAAAAGGAATAATGGGCATTCCACGAACTTGTTGCAGTCCTTGCGGAAAAGTTTTTTTTTTTAAGTCTTAAAACTAATGTATTGATACTAATTCAGACATAAATCTTTTAGTTGGATCAATTTAGTTTTAAACCTTTTCGCATTAGTACCAATTTAGTTCATTCGATCAATTTAGACTGGAAATTGCTGACGTGGTCGCTAACCGTTTTAGGAGGTCTTCCTCGTCAGCCACAAGCATAGGTTAGCCTTATCAGGCTGTGCCTAGGCAAGGGGCAGTGCCAGCGATGCCCCCCTCTCTAGATCTGGCGAGGTCGGCCTTCGCTGGCGCTTGCCTTTACCTAGGTGCTGCTCAGTTAGGCCAACCCTTGCTTATGGCTGGTGAGGGCAACCTCGTAGGACGGCTAACTATGTCACGTGAGACGGTTGGCATCGATGTCAATCTTTTTCGGTCTAAGTTGGCTAAAAAGACTGAATTGGTACCAATACAAAAAGATGTAGGACTAAATTGGCCGAGTTGAAAAGTTTAAAACTAAATTTGTACCAATAAAATTGATTTAAGACTTTTTTTTTTAAGTACATTTCCCTCGATGAAGGGAAAAACGTAGAGAGACATCTATTATTAGTATCGTTTGTTAGCAATACTAATATTGTCTAATGTTGACAACTCACCGCAATGGTGATCTCCTGTCAGCTATGCTTGCCTCAAACTCGGGATTCATTTTGACTGGGAGAAAATATTTTTCAAGTATTCGTTTTCCTAATTTCACCCATATGGTTCGCTGAAAATGTCGAGTTAATCGAAAATACTTTCTAGTCAGCGAAAATATTTATGCATAAAATTAGGAAAGTGAAATGTCTAATCTGAAGAGATGAAAATACTTTTCGGAATTCATCCTATTGAATTTTTAACATTTTGAAATCTTATATTTTTATTATTTTTTATTCATTTTTTCCTTTTTCTTTCCCTCGACTACTGGTCACAAGAGTGTGCCGGCGAGTGAGGCCAAGCCTTCGTCGGTTCTAGCAAGCTCAAGCTCGCCTGGTGAGTCTCAACCTCAAGCTTTCTCGACGAGTCTTGCCCTCAAGCTAGCCTGGCAAGGCTTGGCCTTGCAAATCTCGAGTAAGGCTGAGCCTCGCCGATCATACAAGCTTAAGGTTGCTCGGCAACCGATGAGGTAGAAGAATACAAGAAAAATAAAAATAAAAATAAAAAGAAATTGAAAATAAAAAATATATTTTAAATTAATTTAAAATTCAAAAGAAAAAAAAATCAGCATAAGATAAAGTCATGAGATTGAAATCATTTTTCAAATGAGAACTAAGCACCAGAAACGCTTTCAATCAAATATCACAAACTAAAGGAAGATAAACCATCTTCCTGAAAAATGATTTTTGAAAAATCTAACTTTTTCAGGGAGTTTTTTGGGGAAAAGTGTCAAAAAAGTCATAAATCTATTGCATTATTGTCAGTCCAGTCCTAAACCTTTTATTAGTGCCAATTCATTCATAAATTTTTTGCATTGATGCCAATTCAGTCCTAAATTTTTTGCATTTATGCTAATTAAGTCAATTCAGCCAATTTTGGTTGAAAATTGCTGGAGTGACGTTAATTGTCCTATGTGGCACGGTTGGTGCTGACGTGGATATATTTTTTTAATATTTTTGATATTTTAAATAATTTTTTAAAAAACCCAAAAAATGATCAAAAAATTTATTAAAAAATATTATAATAATATTTAAAAATGTCCAAGTCAGCGTCATCCGTGCCACGTAGGACAATCGATGTCCATGTCAGTGATTTTCTATCGAATTACTTTAATTGACATAAATGCAAAATATTTAGAACTGAATTGGCACCAATATAAATAGTTTATGACTGAATTAACACAAATAAAATGTTTATGGCTAAATTGGCATCAATATAAAAAGTTTAAGACTGAATTGACACCAAAAAAATGTTTAACACTGAATCGGCACTAATACCGTTATGAAATACATGAATGTTTGAAATACATGAATGAATATTCATTATATTCATCCTATCTAATGTACCTTTTATGGTACATTTCTAAGTTCATCTCCATATCCAATGTACGTTCATCTCCCTATCAAATGTATGTATTAATTCAATACATTAGTATTAATGATAAGTGCATCCTTATTCTCCTATAAATAGGAGCTTAATTTTTGGTCAAATTAGATAAGTTGAAATAAAGAGATTTCTCCTCTGGCTTTCTCTACTTGCTCTATGTTCTCTCTGTTATATACTTGCAGCGCGATATTTTACAACACGTTATCAGCACGAAGATCTACCAGCTGAAAAAGTAGGTAAGTGTTCTCTTTGTTTTCTTTAATCAACTTATACTTCATCTTCTTCTATCAATTCTTCATCTTTTATTATCTTTTTGGTCTGAAACCAACTTCAAATCTAAAAGTGTCCTTCTGCTCCTGAAGTGGCGGTGGATATTTGGAAATCCTTCTAATTATTTTAAGGATTCATTTTGGTACAGAATTATGGCAAATATTGAAAAGCTCAAATTCCACATCCTGGAAGTGAGTGGAAATAATTATCTGTCCTGGTGCCTTGACATGGAAATGCACCTCCAAGGGCAAGGTCTCGCTAATGCAATCACAGAAGATGGAACCTCAAATGATAAAGATAGAGCAAATGCACTGATTTTTATTCGTCGTCATGTGCATGAGAACCTGTAGACTCAATATTTATCCGTTCGAGACCCTCAGACCCTGTGTAGGAGGTTGAAGGATAGGTATGATCATACCAAGACTGTTATCCTCCCTAAAGCGCTGTATGACTGGCAGCATCTCAGGCTGCAAGATTTTAAATCAGTGTCTGACTATAACTCCGCTTTATTTGATATTATTTCTCGACTTGAGTTATGCGGTGTCAAGCTCACTGATGCGGAGCTGTTAGAGAAAACTTTCTCCACCTTCCATGCTTCGAACATTGTATTGCAACAGCAATATCGGCAGCGTCATTTTGCCACATACTCTGAATTAATTTCTGTGCTCCTGACTGCTAAGCAAACAAATGAACTGCTGCTAAAAAATCATGATCTTAGACCTGCTGGCTCAAAAGCATTGCCTGAAGCACATGCCAACTATGAGAAAAATACTGGCCATTTTATGAGCTATAAGCGCAGGCAAGGACATAATCCTCGAAGGGGTAGGGGTGGCAGGAATTTTAACCGCCCTAGGAAATCTAACATTGGCCGGTATCATGACAAAGAAAAGAAGCCAATGAAGGTAACTAATGAAAGTATTTGCCATCGTTGTGGCATGGGTGGGCATTGGTCACGTACTTGTCGTACGCCAAAGCACTTTGCTGATCTATACCAACCATCTTTAAAAAATACAGGCAAGCGTAGTGAATCTCACGCCATTGAAATTAATCCTACTGCAATAACCACTGTTGAGGCCAACAATATCTATGTTGGTGGGACTCCTCTTGCTCCTGAAGCAGCAAATGCATCCTTGGATGTCTCTGATTTCTTTGAGGACCTCTGATTGCTTTGATCAGGCATCAGACTAGTGGATGACAACTTAGACTTCGAGTTTTATGATAATTTCTTTCTAGTTGTTTTTCTTTAAATGTCTTACTCTTTTATTATTCTCTAATATGGTTATGTAATGAAATGCTTATGAACCTTATATTTGTTATTTTTGAAATTTTATTTGATCCTATAACTTATATACAAATTTTATGATACTTGACACCTGAAGTTGTCAACATAAATGCAAATGGAAAATACCGAGAAAAAGGAAGATGTTTGTTTGCTTGATAGTGCAACAATACATTCCATATTTCATAGTAGACACTTTTTCTCGAGTGTGACATTGCGTAAAGCACATGTCCATACAATATCAGGTCCTGTTAAGATTATTGATGGTTTCGGGAATGCCACAATTATTTTGCCAAATGGCACCATCCTGCATATTGAGAATGCATTTCTAAGCAGTAGATCAAAAAGGAATCCACTTAGCTTCAAAGATGTACGCCTAAATGGGTACCATATTGAGACTATTTATGAGCAAAATAAGGATTTTCTCGGCATTACCTCTTATAAGATGGGCCTGAAGACCATCCACGAGAAGCTAGAAGCTTCTCCTACGGGTTTGTATTGTGTCATGATTAAGGCCATTAAAACCTATGCCACCATGTCCTGGAGATTGGTAAATCCTGATAAGTTTGGATTGTGGCATGATCGCCTTGGTCACCCTGGCGCTACAATGATGCGTAGAATAATTCAGAACACAAGAGGACACCATTTAAAGGATACAAAGGTTTTGTTGTCCAATGATTATAATTGAGAAGCTTGTTCACAAGGAAAACTCATTATCAAACCTTCTCTAACAAAGGTTAATCTTGAATCCCCTTTATTTTTGCAAAGAATTCAGGGTGATATTTGTGGACCAATACAACCACCAAGTGGACCGTTTCGATATTTTATGGTACTAGTGGACGCATCCTGTAGATGGTCCCATGTTTGCCTATTATCTACGCACAATGTCGCATTTGCACGTTTACTTGCGCAGGTTATAAAGCTCCGGGCACATTTCCCTGATTATCCAATTAAGAGCATAAGGATGGATAACGCTGATGAATTTACATCAAAGAGTTTTGATACATATTGTGCTGCACTCGGAATCGAGGTTGAGCACCCAGTCGCATATGTTCATACTCAAAATGGATTGGCAGAATCCTTGATTAAACGCATCCAAATCATTGCCCGCACTCTATTATTGAGAACAAATCTCAACGATACAGCATGGGGTCATGCAGTTTTGCATGCGGCGGCCTTAATTAGATTGCACCCCACTGCTAGTCTCTAACAATCTCCCTTTCAGATGGTGTCGCGACCCTCTCGAGCTGGTATCTGGCTAGCGAGGTTAATGGGCCGCCCGATCGCTGACTTGATCGGATGCGGGCCTCTCCCAAGGTCCATTACCCAAATCGCAACTGCTGGATATACGTGGTCGACCTTCAGTGTGGTGTCGCGACCCTCCCCCGAGGCGGAGGGCTAATGGGCCGCCCGATCGCTGGCTGGATCGGACGCGGGCCTCTCCCAAGGCCCATTACCCAAATCGCAACTGCTGGATATACGTGGTCGACCTTCAGTGTGGTCTAGTGACATGTGATGAGTGTACATGCCAAGGAGTCGCCACCAATCGTTTCGTGGAGGGTACGATCGGAAACCCTATCGAATAGTTGGGAGTAGTCTATTCGATCCTGCGGAAACCAGAGAAGTGGGTTCGGGGACTTAGTTACGCCAACTGTCAGAGTTGACGCCCTTTCGGTACCTAAGCTGAATGGTTTATCTGATCCTAAGATTTCATACAGATGAGTGTGGTACAGATTCTAAATCTAGGAGTTCATGCATATGGGAAATACTATCCTATCACTCACAACCAATAGAAATAAGTACACAAATCAAGGATCCAGTGCATGCGGATAAAACACATGAAATCAGCATGGTATCCCTAATGAGGCCCTATTAGCCTAGAGAAATATCAATCAAGGCTTAGGAGTGATTTGGACATGATTCGCCCATGAGGGGCATAATCGTAATTTTGAATAATTCGGAAAAATTTACCCTTAAAAGGGGTAAATCTGTCATTTTAGACGAATTGGGAAGTCAGAAGACAAGGGAAATAGGATTGGCCATCAATCCAATCCATTTCCTATTTTTCGGGAATTTCCAGAATTTTCCTGGAATTTAAAAGTGATTTTACCCTTGGAAGGGTAAAGTCGTCATTTGGACAAAGACGAGAACTGAAGACCTCAAATATTAGGGTTGGTCGTCCACCTGACCCAAACCCTAACTTTAAGCAATTTTCAGAACTCGATTGAGACAAGAAATACAATTTTCCCCTTGAGGGGCAAAATTGTCATTTTGAGAAAAGAGGCGGGACTCGAAAACCCAAACCTAAGAATTGGTCGCCTACCCGACCCTAATTCTCACCTTGGCATTATCGGCCTTATCTCACATACACAGTAGAGGCGACTTACCCCTAAAGGGTAATGTCGTCGAGTCTTGGAAGAACGGATAAGAAACCCCAAAAATAGGGTTGACCAGTTGTCTGTGGTCAATCCTCGATTTTTGGGGATTTCTGGAGTGTCTAGGATTTTCCCACAATTTTTCCACAATTTTTTTGGAATTTTCTGGAATTTTCTAGCATTTTTTAGGATTTTCTGAAATTTTTCGATTTTATTTTTATTTTTTTTAAATCATTTTCTGATTTTTTTTTATTTAAAAAAGAATATTATCCGGGCCGGGTCGGGTGACCCGGCCCACGGCTCGCGGCCCAGCGCGGACCCGGGTCCGCGTGACCCGCGTCCAAAACGGCGCCGTTTATACTCCTCCCGCTCAAATTTTTAAAATCCCGCCTAAATCGAATCAAAGGCTCTGATTGCGCCACGTGTTGACTGATTGACGGTCTGATCTAGGGCTGGCAACTGACAGTCCAGATTGAAACTCCTGATCGAACCACAACCGTCCGATCAACTTATCCGAAAGTAATTTTTATTTCCGAAAATTGCGAGATCTTGACACGTGGCACACTATCCACCGTCGGATCAAGTTTGTTTTTTTTCGTTGCAACCGAACGGCTGACGTGGCTGCCACGTGGGCGCCACGTCAGCGCCACGTAAGCGTTGACCAGTCAACTTTCGTTGACTGGTCAACAGAGCTGCCGGGGAAGACGACCGGCGCCGGCTCTGTTTCGCCGGCGCCTCGTCGGAGGTCGTTTTCTCCGTGCTCAGGCCACGAAATTGCATGAAACTTCCGCCATTCTACTCGTCTCATCGAGCTTCATCACATATGCCAGGCTTTTCATAGCAGAATCAAACCTCATCTCACCGCTACCTCTGGCCGAAGTTAGGCTCCGGCGGCTACTTGCCCTAGCCGTTCTACGCGTGACATGACTAGTTTAAACCATCAGGAAGCATCCATGGAGTTTGAGAAGACTTACCTGACCTTCGCGGAGCTTCGGCTTGGTCTAGGATGAGCTATGGAGCTCGCGGCCGATCAGCCATGGTAAGGGGTAGACTCGGTGATTTAGGCCATGAAACGACATGCGACCAAAGGCAAAAATGCTCAGGGAGGAGACACAAGCACATTGCAACCCGAATCGCAGCAAACGGATGACTATAATTAAAGTTGCCATTGAAGGCCGAGCTTGAGTTCGAAGGAGGAGCTCACCTTTTTCAAGAACGTCTTTGAATATGGCTTGGTCCGACGCCTTCTCCGGGCTGAGACGAAGCTGAAAGGAGCGACGGCGTCAGTTGTCCCTCTTTGAGAGGAATCTCGTGAGAGGTTTCTCTCAAAGACAAGTGACACCTGAATCTAGACCGACTCGACTGGGGAAAAGAAAATCGAATCCTGACATTCAATCTTTCTTGCTTTGCTGGTAAACGCTCTGTTTGTTCTGCTTTGGCTACTGTGAGAGAAAGACGGGATAGAGATGCTTACCTGTTGCTCACCTGTTGATCACCTGCTTGATGCTCGTGCGGCATGCGCGGTGTATAGCGGGTTCTAGTGAATACCTAGGGACTCGTCTTTTGAGTATCCTAGGGCTGTTAAACTCTAGCCTGTATGGTAGGCCGTACCAGGATGAGATTCCTATACTTGACAGGAACCTGTGAATGACGCACCCAGTCTCTTAGGGATTGTCGGGGTTTTGATCCGTATGGTGGATCGGACCATGAATAAGACTCCTTTCTGCTAGGAACCTATGGATGACGCACCCAGTCTCTTAGGGATTGTCAGGGATTTTGATCCGTATGGTGGATCAGACCATGAATAGGACTTTTGATCCGTATGGTGGATCAGACCATGAATAGGGACTCCTGTCTGTTAGGAACCTATGGATGACGCACCCAGTCTCTTAGGGATCGTCAGGGTTTTGATCCGTATGGTGGATCAGACCATGAATAGGGATTTTGATCCGTATGGTGGATCAGACCATCAATAGGACTCCTGTCTATTAGGAACCTATGGATGACGCACCCAGTCTCTTAGGGATTGTCAGGGTTTTGATCCGTATGGTGGATCAGACCATGAATAGGGATTTTGATCCGTATGGTGGATCAGACCATGAATAGGACTCCTGTCTGTTAGGAACCTATGGATGACGCACCCAGTCTCTTAGGGATTGTCAGGGTTTTGATTCGTATGGTGGATCAGACCATGAATAGGGATTTTGATCCGTATGGTGGATCAGACCATGAATAGGACTCCTGTCTGTTAGGAACCTATGGATGACGCACCCAGTCTCTTAGGGATTGTCAGGGTTTTGATCCGTATGGTGGATCAGACCATGAATAGGGATTTTGATCCGTATGGTGGATCAGACCATGAATAGGACTCCTGTCTGTTAGGAACCTATGGATGACGCACCCAGTCTCTTAGGGATTGTCGAACATTTTAATCCGTCAGGGGGATCAGGCCGAGAATAGGATTTCTTTCTGCTAGGAACCTATGGATGACGCACCCAGTCTCTTAGGGATTGTCGAACATTTTAATCCGTCAGGGGGATCAGGCCGAGAATAGGATTCCTTTCTGCTAGGAACCTATGGATGACGCACCCAGTCTCTTAGGGATTGTCGAACATTTTGATCCGTCAGGGGGATCAGGCCGAGAATAGGATTCCTTTCTGCTAGGAACCTATGGATGACGCACCCAGTCTCTTAGGGATTGTCGAACATTTTGATCCTATATTCTAAGGAATTAACTAGGATTTATACAAATGAGGTGTGCCTAACCTTGAGGCTTTACCAAATGGGCTATTCTGGGTTTAGGGGTTACCTAGAACCTCACAGAAAGCAGATTTTGACAACAGTTTTTGATCATATATTCTAAGGAATTAACTAGGATTCATACAAGTGAGGCGTGCCTAACCTTTAGGCTTTACCACATGAGCTATTCTGGGTTTAGGGGTTACCTAGAACCTCACAGAAAGCAGATTTTGAAAATTGTCCTTTTGACACGCGAGGCGTTATTCTGGGATTTGGGGATTCCAAGTATCCTGCAGAAAACTTAAACCTGCAAAAACTTTGATAAGATTCTTCTAGGATCTAGGGGCTACCTGAGATCTCGCAGAAAGACTATCTTGAATGTTGTCCTTTCGACATTGAAGGTGACATTCTGGGACCTGGGAGCTCCAGGTATCCTGCAGAAAGTTCTAACCTGTAACACTGGGATCTCACACAGGGAGATAATTTCAAACATTGTCCTTTTGACATGGGAGGTGACATTCTGGGATCTGGGGACTCCAGGTATCCTGCAGAAAGATCAAACCATAAATTTGAAATCTCACAGAGGGATGATTTCAGAGATTGTCCTTTTGACATTGGAGGTGACATTCTAGGATCTGGGAGCTCCAGGTATCCTGCAGAAAGTTCCAACCTGTAAATTTGAAATCTCACAGAGGGATGATTTCGAAGATTGTCCTTTTGACATGGGAGGTGACATTCTGGGATCTGGGAGCTCCAAGTACCCTGCAGAAAGATCAAACCTGTAAATTTGAAATCTCACAGAGGGATGATTTCGGAGATTGTCCTTTTGACATTAGAGGTGACATTCTGGGATCTGGGAGCTCCAGGTATCCTGCAGAAAGATCAAACCTACAAAATTGTTCATAAGAATGTGTTTTCCTGAGATATGGAATTACCAGGGATCTTGCAGAAAAATAAACTTGAAAGCTCTTCTTCGCAGAGCGAGGCATCCTTCTAGAATCTGGGGTTACCATGATTCCTATAGAAGTTTAACCAAGAACAATAGCATTCTAGAATCTGGGGTTACCAAGAATCTGTCAGAAGCTCAGGCATATAAACTTTCATTCTTAGAGAAATGTGTCATTCTGAGACCTGGGTTATCAGGGGTCCTGCAGAAGTTTAAACTTGACATATATTCTTCACAAAAGAAGTAGCATTCTGAGGTCTGGGGATACCAGGGGTCCTACAGAAGCTTGAACATGTAAACTCCTTCTTACTAAGAGAGGTTGTGTTCTTCTGAGATCTGGGATTGCCAGGAATTCTGCAGAAGTTTAGACATGTTAAACGTTTCTCACCAAGAGAGATACGAGCCATTTTAGGAGCTGAAGTCATCAAGAATCTTGCAGAAGCTCCAATCTGAAAATTTTCTTACCAAAGGTACATCAATGGTCTTCAGGTGATATCTGATGTCAAACTGATAGCACTTTATGACTTATATCATAGTCATGAAAGAATTTCAATGGATGCATTACGATGCTGGAGGTTATCCAAAACACCTTGTAACAGACGGAGGTGATCAAAAATTCCTTGTGGGGAAAGTTTGAAATAAACAATCTAAAATTACCAAAAGAGTTTGGTTAAAATGTCCAACGGAGTATTCTCATCAAAGAGGACTTCTCACCATTTTGAGGTAATGGTCTTTTATCAAGAATGCACTCGAATTTCCTATCAAACCTGCGCCTAGGGTTCAGGATCATTCGTAGTGAATACACCTCGATCGATCAGGAGGACTTCCAAGGGACCGTAATGTTGGGCTTGGTCAACGGTTTTCAAAGGGGACTTGCGTGCAAGTCAAGGCTTTCGAAGAGAAGTCTTCAATGTATGCTCCAGGTTTACAAGTCAAGAAACCTGCAAAATGAGAAATAAATAATCTTGCTCGAACTTCTTCGAGCTAAGCTTAGACATTATACCCTATGTCAATCCAAGTGCCTTAATCAGAAAAGGCTTTTCAGGGTTGTAACGTAGGTAGAATTGGGGACCCAAAAAAGGATTGTTTTTGGCTCAGAATACGCGAAGGGTTTATCATTGGTGATCACTGCAAGTTTGCTGCCATCTTGCCCCTTCTGGTTCAAAGAGCGTCTTCAGTCTTTGAAGTGCATATTTGTCTTTAGAGAACATCTCTCTTATGTCAAGACGACGTCAATACCTTGTCTTATGCTTACATCATCTGAGTGTGGCATGATTTGGGAGCATCCTTTGCTGTCCAGCTCCCTTGGGATTTTCTTTTACAATCAGATCTCACTAGTGACCTATACAAAGGTATCATGCCATCTTTTGGCATTTACAAGATCAAATACCTGATTCACAAGTGTACAAGTATTTGGATGGGCATTGGCCTTGCTTTTACCAGGCACTTTGCTTTTTCTTGATGCCCAGGATCTGATTTTTTTCTCTTTTTTCTTTTTCTCGTCTTTTGTCGAGATCCCACCTTTTCTTTTCTTTTGGGGATCAGAATTTTCAAATGAGTGTGCTAGATGTACAACTTGAATCTCAGCACTCAAACATTAATCTATGAATTTTTCACAAATCCTGTGTTTTGAACTCTTCCGCTCTTGAAGGGACGTCGCTTCCATCTTGGAATATGCAATGATCACCAACGGGTTTGTGAAATGAACGTATAGGCTCAACTGGGCTGTACAAAGGGTAAAAGTGTATAGGATAGAGAAACGAATGCTTTTCGTCATCCTAAAGCACCTGAATTACCATAGAAGTTAAAATGACAAGCAACACACGAAGATTGATGCAAGTCTGAGCAAGAGAACTTCTAACCATTTATCTCCTGATACCGCTGGACGTACCTCCAGTTTGCCCCATTGTGGGGTGGTTCTTGACAGGGGTATAGAATGAAATCGTCATTCAAAGGGTTATCAATGGTCACCTGTAGTGTTTATGATAGAGAAACGAATGACTCCGATGTCTCAATCCATGTAATCACTGCGAATAACCCTTACGTCCGTAGGTCAAGGTCTCGCTATCCTTACCACTCCACTTATCTCTTAAGTGTGTATGGGACGTGTTTGGACCAGGCTTGCCTCTTGTTTGAGGAAACATCCTTTTGAACGATTTAAACAACTTTTGTTGGAAGAGTTCATTTTGCTTTCTCCAAAACTTACCCTCCAAGGGGATTTATGAGGCACAATGTATATTTGAATCATGTTCAGATAACCTCCAAGTTTAAACATGAATGCCAATGACATGACTGTGAGAATTTTGCGTCTTTCTAGACATGAGATTTGAATGCATGCTAGATTCCAAGAAGCCTTCAAATTCTAGAAGTAAGGATTCTGACAGTCTTAAAAACCTACAAGATTGGGAAAGGAATACTTACCTGCCAAGCACGGCTAGGGATTCCTGAAAAACATAAAAGAAATATGTCAGTGTATGCTCTCGAATTTCAGAAAATTAGAACGATACACCTTACCCTTGATCAAGCACTCCAATGGAAGTGGATAGATTCATGAAAATCTGCATTTTTCTTAACAACACAATATGGTTAAGTTGTTCTAAAACTTCTTGAAATTCTCAGTCTTTGGAGAAAAGGACGTGCACCTGACCACCACGACAGTAAGTCCTCTTGATCATGCATTCCAATCTGAACGCCAATATGTAGATTATAGAAAACGGCCATTTCGACCTACGGCGATGACGCCTTCGTTTGATTGGGGCAATGAATCCTGCTTGATGGCTTCATTCATCTTTTGAACGTCTTCCATGCCATTCTTCGGAGTTCCTTATTCAAGGAAAAATGAATTCTTATCAAAATGTATGTTAAAGCATGCAGTGTGGAAGCGATACTTTTTACCCTCCACTTGATCTTATAGTCAAAAATCATTCTTGAATGCTCGACTTCCGAAGCTGTTATCTCCAAAGATCATCTCGCCTTGAAGTTGAGTCGGCGAGTTCTTTCCCTCTGAGTCCTTTTGAATGCCAATAATTTTCTGTTGAAATTAGGGCAAATTCATATGAGGAGAAAGATCATTTGAAGATCAAATTAGAACGACACAAAGTTACCCTTCACTCAAGTTCGTATCTTGAGGTTTGACTCTGATGTGAACAATTCTTCTACCACGTTCATTGATCTTGCTGGGAATGAAATGCCACTTTTTCCTCCAGTTACGTAGATGATTCGCTTGCCCAAGTTAGGCATGACTTGTCATGGCTATGTAATGCTTGCCCCAGTCAAATGGTTCTATTCATTTTTGCATTTTCATGCGATCCCTTATCCAGTTTGGATTATCTCTTACTTGGATCTTCACTTTACTTTTCACCTTTGAAGTGTCATCCTTCCAATGCTTGAGAAAGTCGTTTGCTTCATGCATCTTTGTCACTTGTGACCATCCTTGTGATGTTCTCCTCTTTGTTGGACTCCTGGTAATGTCCTAATGGCGTATTCTGCCACAGAAAGAAATGGTTCTGCATTAGCAAATGCAAGAAAAAGGAGTAAATTGGATACGACACCCAACTACCCTTCTTTTGTCAATTGTCGACATTTATCTCTTGATTGAGTCCATTCCAATATTGTATGCTGATATGGACAACATTCGTCGAATCCCTCCATCCATGCTTGAAGGTGTTGACAACATCAACAATCCATTTGCCCCAGTCGGGCGATGTTTACCTTGGCCAAATGCCTTAGCATTTTTCATATCATTTGACAGTTTTCAATCCTATTTGAAGAGGTTTTTGTACCTGTACATGAAGCAATGAGTATTCATCCATGTTTAACTTTACATAAATCACCAAGGAACGCGATACTCCCTTTGAGGTGTTTGCATTTCCGTTGATCGAGGAGATCGTCTCTTTCGGTTGCTTTGTCCCAGTAAGGGATGTCTTGACGCTTGTCGTCTTTGGGCTTGACAACTTGCTCCAATATGCTGTCTTGGTAGCGCATGAGAATCTTGCTCCCAGCTTGGTCTCTTGACAGGAAAGGAAGGGCTTGCCCTAATGAACCTTCTTTGCTGGTTCTGGTTATTTGTCTCAACCATCTGAATCTTCGATCACTTTTATCTACCTCTTGGTAGCTCGATATCTTTAGAATTTGCTGCATGACATCTTAACGACCTTCTTAGTAGTTCTGTGAACCTGAGTCTTTCATCTCGGGATAAATGTCCACCGATCTTGACTTCTTTGATATTTTCAGTATCCCCCAAATTAACAATATCCGGCTCTTCCGAAGTAGGAGGTGTTGATTCCTGAAAGGCATTCCATTCTCTTTGGACAGATGCATAATCTTCATCATCGTCTTCTTCCTCTGTCCCATAGTCCCAGTGGACCGCTTTAGGATCGTACTTTTCTATCGGAGGGACTTTTACAGTTACTGTCGTCTGATAAGACGTCCCTGGTTTAGCTGTGCCGTCTTCTTCCTCTTCCGGCAATCGAATCACAACAGGCTTTACTAGGCAATCTTCTACCTTATTCAAGCTGTCAAGCTTTTCCAGTTTAATTACCACAGCCGTAGCGGTTTCAATCATTGACATAGTGTTGTCAAGGTCCCTTGAAGAGATTTCGTCTCTCGGTCGACAATGTCGGTCATCGTCGCCTAATGCTGCTGATGTGGCAGATCTCGGGTATTCTCTTTTTCCTTTGAATAATTTAGCTCAACCCTGCTGTTGATCCTTTGATCTTTTTGTTTCGGCATACTGCCTTGTGCCAAGCTTAGTAACCCTCATCTGGTCAAGTGATGACTTAGGTTCTTTCGAAAAAGGCTTTTCCGATCAAACGGGATCATCCATGCCTCCCCGTCTGTCTGGTATAATATCCTCCATTCTCTGATGGAAGTTAGGGGGAGCGGAGTACTTCACTTTAAAGTTGTACCCTCTAGAATCATGACCCAGGTTGTCTACCATTTCACCCATTTCTAGTGCGTTGGCCATGAATCTGCGATCTGCTAGACTTCACCTCTTGGCTTTTCAGTTTGTCTTCTTCGAATTCTTCTTCTGACTGAATGACCGGCCCAAGACTGTCTACCAGATTCTCGTGCGGGATGTCCCAGGTGCTACCCTGCTCAGTTTTGATCATGAAGTGGCTTCCTCCCAAAGATAGAGAAGCTTCGACTCCTTCGAATTCTTTATCGGTAATATCGGACATTATCCCCAAGCTCATCATCTTGGCGATACATAGCTTCTTTACGTCAGCAGAGATCTCTCCTGCTTTTGGGTATGATGAAGCGGTCGCCAGAAGGTCGGTCAGCTTAAACATGTCCACCTTCAGCTGGAGGTGGTTTTCCTCATCTTCAGTGAATATTCCCCCAATTGCTTGATAATCAGGTAGCGGGTTTTCTTGTACGTTTGGAGCCACGTTGTCAAATTTTAGAATCTGGCTGTCAATCAAAGCTTGTACCTCCAGCTTAAGGATATAGCAATTATCGCTCTAGGTGGTTCCTTTGCCACCAAGTGTTATTCTAGCAGCATCGGGAGTAGCTTGGACAAAGGTCTCGGGAGCTGAGAGAACTGCTTTTGGGGTTGCCTCTTTCTAGGTTCTTGTACTTTCGGTGTTGACCAGGATGATCCTCCTTTGGTCTGATTGGAATTGCCAAACGTCTTGGGCTTGTGGGGATCTGGTATAAACGTTATGTCCAGTCCGGCTTCTCTCTATCCTTTTTCAGGGGATACTGTTTTCTGGTAGAAGCTTCATGAGGCCTCCTTTCTCTTAAGGCCCATTCGAGCCTTTCAGCCACCTTTATCAAGTGTGTAAATGTTTAACACCCAGAAGTGTTCAGCTTGTCAAAGTACTCATAGGGGAGTGCTTTCAGGAATAAGTCGATCAGCTCATCTTTTGGGATTGACGGCTTTACTTGGGTAGCCAAGGCTCGCCACCTCTGGGCATATGTCCTGATTGATTCGCCCCTCGCCTTTGAGGTTCGTAGAAGGTCTTCCCTCGTTGGGGCCGTAGCTGTGTTGAACCTATACTGTCTGAGGAAGTCCTCTGCAAGATCTTTCCACCCGTCATAATCTTCTAGGTCCAGCTCGATGAACTAAACCAGAGCGGCGCCAGCTAGATTTTCTTGGAACATGTTCATCAGTAATGGAACATAGTCTGAATACTGCGCCATCTTGCGTAGATAATATTTGAGGTGAGCATGGGGATAGCCTGTCCCATTATACTTCCTCACGAAGTCTGGTTCCTTGTAGTCAGGAGGAGTCTCCATCTTGGCGAAGAGAGATATCTTGTCTAAACGAGCCAACTTATAACCTTGGCTGCTCAAGCATTCTTCGATCTTGGCTAATCTCTTAGCCTCCACCTTGATTTTTACGGTCTGCTTCCCCTTTTTCCTCATTCTCGAGGTTGATAACAACAGGGGACGCTTTTTGTTGCGACGGGGTGTTCGGCTCACGAATATCCTCCTCCGCCCGTTGAGTATTTCCGTCGTTTCTTTATCAGCTATATCGGGTGCAAGTGATGGATTTAAGTTGTTTAGGAACTACTGCCTGTCTGGCTTGGGAGGCTTCCGGCATTGCCTTAATATCAGCCATCATAGTTGCCATTGAGCTATTTGATATTTCCCTATCAAAGGAAAGAAGGTTCGTGTCAGAACAGCATACAAAATGGGCAATTGGAATTGATACAATTTACCCTTCGTTCCTTGGGTCTTGGCATTTCCCTTTCATTTGGATTCTTTTGTCTTGACCTGTCGACATCTTTCAAGGGGGAATATGCATATGAATGATGCATGCATGATATGTATGATGCAAGTGATCTAAGATGATTCTTGTTTGCAACGAAAAATGGATTCGTGCCTTTCATTCTTGTTCACAGAAAGTATCTCTTCATTAAGTACGCCAATCTGTAAAGTTTGAATTCTTTCTTTTTGAATGCTCTTTTCAAAGAGATTTCTAATTTGCTAAGAAACTTTTTCAAGTTTTCTCGAGAATATTGTTCGCAAATTGAGCCATTATGACGCTCTTGAAATCATCTATCCTAAATGCATGTGTGAGATGATATGAAAAGTGGGTACTCCCTGTTCTGTCATTTTGAAGTCGTTGCTTCTTGGGTGTCTTAACTCTGTTCATCACCTGAGAGGAAAAAGATAGGAAATATTATTTCCACATCTGATTGAAACTTATTTAGGAACGATACGTCCTTTTCTACCAAGAGGGATGACTCGACATTGTTCTTCTTGGAAGCGTTGTTGCTATGGATTTCATTCCATTACGTTCCATGTGTGATAACTATTGTTTCAGGGACTTGCCCCACGTATCACCATGGCAAATCTGATGTCTTCGACTTCGGCATGCTTTTTGGATAGGGAAATGATTTGCCTCCAGCAACTGAGTATTCCACCTTGAGTTAGCTGATTTAGCCATATGAAGCTCCATTGTATCACGCTAACGCCTTCCTTGTTGGTTGAGTCAATCACTTCCATGTCAGGTGATTTTGGCGTTTGACATTCTTCGATCTATTCTGACACATGTCTTCAACTATCATTTTCTGTATATGAAAGAGAAGCATCTCAGTCATTTGTATGAGATAGAATCAGAATAAGGGACGATTTACTCCCTTTTGTGACAACAGAGGATGAAACTTCATCGTAATTATCCGAAGGTCTCAGCTTTTGATGTTGCACGATGTTCGACCCTTTTGGGTTCTGTCACTCTCCCTCTTGAGGTTGGGTGACCTTTCGTCACTTTCGCTCTATTGATGCATTTCAATCTGTTTAAAGAGGAAGAAAAAATGTTTGACTTTTGATTACGAAAATCAATTACTAAAACAAGTACTCCCTCTTGATTCAAAGATGGGCAACGATCATCTCTTCATGGTCTTTTCGATTTGTCATGACTTCATGCCATTCCTCAAGCAACCTACTACTCGAGATTCACAAGTATAGATTTATCTCTATTTGTGTACATTTACACCTTGAAGTGTTGCTTCGCAAAGAAGCATTCGGTTTTCTTCATCCCTACATATAGAAAAGGAGATGATCATTTCATATCTTGAGAGGATTGAAATGAGGAACGATATACACCCTTTTATGGTTGAGTGATCATCAATCTCATGGTGGGAAACACGAGTATTTGTACTCCTTGAGATGTGCTTCAATTGGCGATCGTGCCATGTCACATTGGCCTCCAGTTTTGAGGGTCCACAATTGAGTCTTCTTTAAAGGGACAAATGTCAACCTCACACAATCCTTTTATTTCACCTACATGATATGAGGAAGGAATACGTCAATTATTTGCACAACAGGCTTTAATTGAAACGATAACATATTTACTATCCCCAGAGTATATTTCCCCAGCTCCCATCACTTTGAGCATCAGAGATGAAGGAATGTTCATTAACGATCCTCATTCAATTTTTATAATCACCTGCAAGTGTGAGTGACTATGTTATTGTTTAAACAAATCAATTTAATTTGGAACGAATACACCCTTTTCAACTTAGAGAGGTCGATCCAAATCAGGCATGTCCCATTTTCATGTTGTCTTGTTCTGGGCTTATTATTGTCGATTCATCTTATTTTGGAAACCCTATGGGTGGCTCTTGATGAAGACGCAACTCCTTTCATGTTATAGGGAAAATAAGCCTCGCATCATTGGCCTTCAGCCGTTTTGACCTGTTGGCAAAAGGAATAACCAAGCAAGTCAAGTATAACACTCGAAGTTTTTATTGGAACGATTACAGTTTTACCATCGTTCGATCACATCTCGCATGCGAATAGATGAAGGAATCTTCAATAAATGTATGTCATGTATAACCTGTCAGAAAGGAGACACACTTAGCATTTTACATAGCAAAGACATCTCTCAATGAGGTCGCCTCTCATAGTGAAAGCGAGGCGACAATACATACCCCATAATCCCTATTTACGGGCATCTGATGTCCGCCAAGATTTCAAGATAAGAGGATACGTCATTAAAAGATCAATTCATGGTCATCAATCAAACACCCATTTAATTCCAAACGTTTAATACGCAAATGGGGGCATTAATCTTGAAAGATTGCTTTGTGACATTTTTCTTGTGAAAATCACGTGATCTTTTTAAGAACTCACTACATAAAATGTGATTGCAAACATGGCTTTAACTTTATGCCCCAAAATCTTGAATTGGAAGAATTTTAGACAAAGAAATGTCATCTTAATCCATGATTGAAAATTTGGATGAACCATCTATTCCGTAGGGACGGCTTAGAAGAGTTCCCACTTTTGTATCTAAAATTCATCATAAAAAACTTTCATTTGTAAACTCAAACACTCAGGGCATTCGGTTGATTTCCATGAATTTTCTATCATGAAATTTCACTAGGAACTGAACAAGTAGAGAGAGAAGTCATACTTACAGTGATCGGCGAGATTTTTTTTTTTTTTTTTTTTGGTTTTAGGTATACCAACCTCTCATAGACATGCGCATGAGACAAGTGGGGGGTATACTCTAAAAATCGAAAATCAGGTGAGGAACCTATGGCTCAGGCTCCCACGATCCATATGAGGCAGATTCCTCCCCAAGGGTACCTACCCAAGAGGGCTAGATATCGCCAATGCAGATGGTGGGCGGGAACGAATACGAAAGTCTCAAGTGCCATCAAACACAAGATCCTTTTCGCACCCTTTCCCTATCTAAGGTAACCTAGAGGTGGTTTGCAGTCGGGATTTGACCGCCAGTGTGTGCAATGTGTCGTGATCATCACAATGCAAAGTCATGCACAACAGTTTGTATCAAAACACCGCTTCAGTATGTGCATAAAGAAAAACATACATTCCCAACTCCAACCTGCAGGAAAAATGTCAACAATCACTCCACCCCTTATCTCTCCAATCTGCAAAAACATTTAACACAATGATTAGTGTACGTACCTCACCTTCGAGAGCATCTGCAGAAAACAAGGTCAGATAAACCAAACAACTTTTTAATTGGCTCAAATCCTCTAGAATTCGTAACCAGAGATTCTGGTTTAGAATAATTCTCTAGTGGAGTCGCCAGTCTGTCGCGACCCTCCCCCGAGGCGGAGGGCTAATGGGCCGCCCGATCGCTGGCTGGATCGGACGCGGGCCTCTCCCAAGGCCCATTACCCAAATCGCAACTGCTGGATATACGTGGTCGACCTTCAGTGTGGTCTAGTGACATGTGATGAGTGTACATGCCAAGGAGTCGCCACCAATCGTTTCGTGGAGGGTACGATCGGAAACCCTATCGAATAGTTGGGAGTAGTCTATTCGATCCTGCGGAAACCAGAGAAGTGGGTTCGGGGACTTAGTTACGCCAACTGTCAGAGTTGACGCCCTTTCGGTACCTAAGCTGAATGGTTTATCTGATCCTAAGATTTCATACAGATGAGTGGGGTACAGATTCTAAATCTAGGACTTCATGCAGTTGGGAAATACTATCTTATCACTCACAACCAATAGAAATAAGTACGCAAATCAAGGATCCAGTGCATGCGGATAAAACACATGAAATCAGCATGGTATCCCTAATGAGGCCATATTAGTCTAGAGAAATATCAATCAAGTCTTAGGAGTGATTTGGACATGATTCGCCCATGAGGGGCATGTTGACACCTGATTTTTGACCATTTATTATTGTGATTTTTATTCTTTAAAATTAATTAAAAATATCAAAAAAGGTCATAAAATCACAAAATCAACTTTGGAAGCCTTGGCCTAGCCTCGGGGACCAATTTTGAACAAAAAATATTTTTTGGTATTTTATAATATTTTTCGAATTTATTTAATTATAAAAATACCCAAAAAATCAGAAAAATACCATTCGTGGTCAGAAAAATACACAAAAATATTCAATAATTTTGTTTTAATTTCATCTTCAAGTGTGTCACCTTAAATCTTGAAAATTCGGCTCGGGTCACTATGTTTCTTCACAAACATAAACTCGAACCGAGCAAAAAATTCCTTTGCGAGTCTTTTAGTTTTCAATTCTCACTTTTTATAAGCTATGACATTGGATTCTAAAGTCTTAAAGTGCAATTAGGTCAATTTGCCCTCCAATTTAATCAATTTTTACCAAAAGGGCTTAATTGCACATTTTTCTTTCAATTAGTCCCCGGTTTCACGGATGTATACGTATGCTCTACGTATTTATACGTCATACGTATTTATACGTTATGCATATTTGTACTGTTTGGTAACCTCTTTAACTCTTGTAATAATAATAATGGTTATTATTTTTAACACCTTTGTTAGTGCTTTTTTTTTTTTTTAGCATTTTTGTATTGTGAGTGCTATTGTTAGTGTTATTTTTAAATAGCATTTTTGTATTATAAATTGTGAGTGCTATTGTTAGTGCTATTTTTAAATGACATTTATTTATCATAAATTGTGAGTGCTATTGTTAGTGCTATTTTTAAATGACATTTATTTATCATAAATTGTGAGTGCTATTATTAGATAGAATTTATAATTGTTAGTGCTATTTTTAAATAGCATTTTTGTATTATAAATTGTGAGTGCTATTGTTAGTGCTATTTTTAAATAGCATTTTTGTATTATAAATTGTGAGTGCTATTGTTAGTGCTATTTTTAAATGTCATTTATTTGTGAGTGCTATTATTAGATAGAATTTATAATTGTTAGTGCTATTTTTAAATAGCATTTTTGTATTATAAATTGTGAGTGCTATTGTTAGTGCTATTTTTAAATAGCATTTTTGTATTATAAATTGTGAGTGCTATTGTTAGTGCTATTTTTAAATGTCATTTATTTGTGAGTGCTATTTTTAGATAGAATTTATAATTGTTAGTGCTATTTTTAAATACAATTTATTGGAAGGTATTTTTGGCTATAAAAGGATGGCAAGAGTTTTGAGGTTGGAAGGGGAGAGACATTTTGTAGAGTGTGCAAATTTTTGAGAGCTTAGAGAGAAGAACACAAACACTCTCTATATTCTCATAATCTTGAGTGAGCAAAATATACTAAGTTCGGAATATTGATTCCGCATATTGCTAGCACAATTGTTGTGGAGTTATTCGTCGTCTCCCCGTTCGTCAATTGGTGGTGCGTCCGAACTAGATGCCTAACACTTGTGGAGGCTGAGATCGAAGAACATCGAACCGACACCTCCGTTCAAGCACGCTACGAGAGGTAATCTATTTACTCCCTTTGAGGCTTTGTGATTTTTTTTCGATTGAAATGCACGAAGTACGCCTCTGGAGATACATGTGTGGGTTGTTATTTATTTCCGCTACGTGTTACGTGGATCCCAACAGTGGTATCAGAGCCAATCCTTAGGTGTTTTCGTGCATTTAATTGATTTTTTACAATTTTTGCAATACTACGGCCAATATGTATTAACGAATTGTTCGTCTTACATGGCTAATGGAGATTGATTATTTTATATGATAAATTAATCAACGTAGCAAAAATTGAGACTAAATCAATTTTGAATCGAAAATTTATGGCTATCTTATTTTACGTAAAAATTCTGAATATGATTCAACGTAGAATTTTTATTATGCCTTCCTAAGTTTTAAATTGTGAATTTATTACTTACGTGAAAGGGTGGTGATCATGGAAAAATCCCTAATCAATGTGATTGATGTATATATGAATGTATGATGATTATTTATATATTTGGGATTGTAATTATTAAATGGAGGCTGCGTACTCCTTTTATTTTTCATGTAATCTTTATTTTTAGCATAGTCAATTGTTGATGTAAATGCTACGAGGATTACGTGGAGGAGCCTTTTAAGTCGGCGAGCTCTTTGGGGCCCAATTCTTGAAGAGTTCAAGAAACCAAGAAGAAGCGAAGAGCGGCTCTCCGTTATTAAAATATTAAAATGATTATATGTGGTCTCATTGGCTCGAGACCCATTAAATCATAATTCCATGATCACCACGTAGGATAGATATTTATGTGATTGACATCTATTTATTTATTATGATTACGTGAGCATGTTAAACTGGTTAATGTGCAAAGTCAGACTTACCTCACCCAAAATTGTGCCTGCATGAAATCCTAGTTAGGAAAATCACTCGCATTAGGTACCGAAAGGGCGTTGGTAACGACACCAGCGTAACCAAGTCCCCGAACCCAAAATCTCTGGTTCCGTAGAACTGATCGATCTCTCCCAATCGATCGGTAAGGTTTCCGGTCTACCCTCCAAGAAAGACCGGTGGCGACTCCAAATGCATGCACAATTTGCACATGCCACCACGACCACACTGAAGGTCGAAAGCGATCGACTCTTATCGTCGAAGAATACTCCCGCCGCGATTTGGTATGGGCCTGGGAGGGCTCGCGCCGATCCAAGACCCGTGATCGGTAATCCATTAGCCGCGTCCGCTTCCGGACGGGTCGCGACAGCTGGCGACTCCACTGGGGACTTGTTCTAGAAACTATGGTTCTAGACCTCAAGTGGACTTAGGCCGTAATAAAAATTGAGTGATTTTTCTAACCCTACAGGCGCTCTTGAAGGTGAGGTAAGTCCGCTCACGATAGGTGTTATATGTTTTTGCAGATTGGAGTAATATGGGGTGTAGTCTGTGATTAACTTTATTTTACGCAGGTGTGGCGTAGGAATGTATGTTGTGTGGATGATTTGAAGTGCTGATTGATAAATTGTTGTGCATGACTTGCATTGTGATGATCACGACACATGGACACACACAACCGCGCCTAAAACCCCAGGCGCCGCCTTTAGGAACACAATAGAAGGAATTGAAAATGGAATCTCCGTGAGGAAAAACACGGGGTAATCCACTTCTCAATTCCGCTCGCTTCGAACTATGGATTGAGTCCCAATGCAACGATAGTTGTGCAATGGAATCGGCTCTTTCTAGAACTCGAGGTGGGAACCTTAACCTTAGGTGCCAAACCCTCTGATTTTTAGAAGTTCACCATCACTTGTCTCATGCGCATGTCTTTGGGCGGTTGGTACACCTAAAATCGCACATAAGTCGACGAGTTGGGTTGGTAAGACTCTCTATCCCTCAAAACTATTACAGTTCATATAAATATAGGCATTTCATTCATTGCATTCTGGTGATTAGATTAAATGCCATTTCAAGGATAGATGCATGTGTTTTTCCCAAATGTCCTTGATAGAAGACGAGGAGGATGATATCCCATGGCGAACACCGAGTGAGCAACAAAGGAGCCTACTATGAACATTATTGAGATATCGTCCAATGAAGATGACGAGTTGGGGCAAGTGATCCGGAAGTCACAGATCGAACTTGGGGCATCCTTAAACGTTAGGATCACATTCCTTGGTTTCATTTTCCATTACTAGTCCTCTTGTATAGGGTTTATTTTTATCGAGGCTTTCTCTATCTCACCCCTTAGAGTGATTGTATTAGGGATCTATTGGTGTATACATTCATATGGAACTCGGTTGTATTTCTTTTGACGGGTCATGGGAATGTGATAGTGGCATTTTCTCTAATCATCCGAATACTCCCAAGTCAAGTTTATAATTCCTTTAGAGGAAACTAAAGTTGAAAATCTTACACGACCTTTTTGGTCGTACAGGGTAATCCAACCCCAATTTCGCTAGAAGGAATTATACACTTGAATTGGTCCATGCATGTCATACGTCACTAAGTAATCCACGATAATTGATCAAGAGTATTGACGTTATTTCGAATTTAATGACGAGATAGATGTCCAAATTGCTCTCGTTCTTAACAAAACGGCCTTGATTTGGATGCCGTATCTTCAATTAAATTTAAAAACACGTCGTTATGCCTTGCATTTTTGACTAATTCGCTCTTCTGAATATTGGTCAAAAGCAATTATCGTGAATTACATTCCTTTCAATAGTATGCTTTCTTTCGAGGAATATTGATAAAAACTTTTCGCACAAGATTAAAACCCTTGTAAAAGTTCTTGTCATTATTAATTACGAGCAAGCATAAGATTGAAAGGGGTCTATGCTTTCTTTTTCAGATTATTCCTTTTGACTCGGTCTTTTCATTTGCAGGTGAAAAACAAGTAGCATAAAGAAATCTTTTCTTGGATAAGTCTGAGGCTATTCTTTCATCTGACCATGAGTGAGTTAGAAAATCAGAACACATCTACTCGACTTATTATGGATCGGCTCATCCAAGTCTAAGATGTCCGGATGCTCGAAGAAATGGATCATATAAAAGCTAAAACAAACACAGGGGCTTTCATTCATTCTTGCCCAAACCAGATCATACAATTCATTGGGGTGGAAAAGTAAAGCAGAAGTGAGCCCTAATCAACGACACAAAGGAGCCCAGCTGGCCCTCCAGGTTATGGATGCTTTGTTTATACGCACCACTCCGCGTATCATGGTCCGCAAGCCTGAGGTGGAGGCGTTTGCGTTCATCATTGACTGCAACAACCTGAGTCTCGTGATCTTCGGCGACTGCTTCCAAGTCCCGAACAAGTCCATTCTCACGAGTTATATCCTCGTTTATGCCGTTGAGCCTTTCTTCCAGCCACTCGCTCCGATTCCTTAGCAGGGCATTACGTCAATCGCGCTCATAGGTAGCCAGAGATAGAGCTAAGTCCTCCACCAGATTCCTCCTCTCGCGTAGCAATGTCGAAACCCGCTCTTTGGCGAACTCAACAGCCTTTTTGTGACTATCGGCCAGGTAGTCAGCCAACGCTAGGCGGTCGGACTGATCCTCATAACGGGCTCGCAAGACACGAGCCACGGTAACTCCCCGATGAGCAGCGCGGTAGACCTCCAAGGAGTTCGTAAAGAGCGTTGGAAAAATATTGTATTCCCTCCCCAACGCGGTACCCTCGAGGGAGGTGATGTCCAGGTCCCCGAACATGACTCTGATCTCATCCTCGGTTTCGGGATGATCGGCTATGTGAGCGTAGCCTCGACCCAAGAGGTTATAGAACTCTTTCCATCGAGTCAAAGCTTCGGCTGAGAAAGTGTGAACTTGGGAAGAAGCCATTTTCGACGGAGATGTGTGTAGTGGAGCGATTAGAGGATGGAAGCAAATTATATGAGAGCGTTAATCTCCCAAACACCAACTCCGCATTTTATAGCGTCTCGAGAGTGGAGAAAAGTTGCAGCAATAATGCTTGTGGAGCCGGGTTAATTAATGTAAAGCGAGGGCTGCTCCTCCCGTGAATCATCAGACATGTCCTGATCCGCAATTTCAGGCCTGACAAATTCGGTCTCGCCATTATTAAAGCTGGGAGGGAGGCGAGCGCAACTATCGAAGAAGCCGCGAAAGGATTGTGTTGTTCCATCACGCATGAAGCTGGGCGGCGAGTGAACAGCTCTGCCACTTAAAAAGAGAAGACAATGCTGAACAGGCATGACTATTGAGGAAAAGTGAAAGGCGAGCGCAACTATCGAAGAAGCCGCGAAAGGATTGTGTTGTTCCATCACGCATGAAGCTGGGCGGCGAATGAACAGCTCTGCCACTTAAAAAGAGAAGACAGTGCTGAACATGCATGACTATTGAGGAAAAGTGAAAGGCGAGCGCAACTATCGAAGAAGCCGCGAAAGGATTGTGTTGTTCCATCACGCATAAAGCTGGGCGGCGAGTGAACAGCTCTGCCACTTAAAAAGAGAAGACAGTGCTGAACAGGCATGACTATCGAGGAAAAGTGAAAGGCGAGCGCTACTATCGAAGAAGCCGCGGAAGGATTTGGTTACCCCTTCGTGTCGGAAAGCTGAGCAGGAGGTAAACAGTTCCGTCGTTTCAAAAACAGAACGCTGAACAGACCTAGCTTTCGAGGAAAAGGAGGCAACAAATCGAAAGAGCGAGTATACAAAAGAGAACAGAGAACCCCGAGTGACGAGTTCGTTGAAAGACCTCAAATTCTCTAGAATCAGATTCGACATCAAAGCCATGGAACTCAACATCGCCGGTGACGAACATCAAGATCGCAGTGGTGACGACGGCAGTGGCCACGACGCTCAACCCCGGAAAAGAAAAAGTCGCCAGCGCTACGCTCGGAAAGAAATCCAGGAGCTTGAAGCTTTCTTCGATGAATGCCCTTGCCCAAACGAGGAACAAAAGATTGAATTGGGCCAGAAGCTGGGAATGAATCCTATGAGAATCCATTTTTGGTTTCAGAATAGACGTTTCAGACTAGGTGTCCAACACAGGCGTAAGGAGATCACGGCCCTAAAAGAGCAGAACCAAAACCTTCAAATGGAAAACATGTGGTATGAGAAAATTCTCAGTACTATTACCTGCCCTGACTGCGGTGGCCCTACCACCCTCAGTAAATTGTTCCCCAGTAAGCCTTCTACGAAGATGGAAGGTGCTCATTTATCCCCCTGCTCCCTTGAGCCATCTCCGGTACAATCAGATCCTGCTAATGGCGCGCATGAGCAGATCGATCCTACAGAAATTATACCAGTGTCTTCGGAGGAAGAAGATACGTGTCGTTATGATCGGAGTCACCTCATCGAAGCCCATGAATCTCCTCCACAACAGCTTCCGGTAAGATCAGATACGGTTCAAGAGGAGTTAGAGGTTAGTCGGCAGGCTATCTACGCCACTCTGGACGACGAGAAGAAGAAATTCACTTGGCCCCCGGAGCTTCATCTCAAGTTCTTGGACGCAGTTCGACAGATAGGACTCGACTTCATAGGTCCGACAAGCATACTTAGGGTCATGAACGTACCGGGACTTACCAAGCAATTAGTCGCGAATCACCTTGGTTGCTACAGAAGGGCGTTAGGACAGCGTTATGCAGAACTGAATCCGAGCAATAGACTCGGCTGCGAACCCAGCACCCTTATGACAAATGAGGCCCGGTCGAATCTGGACGACTATTGGGGATTTGATCAGGATATCCTCGCGAGTCATTTCAATATTCCTCAAGAACACGCATCACAAGTGCAACGAGTAAGCACTCCTCCGTCCGAGCAGCAGCTAGTCAGTGTTCATCCTGTCGCAGATCAGCCCACCACGCCCAGTGCTCAAGGGTTTGCCCAATCAGAGCATATGGCTTCAGATGATCTAATGGGAGAAAGCTTGGAGCACTCTTATTTCCCTAATCCCCAAGTGGGAGATGCTTGTGGTAGTCAATCGATCAAATCTCCTCTTGTAATCCCAGACAAAGATGGAGGTTCCAGTTCGAAGAACCCGTCGGGCGATGCAGCTCAACCTACACATCAATCGTTCGAGGGGTCGGGTGATTTCTTCGATGAAGGACTTGATACCTGGTTCGATCAGTTGGAAGCTATTAAAGGTTGGCAACCATGATCTGCACTTGGTAATGGCACACCTAAGCTGAGGCCAGACTGGTTAGTCATTGGACATGCCCCAAGAAAGAAGGGGATGTACGCGAGAAGGATGTATCTCCTATTGTAAAGTTCTCATCGGTGCATGCGTTTGTTTCTTCAATAGCTAGAGTTGATTCTGCATAATGTTTTTCGCAAACGTCATCTCGTGTGTATACGGTAATTCCTTGTTATTAAGTTCAAGGTAAAATCAGCCCCGACGCGTGAAGGCAGAATTGATAGCATGAGTTACTAGCAGAATGTGATCGAGCTCGAAAGTGAAAGATTACTAGCGGCCCCAAACGCAATGACCGCAAAATCAGGGGCAATCTTTAAGTTTCGAGCAACTACAAATCTATTTCTCACGAGGCATTCAGGTCAATCAAATATAAAGCGTCGGGCTGTGAGAATGATGCGTAGTCAATCTGTTGACACAGGCGAAAAAGGAGTCGCGTAGATCCGAAAGCAAAAACCTTTCTTGGCTAGTCAACAATGCAGAATGAAAGAGCATATATAAACAAACTCGCATTTATTTCATTCAGCAGGAAAGTTTACAAGTGGATCACTGAGGGGGAGCAGTAAACCCAAAATGAGTTCTGACAAGCATCACAAAAAAGCTTAACTGACTCTCCATGCTATCCATGCCTTGCTTACAACCCACACTCCGGGAATCGAGGTCTACAAGCTTGAAGAAAAGGAGACGACATTTCTCCTTAAGTTCGTTCACCTTGGTGTCATAGTACTCGAACTCAAGCTCTAAGTCATGAGCCAGCACCCTCCCGCGAGCTATATCCATGCTCAGGTCTTCAAGCCTTTCCTCCAACCAGGCACACTGGAACCTCAGCACGAAGTTGTGCTGGTCTTGCTCAAAGGCGGTGTCAAAAAGAGCCAGACGCTCCACCAAGTTGTCCCTCTCACGGACCAGCATCGAAACCTGGGCGTGGGCGTATTCAACAGCCCTTTTATGGTTATCGGCCGTCAGCATGGCCAACATCAGGGACTCAGTTCGGTCCTGATAACGGGCTCGCACGATACTAGCCAAAGTGACCTCCCGGCTAGCAACTTCGTAAGCCTGCATGAAATTGTTAAAGAGAGTTGGGAAGATCACAAACTCCCTTTGCAGTTTCGTACCTTCAATACACGCAGTATCCAGGGCCGGAATCAGAGTACGAACTTCAACCTCAGCTTCAGGATGATTGTTTATGTAGCCATAACCCCTACCCAAGAGGTGGTAAAATCTCTCCCATTGGGTCGAAGCTTCAGGTAAGGCAACAGGCATAGAGGAGGAATCCATATGCGATGGAATGACGGAGAAGAGAGTGAGAATGTGAAGAGTGTTTGAGAGGCTGAGTCTGATAAGGCTAAAGTGTTAATCTTCTTGACATCAATCTATCACCTTATAAATGCTCGAGTACAGGGAGAAGTGGTAATAATATTTTATGTGCAGTAGAGCCAAGCGGGTTTCGTTAATGCATCCCCGATGAGTCACGAATCCACCACCGTCCTGTGATCTCGGGTTTTACGAAACATAATGGCGCCGAAAGGTGGGCAGGCTTGTTACTCTAGAGACTGGGCCAGGGGGACAAGCGTAGTGCTCGACAAAGCGAAATCAACGCAAGAGATCTTCAGGCTCCGTTCACGTAGAAAAGAGCAAAAAAGGACAAAGTGGGAATTACGAAGCCTTGAGAAAAACGTTCGTCAAGTAGCCATCACAAAAGGACGAAGTGGGAATCTCGAAACATTGAGAAGAGCGCTCGTCGGGTAGCCATCACCTTTGATCGAAGAACGGTGATCCGGCTCCTTTAACCTCTCAGAATTTGCAGAGAAAGTGAAGATCCAAGGAGGAACAAAGAAAGCTGAGTTAACGGAAAATCAAACAGTGATATCCCGGTCAAAATGTTCAAGGGATTCTGTCATTTACTGGAAGCGCCAGACTTGGAGGTCTCCGAGCTTGAGCTGCTGGAAGAGTTTGAAGATCTCAGGACCGAACCTGACACGAGGGCCATGGAGACCGATCCTTCTAATGATGAAAGCCGCGGCTTGGTTAACGAGAACAGTACCCGCGACGGTTATCAGCGTCAGAAAGGGGAATATCTCAAACGCAACACTTCAGGTCAAGTCCATAAACTCGAATTGTTTTTCAGGGAATACCCCTATCCGGACATGGAACAGAAAATCAAAATGGGCCAGGAGATAGGGTGGGAGCCTCGGAAGGTCAAGTGCTGGTTTGAAAACAAACGAACCCGGCTGAAGCAGCAACGCGATCGGCACGAGTTAGCGGTTGTAAGGGAGGAAAATGAAAAGCTTCGAATAAAAAACACTCAGTACAAAAAAGCTCTAAGCATCGCTATTTGCCTGGAGTGCGGTAACCCTGTTCCCACGGACGGAGTATTCACTGAAGAGCCAGATCTGGGGGTTTATAATGCTCATTTGTTGCAATGCCCTTCGCAACATCTTTCGGAACAGGCGGGTACCGCCGAGGATCTACAAGAGGAAACTAGTGCTATAAGGTCAAAGTCGACGCCCATTGTGGAAGGGAACATGCGTCATGACAAGTCGGGTCCGCTCGATGATGAACTCACCATCATGACCAGCCGATCTGAGACCACTAAATCCCCTCCAGAGCAACCTCCAACACGACCAGATTCCGAGAAGAGTAACCGCCAAGTTGCTGACACCACTTCGGCTAGCAAGAAAATAAGATTTCGTTGGACCCCGGAGTTTCATAGCAAATTTGTTGATGCAGTTCAACAGTTGGGGATCAGTTTTGCTTGCCCATTGCGCATACTCGAAATCATGAACGTGCCGGGACTGACTAAAAATATGGTCAAGAATCACCTTTGGCGCTACAAGAAACTACTGAGAGATGGACGAGCGTCGCTAGACCAAGATAGAGGCGGTTCAACACGACCAGATTCCACGAAGAGTAGCCGCCGAGTTGCCAACCCTACTTCGGCTAGCAAGAAAACAAGGTTTTATTGGACCTCGGAGCTTCATAGCAAATTTGTTGATGCAGTTCAACAGTTAGGGATCAGTTTGGCTCGCCCATCGCGCATACTCAAGATCATGAACATGCCGGAATTGGATAGAAATAAAGTCAGGAACCACCTTTGGTGCTACAAAAGACTACTGAGAGATGGACGAGTGGCGCTAGACCAAGAGAGAGGCAGTTCAAGTTTAAACGATGAGCATGGCTGTGATCGCAATCCTCATGAAGCAGGAAGCATCCAATCACCTCTTAACACCGATGGGACTGACAATTACACGGTCGATTGTTCAGGCATCAATCAGAGTACTCCCATGGGTTATCCCAGTACTCCTCAGGAGTATGTACCGCAATTTCAGCAAATCGGGACTCCCCAGTCTGAGCACCGACTGGCCGTTAATACTAGTCCTACAGCGGATCTAACACTGGCAGGAGATGCACATACAATCTTGCGAGACGATTACGGAGATTCCGGCTCGAAGAATCAGGTGGTCCATGACGAAAATGGCAAAAAGATTCCTTCTCCAGTAGTCGACAATACTCAACCTGAGTGTCAGTCGCTCGATGGTTCAGACGATCTCCTTGAAAACATCTATTCTTGGTTCGATCGGCTGAATTCCCCCCTGAGTTACCCTGGTACTCCCCAAGAGTATGTACAACAATTTCAGCAGGTATGGACTCCCCAATTTGAGCACCAACCGATCGTTAGTGTTATTCCTACGGCGAATCCAGCATCGGGTACAAACCTACTGGACAACGATGAAAATACCAACTCGAGAAGTGAGGTTGTTCATGTCGAAAGTAGTGTGAGGAACCCATCGCCAACGGTTGAGGATGCCCGACTTGGGCGTCAATGGCTTGAAATTTCAAGCGAGTCCCTCAGTGAGCAACTCGGCGTGTGGATCACGCATAAACCGAGAAACCAGGTTGTTCATGCCGAAAATGGGAGAAGTCCGTCACCAGCAATTAAGGATGCTCAACTTGGACGACTCGAGCGGTCGGACGATCTCCTGAATGAGCAACTCAGCCTATGGGTCAAGCATTTTGGAACAAGTGCATCTTCGCAGTCGTGACCGGTACCGGCGACCGGACATCTGGTTCGAAGCTCGTGTGCTAAATCATTAGAAGGCTCAGGAGAGTGAGAGGTGAATACATCGAATGAATGTGTTATGGATTTCGTTGTAAAGTTCCCGCGGGAACATTGTAATTAACGCTGAAAACTAACCGCTCTGAGTGTCAACATTACCCTTTGAACGTCTTCTAGCCAAGGGCCATGGATTAATCACTTAATCCGTGGAGCAAATTCCATGAACGATGACTATCACCCGCGGAGCATAATGGGATCTACCCCCATTCAGCACGAAATACGTTTGGTCACGAAGCCTCCCATTTGGTAAAACGATGTATCGTTCCTAAACGATCTTCAACCGAATACCAAAGTAATGTCTCATTTCTTTCCCTTCTCAGGTGTTAAACGTGGATAAATCACCCAAGGAGCCATCTGTTCAAATAACAAAACAGACGTTGCCCAACCGGGGGCAGCTGAACCATTGATATTGCAAATATTCCAAGCATGGATAAGCGGATTTGATAGACGTGGTTCATATCAATACGCGACGTCAGAACGGGATGAGAACCAAGAGTAAAGTTGTATTGTCCCAATTTGTCTTCAATTTGGGAATATGAGTTAGCACTTGCTATTTATCCTTGATAGGGACTCACCATCAAGGAGGACAAATTTTGACAACCTGTGTGCACTCGCAGGGGCACACGACCGAGGGTAAGATGTATCGTTCTAATTTTTTGAAAAATTCATGAACGAACAATAACATGTTTCTTCCGCATTTTCAGGGATCTCCAGTCGCGGGGGACAGGTAAGTATCCCTTTCCCCAATCCATTGAAAATGTTGAATAAAAAATAGAGAAGAAAAGAAAAGCTTTTAGAATCTGATGTCTAGAAAAGACATAGGATTCTAACTTCATTGGCATTCATGTTTTGAAACATGAGGTTATCTGAACATGCATTGGGCATCATAAAATCCCATTGACGGGTAAAATTTTTGGAGAAAACGAAAGAGATTTTTCCAATCAAAAGTTGTTCAAAACTTTCAAAAGGACGTTTTCTCAAAAGACGAGAGGCAAAGCCTAGTCCAAACACGTCCTATACACACTTAAGAGAGAAATGGAGCGGATAAGACAGCAGAATCTGGACCTACGGAAGTAGGGACCATTCGCAGCGATTACATGGGTTGGGACGACGGAGGCATTCGTTTCATATCCCCCAAACACTACAGGTGACCGTTGATAACCCCTTTGAACGGCGGTTTTCATTCTTAACCCTGTCAAGAACCACCCCACATCGGGGCAAAATGGAGGTGAGTCCAGCAGCATCAGGAGAAAATGGTTAGAAATTTTCTTGCTCGGACTAACATTAATCTTTGTGTGTTGTTTATATGGTAATCCAAGTGCCATAGGATGATGAGAAGCATTCATTTCTCTATCCCACACACCGAATCCTTTGCATAGCCAAGTTGAGCCTGCAGAATCATTTCATAAACCCGTTGGTGATCATTGCACATTCCAAGACGGATGCAGCATCACTTCAGAAACGAAGAAGTTCAAGACTTAGGGTTTGCAAAAGAATTCCTAAGTTAATGTTTAACCTTGTTAGACCTTTGATCATAGGTCTAACGCGATCCTATGAAGATGAGAAAAAGTGGGATTTCAAAAATCAATGAGAAAAATCCACGGCATCGAGAAAAAGCAAAGTGCCTGGTAAAAGCAAGGCCGATGCTCATGAAAGCTGTTTGCTTGATCCCCAGTGAAACTTGGATGAAAAAAAAAAAAATTCTTAAAGGAGTCAAATAAAAAAAAGCTGCTCCCCAAATGCTGCCAAGCACAGAACAAAGACATGGAGAGAGTCGGTCTCTGAATGCAACAAGGGACGCTCTCTAAAGAGCTGGTGCACACCTCAAAATCGGTTGTACACCTCAAAAACTAAAGATGCAGAAAGGAAAAGACAGGAGGTAAATCAGTAATGATCACCAATGTCAAACTCGTCATGAATTCTGGGCCAAAAACAAGCCTTTTTCGGTCCCCAATCCTACCAACATCATAACCCTGAAACAGTCTTCTCTGACTAAGACACTTGGGTTAACATACAGCTCAGCTCGAAGAAGTACGAGCAAGACTATTTCTTTCTCATTTTGCAGGGTTATTGACTTGTAAACCCGGAGTAGATGGTGAAAACTTTCATTCAATGACCTTGACTCAAAAGTGAGTCCCCCTTGAAGACCAATATCCAAGCCCAACATTACGGTCCCGTGGAAGACCTCCCGACCGATCAAAATGTATGCGCTGCGAATGATCCTAAAACCTAGGCACGGGTTAGTAGGGAATCGAGTGTATCCCCTATAAAAAAACACGATCGCAAAACAGGTGAGAAGACCTCATTGTCGAGAAATATTCCAATTGATGTTTTGAACAAACTCTTTTTGGAATTTTCAAACTGTTGATCCAGATTTTCCGTGCAAGGGATTTGTGATCACATTTGCATGTTGCAAGAATGCTTTGGATAACCCCCAGCATCAAAATGCACATTTCATGATTAAAACTTAAATCATACGGTTTTGTCAAAATGGACAGCCGTGGTCTTCCCAAAGATTACTAACGTTTTCTTGGTGAAGAAAAATCTTTCAGGCTCAAACTTATGCAGGATACTTGGAGAACCCAACTCCCATAATGTCGCCTCAACAGACTCAAGTGAAGTTTTGTCAAAATAAAATCTTTCACTGCTTCAAAAAACTGAATTCCCGACAAACTTCGGGGTCTCAAAAAAAGGGGAAGAAAAATCCTTTTAAAAGAAAAAGTCCTATCAGACGTGGAGAACCCTCGTCCCAGGACCCATTTTCAAAATATCAAACAGTCTCATCGGACGTGGAGAACCCTCGTCATGAGACCCCTTTTCAAACATGGTAGATACCGCCTGAAGGGTCAACACAAGGTAGAAACCGCCTGAAGGGTCAAACTCAAGGTAGAAACCGCCTGAAGGGTCAAACTCAAGGTAGAAACCGCCTGAAGGGTCAACTCATGGTAGATACCGCCTGAAGGGTCAAACCAAGGTAGATACCGCCTGAAGGGTCAACACATGGTAGAAACCGCCTGAAGGGTCAACTCAAGGTAGATACCGCCTGAAGGGTCAACTCAAGGTAGAAACCGCCTGAAGGGTCAACACAAGGTAGATACCGCCTGAAGAGTCAACACAAGGTAGATACCGCCTGAAGGGTCAAACTCAAGGTAGAAACCGCCTGAAGGGTCAAACTCATGGTAGATACCGCCTGAAGGGTCAGCACAAGGTAGAAACCGCCTGAAGGGTCAAACTCATGGTAGATACCGCCTGAAGGGTCGGCACAAGGTAGAAACCGCCTGAAGGGTCAAACCAAGGTAGAAACCGCCTGAAGGTTCAACTCAAGGTAGAAACCGCCTGAAGGGTCAAACCACGGTAGATACCGCCTGAAGGGTCAAATATGGTAGAAACCGCCTGAAGGATCAGCCTAATGGTCCGATCCACCATACAGATCAAAACCTTGACAAATTCCAAACACGGAAAGAGTCGTTTCCCTAGGTAAACCTTACAGTAGGTGAACCATTTCTGATTCGATCCACCATACGGATCAAAATCCTTGGCAAATCCCAAAGTGTGGGACGCGCCTTCCTTAGGTTCCTACCAGTTAGGAATCCCATAATGGTATGACCTACCATACAGGTCAGAGCTTAATCTCCCTAGGATATTCTGAATGACGAGTCCTAGGTATCTGCTTGAAAGTTGTCGCAACCGGCAGCATCAGACAGGTGAGCTTCAGGTAAGCCTCTCTCACTCCGGCCCATGTTCAAATTGTTAAAGCAAACCGGGGATTAATTTGAGCTTTCATCAAAGGGCCTTAAGCGATCCAATGTCGTAGCATTTCTTCTCTCATTTTCCCAGTTGAGTCGGTTAGAAATCAGGTGCCACCTTATCTTTGAGAGAAACCTCTAACGAGATTCCTCTCAAAGAGGGGCAGCTGTTGACACCTGATTTTTGACCATTTATTATTGTGATTTTTATTCTTTAAAATTAATTAAAAATATCAAAAAAGGTCATAAAATCACAAAATCAACTTTGGAAGCCTTGGCCTAGCCTAGGGGACCAATTTTGAACAAAAAATATTTTTTGGTATTTTATAATATTTTTCGAATTTATTTAATTATAAAAATACCCAAAAAATCAGAAAAATACCATTCGTGGTCAGAAAAATACACAAAAATATTCAATAATTTTGTTTTAATTTCATCTTCAAGTGTGTCACCTTAAATCTTGAAAATTCGGCTCGGGTCACTATGTTTCTTCACAAACATAAACTCGAACCGAGCAAAAAATTCCTTTGCGAGTCTTTTAGTTTTCAATTCTCACTTTTTATAAGCTATGACATTGGATTCTAAAGTCTTAAAGTGCAATTAGGTCAATTTGCCCTCCAATTTAATCAATTTTTACCAAAAGGGCTTAATTGCACATTTTTCTTTCAATTAGTCCCCGGTTTCACGGATGTATACGTATGCTCTACGTATTTATACGTCATACGTATTTATACGTTATGCATATTTGTACTGTTTGGTAACCTCTTTAACTCTTGTAATAATAATAATGGTTATTATTTTTAACACCTTTGTTAGTGCTTTTTTTTTTTTTTAGCATTTTTGTATTGTGAGTGCTATTGTTAGTGTTATTTTTAAATAGCATTTTTGTATTATAAATTGTGAGTGCTATTGTTAGTGCTATTTTTAAATGACATTTATTTATCATAAATTGTGAGTGCTATTGTTAGTGCTATTTTTAAATGACATTTATTTATCATAAATTGTGAGTGCTATTATTAGATAGAATTTATAATTGTTAGTGCTATTTTTAAATAGCATTTTTGTATTATAAATTGTGAGTGCTATTGTTAGTGCTATTTTTAAATAGCATTTTTGTATTATAAATTGTGAGTGCTATTGTTAGTGCTATTTTTAAATGTCATTTATTTGTGAGTGCTATTATTAGATAGAATTTATAATTGTTAGTGCTATTTTTAAATAGCATTTTTGTATTATAAATTGTGAGTGCTATTGTTAGTGCTATTTTTAAATAGCATTTTTGTATTATAAATTGTGAGTGCTATTGTTAGTGCTATTTTTAAATGTCATTTATTTGTGAGTGCTATTTTTAGATAGAATTTATAATTGTTAGTGCTATTTTTAAATACAATTTATTGGAAGGTATTTTTGGCTATAAAAGGATGGCAAGAGTTTTGAGGTTGGAAGGGGAGAGACATTTTGTAGAGTGTGCAAATTTTTGAGAGCTTAGAGAGAAGAACACAAACACTCTCTATATTCTCATAATCTTGAGTGAGCAAAATATACTAAGTTCGGAATATTGATTCCGCATATTGCTAGCACAATTGTTGTGGAGTTATTCGTCGTCTCCCCGTTCGTCAATTGGTGGTGCGTCCGAACTAGATGCCTAACACTTGTGGAGGCTGAGATCGAAGAACATCGAACCGACACCTCCGTTCAAGCACGCTACGAGAGGTAATCTATTTACTCCCTTTGAGGCTTTGTGATTTTTTTTCGATTGAAATGCACGAAGTACGCCTCTGGAGATACATGTGTGGGTTGTTATTTATTTCCGCTACGTGTTACGTGGATCCCAACAGTGGTATCAGAGCCAATCCTTAGGTGTTTTCGTGCATTTAATTGATTTTTTACAATTTTTGCAATACTACGGCCAATATGTATTAACGAATTGTTCGTCTTACATGGCTAATGGAGATTGATTATTTTATATGATAAATTAATCAACGTAGCAAAAATTGAGACTAAATCAATTTTGAATCGAAAATTTATGGCTATCTTATTTTACGTAAAAATTCTGAATATGATTCAACGTAGAATTTTTATTGTGCCTTCCTAAGTTTTAAATTGTGAATTTATTACTTACGTGAAAGGGTGGTGATCATGGAAAAATCCCTAATCAATGTGATTGATGTATATATGAATGTATGATGATTATTTATATATTTGGGATTGTAATTATTAAATGGAGGCTGCGTACTCCTTTTATTTTTCATGTAATCTTTATTTTTAGCATAGTCAATTGTTGATGTAAATGCTACGAGGATTACGTGGAGGAGCCTTTTAAGTCGGCGAGCTCTTTGGGGCCCAATTCTTGAAGAGTTCAAGAAACCAAGAAGAAGCGAAGAGCGGCTCTCCGTTATTAAAATATTAAAATGATTATATGTGGTCTCATTGGCTCGAGACCCATTAAATCATAATTCCATGATCACCACGTAGGATAGATATTTATGTGATTGACATCTATTTATTTATTATGATTACGTGAGCATGTTAAACTGGTTAATGTGCAAAGTCAGACTTACCTCACCCAAAATTGTGCCTGCATGAAATCCTAGTTAGGAAAATCACTCGCATTAGGTACCGAAAGGGCGTTGGTAACGACACCAGCGTAACCAAGTCCCCGAACCCAAAATCTCTGGTTCCGTAGAACTGATCGATCTCTCCCAATCGATCGGTAAGGTTTCCGGTCTACCCTCCAAGAAAGACCGGTGGCGACTCCAAATGCATGCACAATTTGCACATGCCACCACGACCACACTGAAGGTCGAAAGCGATCGACTCTTATCGTCGAAGAATACTCCCGCCGCGATTTGGTATGGGCCTGGGAGGGCTCGCGCCGATCCAAGACCCGTGATCGGTAATCCATTAGCCGCGTCCGCTTCCGGACGGGTCGCGACAGGGCATAATCGTAATTTTGAATAATTCGGGAAAATTTACCCTTAAAAGGGGTAAATTTGTCATTTTAGACGAATTGGGAAGTCAGAAGACAAGGGAAATAGGATTGGCCATCAATCCAATCCATTTCCTATTTTTCGGGAATTTCCAGAATTTTCCTGGAATTTAAAAGTGATTTTACCCTTGGAAGGGTAAAGTCGTCATTTGGACAAAGACGAGAACCGAAGACCTCAAATATTAGGGTTGGTCGTCCACCTGACCCAAACCCTAACTTTAAGCAATTTTCAGAACTCGATTGAGACAAAAAATACAATTTTCCCCTTGAGGGGCAAAATTGTCATTTTGAGAAAAGAGGCGGGACTCGAAAACCCAAACCTAAGAATTGGTCGCCTACCCGACCCTAATTCTCACCTTGGCATTATCGGCCTTATCTCACATACACAGTAGAGGCGACTTACCCCTAAAGGGTAATGTCGTCGAGTCTTGGAAGAACGGATAAGAAACCCCAAAAATAGGGTTGACCAGTTGTCTGTGGTCAATCCTCGATTTTTGGGGATTTCTGTAGTGTCTAGGATTTTCCCACAATTTTTCCACAATTTTTTTGGAATTTTCTGGAATTTTCTAGCATTTTTTAGGATTTTCTGAAATTTTTCGATTTTTTTTTATTTTTTTTAAATCATTTTCTGATTTTTTTATTTAAAAAAGAATATTATCCGGGCCGGGTTGGGTGACCCGGCCCACGGCCCGCGGCCCAGCGCGGACCCGGGTCCGCGTGACCCGCATCCAAAACGGCGCCGTTTATACTCCTCCCGCTCAAATTTTTAAAATCCCGCCTAAATCGAATCAAAGGCTCTGATTGCGCCACTGTTGACACCTGATTTTTTATTAGTCTTTCATAGTTTATTTTTTAAAAATTCATAAAAAATATATAAAAAGTTAAAAAATTAAAAAATCATCTTTGGTAGCCTTGACCAAGCTAAAGGAACCATTTTTGACAAAAAATAATTTTTCAATTTTTTAATATTTTCCAAAAATAGAAAAATACATGAAAAATGAAGAAAAATAGCATTCGATGTCGTAAAAATATAGAAAAATAGTCAATATTTTTATTTTAATTTTCTTTTCATTTTGAACTCATAAATAGTCAAAATTCAAGTTCAATTGCATGTGTTTCTTCACGACGCATAGAGTTGAATTTGGCAAAAAAAATATCATTCGAGTCTTTTAATTTGTAAATTTCTACATCTTTTTTAGTCTTGATGTCCAATTAGATCGACCACCATCTACAATAAATGCCCCTTGCTGAATATTTTCGTTTTTGTTTCACATGATTTCATGGTGTAAAACGCCGAGTGGATCCCCAAATATAATCGGGTCGGCATGAGCTCGATAGCTCGTCCAAGACCAAACCAGGGCACGGCGAACCCCATGTGAGTACTCTCGAACTCCTGCGATGCTTCCTAATGCTTTTCTTAGGTTAGATCGAGTGTAGAACGGCCAGGACAGCTAAATTATTCTTGAGCTGTGATTGATAAATAGGGCATTATTAGGAATGCCATGTGATTTATTTGCATATCTAGATTCCTTGAGTTGCGCATTTTGTTACTGATTGTGATTGCTAGGATAATCACTCCTATCTGCATGAATTTCTAGATTTAGGGTTCATACCTTACTCATCCGCATGAATCTCAAGTTAGAAAATTCAGTCAACTTAGGTACCGAAAGGGCGTCAACTCTGACGGTTGGCGTAACTAAGTCCCCGAAATCATTTCTCTGGTTCTCGCAGAATTGAATAGAAACTCCCAACTATTCGATTGGGTGGTCCAATCATACCCTAAAAAAATGATTGGTGGCGACTCCATGGCATGCACACTTAGCACATGTCACTAGACCACACTGAAAGTCGATCACGCATACCTCCGTTGCGATTTGGGTAATGGGCCTTGGGAGAGGCCCGCGTCCGACCAGACAGGACGGCCCATTAGCCCTCGAGAGCCCGACAACCTCAAGAGGGTCCCGACAGACTGGCGACTCCACTGGGGACTGGTTCTTAACCATTTAGTGGACTTGAGCCGATTAAAAAGTTCATTGATTCTTCTAACCTAATTTTATGCAGATTCTCTCGAAAGTGAGGTGTATATGCTAACGAATGTGTTAGATGTTTTTGTAGACGGGAGAAATAAGGGGTGTAGTGCTTGTTAACTTTGTTTTATGCAGGCAAGAGTTTTGGATGTATGATTGTGTGGATATTTATATTGAAGCGGTGATTGTTAAATAAAATGCATGTTTATTGCTTTAACACGACACAATGAATACACACAATTGCGCCTAAAACCCCAGGCGCCCTCTTTAGGAACACAATAGAAGGAATTGAAAATGGAATCTCCGTGAGGAAAAACATGGGGTAATCCACTTTTCAATTCCGCTCACTTCGAACTATGGATTAAGTCCCAATGCAACGATAGTTGTGCAATGGAATCGACTCTTCCCAGAATTCGAGGTGAGAACCTTGGCTTTAGGTACCAAGCCCTATCTTTTGATTTTTAGGAGTTTTCCCTCACTTGTCTCATGCGTTTGTCTATGGAAGGTTAGTATACCTAACACTGTACATAGAAGCTTGATTTTCTCTTAAGTTTGGTTGGTAAGACTTTTCTATCCCTCGAACTTGTTACAGCTCATAATCATTATATTCATTGCATAATTCCGGTGATTGGATTAAATGCCATTTTGAGGATAGATAGGTGTGTTTTCCTCCCAATGTTCTTGATGGAAGACGAAGATGGTGTCATCCCATTACGAGTGCCAAGTGGACAAGAAGAGCCTGCTATGGACATCATTGAGGTATCATCTAATGAAGATGACGATTTGGAATAGGTGATTCTGAAGTCACGTCTCAAAGATCGAAACTGGGGCATCTCTAAGTAGTTAAAAACAGGTAGAGAAGAGAAGTCTTTTTGTGGATAAACGCGGTGGGAGGTTCCTTTATTCGATCATAAGCAAGATTAAAAAATCAAGATGTACACGCTCGAATCATCAATGTCAAAGAGCAGCTTGCCTAGGTTGAGAGTGGTCAGGTGTTCGAGAAAGTCAGCCATACAGAAGTTGAGACACACATATTAGAGCTTTCATTCATTTCGCTCAATCGAGGGACCTTAAAAGCAGATCATACAGATCATCGAGGTGGAAAAGTAATACCGAAATGAGCCCTAATTAGCATCACAAAGGAACCCAGTTGGCCCTCCATATTATTGATGCTTTGCCTATACTCACCACCTCGAGACTCGAGATCTACAAGCTTAAGAAGAAGGCGTTTACATTCCCCTTTAAGCTCGGCAACCTTGGCCCCGTGATCTTCGGCGGCTATTTCCAAGTCCTGAACTAGTCCTCTCCCATGGGCTATATCCGCGGTAATGCTGTCAAGCCTTTCTTCCTGCCACTCACATTGAAACTTCAACACGACATTACGACGGTCGTGCTCATAGGTGGTCAGGGATAAGGCCAAGCGCTCCACCAAATTTCCCCTCTCGCGAAGCAACATCGAGACCCGCTCGTTGGCGAACTCAACAGCCTTTCTGTGACTATCGGCCACAAGGTTGGCTAACACCAAGCAGTTGGACCGATCCTCATAGCGAGCTCGCAAAACGTGAGCCACGGTAACTTCTCGATGAGTGACACGGTAAGTCTCTAAAAAGTTTATAAAGAGGGTTGGGAAGATTCTATATTCCCTCTCTAAATTAGTGCCCTCAATAGAGGTGGTGTCTATTTCCACGAGCAAAATGCGAATTTCATCTTCAATTTCTGGGTGATCGGCTATATGAGCATAGCCTCGACCTAGGAGGTTATAGAGTTTTTCCCACTGGGCCAAAATTTCAGCCGAGAAAGCACGAATAGGAGAGGAGGTCATTTTCGTTGGAGTGAGGGAGAAGAAGATGGGTGTGGTAGAGTGATTAAAATACGAAAAGGAAATTATATAAGAGCGTTAATCTTCTCTGCATTAACTCCTCCTTTTATAGCAACTCGAGGATGAAGAAAGGTCACAGCAATAATGCTCATGGAGCCAAGTTAATTGGGTAAAGCAATGATGGCTCTTTCGGTGAACCATCAGATCCGTCCCAGTCCGCGATTTCAGGTTTGATAAACCTAAAAAAGTTGTAAAAAGATATGTCAGTGCCACCATATTAAAATTGAGCGAGAGTTAAGCGCAACTATCGAAAAAAGTTGCAAAAGGATTTGGCGGTCCCATCATATTAAAAAACTGAGCGGGAGGCGAGCGTAGTTCCACCTTTTTGAAAATAAGTGGGAGACAGACATGGATATCGAGAAAAGGAAATCGATTTGGTGTCCCTCCACGTTGAAAAGAAGAAAGAAGACGACAAAGCGAGAAATACGAAATCTTGGGAGAAACGCTTGCCTGATGATCTTCATCCATGTTTAAAGAACGTTTCCTGGGCATACAGAACCACTCAAAAGAAAATTTAGAGAGAGTGAGCATACATGAGAGAGTAGAGAACCCTGAGTGAGCAAAAATTGATCGAACATTTTTCGATCCAACATGTTTGAGGGTTACCGTCAGTTGCTAGCGGCGACTGATCCAAAAATCTCAGAAAATGAACTATTGAGAGATCTCGAAGATTCCAGGATCGCGTCTGGTACCAGAACCACAGAACCCAACCCTTTCGGCAACGAAGTTCAGGATCTCAGCAGCGACGACAACAGCAGCAGCGATGGTCAATCCCGGAAAAGGAAACGTCGCCAGTGCCACACTCAGAATGAAATCCAAGAGCTTGAAGCTTTCTTTAGTGAATGCCCTCTCCCGAACATGAAACAAAGAAATGAATTGGGCCAGAAGCTAGGGATGAAACCTTTGAGGGTCAAGTTTTGGTTTCAAAATAAGCGAGCCAAATTGAGGGCTCAACACAGACGTCAAGAACTTGCGATTCTAAAGGAGGAAAACGAAAAGCTTCGAGCGGAGAACATGAGGTATAAGAAAGCTCCCAACACTATCGCTTGCCTTAATTGCGGTGGCCCTGTCACTCTCGGCGAAATGTTCCTTGATAAGCCTTATATGAGGATTGAAAATGCTCATTCACCACCCCACTCCCTCGAACCATCTTTGATACAATCGGATTTTGTTGGAGATATGCATGAACAAATCAATTCTACGAAGTCAATACCGATGCCTTCTAAAGGATGGGATATGCGTCACCATGATTGGAGTTTCCTTAACGATGAGCTTACTATCACGACCGACCAATCCAAAGCTGATGAATTCCCTCCACAACAATTTCCGGCTCGATCAAATCCTACTGGAAATAGGCCAGAGAGCAATAGCCAAGTTGTCAACACTGTTCCGGGTCGCAAGAAGACGAGGGTCAATTGGTCTCCCGAGCTTCATCTCAAGTTCCTTAGTGCAGTTCAGCAACTAGGGATCAACTCAGCATATCCAACGCGCATACTTGAGATCATGAACATACCAGGACTCACTAAAGATGGAGTCGCGAGTCACCTCAAGAGCTACAGAAGGGCGCTAAGACAGTGCCACACAGCACTGAACCTGAAAGAACTCAACTTGTGCCTAAACACTAGGCATGGCCACAACTACAATGCCCCTGAAGTAAGAAATACCCTGCCGAATCTAGGCACCGACCAAGCTGGTAGCAGCACCATCGACTACTTGGGCGCTAATCAGAATATTCCCCCGAATCATCTCAGCACCACTCAAGAGGATATGCCACAAGTGCAGCAGGTACGAACTCCTTGGTTTGAGCAGCAACTTTTCGTTAGTGCTCTTCCTATTGCCGATCAACATATTGCGCCTAGTGTTCAAAGATCTGCCTGGCTTGGGCGTATGATTTCGGAAGATCAAGCGGGGGGATGGTCTGAGGATTTTTGTTTCTCCCATCCCCAAATGGAAGGTGCTTTTGATAGTGAACCGATCAATCATCCTCTTATAATCTCGAGCAATGACGAAGGTTCTAGCTCGAAGAATCAGATCGCTCACAACAGAAACAGGAATCCTTCGCCGCCAAGCGATGATGGTCAACCCGAATATCAGTTGCTCGAAGAATCAAAAGATTTCCTTGATGAGGAGCTCCATATCTGGATCGATCAGTTTAAAACTGATGGACTTATGAAGTTATGATCCAAAATGGCGATTATATATCTGATTCATGGTGTAACTGGCTGATCACCGAGAATCTTCAAGGGACCTAGGCACATGTGACTGGATGTATCATTAATCTTTCTGTCATAAAGTCTTCCATGCGAGATAATCTTCCTTAATGCCTAGAGTTAATCTGGGGCAGCGATCAGTACTACCTGCGAGCATCATCATGCTCGAGTGCGACAATCCCTTGTTAGATTAGAGTCGAGACGAATCAATTGAACGCCACGAAGAAAAACATTTAAAGGCTTCACATAGGAAAATGTGAGTAAAAGCCCGAGCGAGCTCAAAGACGGTTAGCTCTGTATCGTTCCAAGGGACCTTTAGTCGTTATGAACTCTAAATTGAGCTTGTTTCATTCTCAATGGGGGTCGCTAACTGCTTCGAGAATTTTATAACAAAAAATGAACCAGTTAGGGACGCCAATAGTGATGTGTCTTGGTAGTCAGTGAAATGGCAGTGGTACGAAACGTCAGGAGTTCGATCTCGGGATTGAAAAATCGTTTTATCAGTTGGTCTATCACTCGATGAAGTTCAAAGAGATTCGACGCAGATGACTATAGAACTTGGGGCAATTCGAAAATCATCGATTCATTTTCATCAAGCGGCGAAGTTGGTATTGTAAAATGTGAAGCGCGCAAATGACAAATCCGAAGCAGAAGGAGATGAATCATGATTCGCTTATCCAAGGTCGGGATTTCAACCTTCGACTAAAGCCAAATCTAGCATGAGTTTTTGATCTCGCCCACTCGACAAAACCCATCTCTACTGAAAATGGGGGCAAACCATTCCTACATCCGGAAAGCATGTTGAAGCCGAAGACATCAGATTCATCGTTTAATCCGTGGGGCAAGTCCCCCAAGCGATAGTTATCATCCGCAGAGCGTAATGGAATCCATCCTTTCAACGTAAAACGCATTTGGCCGCGGAGCCACCCATTTGGTAAAAAGAACGTATCGTTCCTAAATGATTTTCAATCAGATGCGGCGATAATGTTCTCTCATTTTCCTCTCAGGTGATGAATAGAGACGAGGCACCCAAGAAGCCATGCATTCAAATAACAAAACAGCGCATGAAACACGCCCAAAAAGATGAATGAATCTCCTCCGACGTAAATCCTTGAGGTGGATTCGTTGCCCAACCAGACGAAGAAATCATGGCCACAAGCTTGAGGGCCGGCTTCTGCAATCCCCACATTGGCATGCAGAATGGAATTCAAATCAAGAGTAAAGTAGTATCGTCCCAATTTGTTTTGAATTTGGAAACCCAAAATAATGCTTAATATTTATCCTTGGCAGGAGCTCGCCATCAGGGCAGACATATTTTCACAACCCTTGTACACTCGTTGGAGCATATGACGAAGGGTAAGATGTATCGTTCCAATTTTTGCAAAGTTTTAGAATATACAATGACATATCCCTTTTATATCTCCAGGATCTCCAGCCTCGATGGGCAGGTAAGTATCCCTTTTCCCAATTCATTGGAGATTAAAAACTTTCAGAATTAATTCGATTCTCACATCTAAAAAGACATAGAATTCATTCATGTTTTAAAACAAGAGATTGTCTGAACATGAATTACACATATATGGTGCATCACAAAATCCCTTTGAAGGATAAATCTTGATGAAATGAAATGAATTTTTCCAACAAGAGTCGTTTGAACTGTTCAAAAGGGTATTTTCTCATAAGAGAAGCGAGCCTAATCCAAACACGTCTCATACACACTTGAGAGATGAGGAGATTGGAAATGATTGAGAAACCTTAACCTATGGACATAAGGGTCATTCGCAACGATTACATGGATCGAGATGACAGAGGCATTTATTTCTTCATTCCAAACACTACAGATGCCCATTGAGAACCCCATTGAACGGCGATTTTCATTCTCAACCCTGTCAAGAACCACCCCCACATTGGGGCAAATGAAGGTTAGTCCAACAATATCATAAAGTAAATGGTTAGAAATTTTCTTGCTCGGACTAACATAAATCTTTGTGTGTTGTTTATATGATAATCCAAGTGTTATAGGATGACGAGAATAATTCATTTCTCTATCCTACACACTGTTATCCTTTGCACGACCATGTTGAGCCAGCAAATTCATTTCATCAACCTATTGGTGATCATTGCATATTCCAAAGCAAAGACAACATCATTCTAGGAACGGAAGCATGCCAAAGTTTAAGTTGCATATCTAGCATGATTGCTGAAAATCCTAGCTCCAAAAGAAAAGAAAAACACGGGATTAAAAAAAGGGGAAAAGAAAAATCCCTAGACATCAAGAAAAAGCAAAGTGCCTGGTAAAAAGCAAGGCCGATGTCCATTCAAAATATCCCCAGTAAAGTCTAGAGAGATGATGAAAAGACCCTCCAAAGGAGTCAGATCAAGATGACTACTCCCCAAATGATGTCGTGCTCAAATAGCAAACACACAAACAGATGGTCTCTTAATGCAACAAGAGACGCTTTTAAACATCCTTGTGCGCTCTAAAAGAGGAGTGTACACTTCAAGAAATGGAGATGTTCTTCGAAGGACATGTGGCAAATTTGCAATGATCACCAATGTCAAACCCTTCACAATTTCTAAGCAAAAAACAAGCCTTTTTCGGTCCCCAATCCTTCCAATGTTACAATCCTGAAGCAGTCTTCTCTGACTAAGACACTTGGGTTAATGTATAACTTAGCTCAAAGAAGTACGAGCAAGACTATTTCTTTCTCATTTTACACGGTTCTTGACTTGTAAACCCGGAGCATATAGTGAAAAATTTCGTTCAACGGCCTTGACTCAAAAGTGAGTCCCCATTGGAAACCGATATCCAACCCTAACACTACGGTCCCGTGAAAGACCTCGTGATTGATCGAAATGTATGCGTTGCGAATGATCCTGAAACCCAAGCACATGTTGGTAGGAAATTGAGCACTTTCCCTATTAAAGATCATTATCACAGAGCAGTGAGGAGCCTTCTTGGATGAGAAATACTCCAATGGATGTTTTGAGCAAACTCTTTTTGAAATTTTCAAATTATTTGATCTAGAGTTTCCGTGCAAGGAATTTATGATCACATCTGTATGTGGCAGGAATGTTTTGGATAACCTCCAACAATCAAAATGCACATTTCATGACTAAAACTTAAGTCGTAGAATTTTGTCAGTTAGACAATTATTGTCTTCCCAAAGATTACTAACATCTTCTTGGCGAGGAAAATTTTTTCAGGTCTAAGCTTTCTGCAGGACTTTTGGCCACCCTAAAGACTAGGTGCGTCATCCTTAAGTGAGGCCTTTTAGTAGGCAAATCTTTTCTAAGACCGATCCACAGAATGATCGAGTCTCCGACTAGCCCCGAAGAGCGAGTACGTCATCCTTTGATTCATATCAATTTGGAATTTCATAAATGGTAGAAACCGCCTGAAGGGTCAACTCAATGGTAGAAACCGCCTGAAGGGTCAATCAATGGTAGAAATCGCCTGAAGGGTCAACACAATGGTAGAAACCGCCTGAAGGGTCAATGTATGGTAGAAACCGCCTGAAGGGTCAATCAATGGTAAAAACCGCCTGAAGGGTCAACATAATGGTAGAAACCGCGTGAAGGGTCAATGTATGGTAGAAACCGCATGAAGGGTCAACCAATGGTAGAAACCGCCTGAAGGGTCAATGTATGGTAGAAATCGCCTGAAGGGTCAACCAATGGTAGAAACCGCCTGAAGGGTCAACTCAATGGTAGAAACCGCATGAAGGGTCAATGAATGGTAGAAACCGCCTGAAGGGTCAAAGGACTGGTAGAGACCGCCTGAAGGATCAACCCAATGGTCCGATCCACCATACGAATCAAAACCTTGATGAATCCCGAACGCGGGAGGAGTCGTTTTCCCTAATAAGCCTTACATTAGGCAAGCCATTTCTAGTTTAGTCCACCACACGGATCAAAACCCTTGGCAAATTCCCAAATGTGGGATGCGTCTTCCTTAGGTTCCTATCAGTTAGGAATCCCATTATGGTTTGACCTACCATACAGGTCAGAGCTTAACATCCCTATGACACTCCGATGACGAGTCCTTAGGAATCTACTTGAACCCATCAGACACAGCAAATGCCGCAAGCATTCGGCAGGTAAGGGGAAGGGAAGTCTATCTACTCCTTAACTTTCTTACATCATATCAAGGAATTGAATGAGCACATCTCTTTTTAAGGAAAAGCACACATTGATGGGCATGAAAATTGGATGTCATGATTTCTTTTCTTTTCTTTTCTTTTCCCAGTCGAGTCGATCGGAACACAGGTGTCACCTTGTCTTTGAGAGAAACCTCTGACGAAATTCCTCTCAAAGAGGGGCAGCTGTTGACACCTGATTTTTTATTAGTCTTTCATAGTTTATTTTTTAAAAATTCATAAAAAATATATAAAAAGTTAAAAAATTAAAAAATCATCTTTGGTAGCCTTGACCAAGCTAAAGGAACCATTTTTGACAAAAAATAATTTTTCAATTTTTTAATATTTTCCAAAAATAGAAAAATACATGAAAAATGAAGAAAAATAGCATTCGATGTCGTAAAAATATAGAAAAATAGTCAATATTTTTATTTTAATTTTCTTTTCATTTTGAACTCATAAATAGTCAAAATTCAAGTTCAATTGCATGTGTTTCTTCACGACGCATAGAGTTGAATTTGGCAAAAAAAATATCATTCGAGTCTTTTAATTTGTAAATTTCTACATCTTTTTTAGTCTTGATGTCCAATTAGATCGACCACCATCTACAATAAATGCCCCTTGCTGAATATTTTCGTTTTTGTTTCACATGATTTCATGGTGTAAAACGCCGAGTGGATCCCCAAATATAATCGGGTCGGCATGAGCTCGATAGCTCGTCCAAGACCAAACCAGGGCACGGCGAACCCCATGTGAGTACTCTCGAACTCCTGCGATGCTTCCTAATGCTTTTCTTAGGTTAGATCGAGTGTAGAACGGCCAGGACAGCTAAATTATTCTTGAGCTGTGATTGATAAATAGGGCATTATTAGGAATGCCATGTGATTTATTTGCATATCTAGATTCCTTGAGTTGCGCATTTTGTTACTGATTGTGATTGCTAGGATAATCACTCCTATCTGCATGAATTTCTAGATTTAGGGTTCATACCTTACTCATCCGCATGAATCTCAAGTTAGAAAATTCAGTCAACTTAGGTACCGAAAGGGCGTCAACTCTGACGGTTGGCGTAACTAAGTCCCCGAAATCATTTCTCTGGTTCTCGCAGAATTGAATAGAAACTCCCAACTATTCGATTGGGTGGTCCAATCATACCCTAAAAAAATGATTGGTGGCGACTCCATGGCATGCACACTTAGCACATGTCACTAGACCACACTGAAAGTCGATCACGCATACCTCCGTTGCGATTTGGGTAATGGGCCTTGGGAGAGGCCCGCGTCCGACCAGACAGGACGGCCCATTAGCCCTCGAGAGCCCGACAACCTCAAGAGGGTCCCGACAGCCACGTGTTGACTGATTGACGGTCTGATCTAGGGCTGGCAACTGACGGTCCAGATTGAAACTCCTGATCGAACCACAACCGTCCGATCAACTTATCCGAAAGTAATTTTTATTTCCGAAAATTGCGAGATCTCGACACGTGGCACACTATCCACCGTCGGATCAAGTTTGTTTTTTTTCGTTGCAACCGAACGGCTGACGTGGCTGCCACGTGGGCGCCACGTCAGCGCCACGTAAGCGTTGACCAGTCAACTTTCGTTGACTGGTCAACAGAGCTGCCGGGGAAGACGACCGGCGCCGGCTCTGTTTCGCCGGCGCCTCGTCGGAGGTCGTTTTCTCCGTGCTCAGGCCACGAAATTGCATGAAACTTCCGCCATTCTACTCGTCTCATCGAGCTTCATCACATATGCCGGGCTTTTCATAGCAGAATCAAACCTCATCTCACCGCTACCTCTGGCCGAAGTTAGGCTCCGGCGGCTACTCGCCCTAGCCGTTCTACGCGTGACATGACTAGTTTAAACCATCAGGAAGCATCCATGGAGTTTGAGAAGACTTACCTGACCTTCGCGGAGCTTCGGCTTGGTCTAGGATGAGCTATGGAGCTCGCGGCCGATCAGCCATGGTAAGGGGTAGACTCGGTGATTTAGGCCATGAAACGACATGCGACCAAAGGCAAAAATGCTCAGGGAGGAGACACAAGCACATTGCAACCCGAATCGCAGCAAACGGATGACTATAATTAAAGTTGCCATTGAAGGCCGAGCTTGAGTTCGAAGGAGGAGCTCACCTTTTTCAAGAACGTCTTTGAATATGGCTTGGTTCGACGCCTTCTCCGGGATGAGACGAAGCTGAAAGGAGCGACGGCGTCAGTTGTCGTCGTCTGAATCGCGAGGAATCCGAGCTTGAATTTCTCGGGTTCCAAGCTCCAATGGCCGCACGCGCGCTCTCTCTCTCTCTCTCTCTGTATCTCTCTCACTCTCTCTCTGCGAACTCTTTGTTCGCTTCCTTCTCTCTCTGAGCTCGTTCTCGCTCTCTTCGTCCGTTCTTCGCGCGTACAGAACTCTCTCCCTCTCTGCGTCTCTCTCTCTCTCTGTTGTTCTCCTTCTGCGCCAACTGCCTTCCCCTTCCTCTCGCCCTCTCTGCTTTTTGTTCCTCCAACTAACTCCTCTCGCCAACTGACTTCCTTCCCCCTCAACTGATCTCCTTTGCCAACTGATCCTCTTCTTTTCTGTTTTTTTTTTGGTTCTTGGCATGCGAAGGAGCAGAACCTAGCGTTCTGTTCCTTCTTGGTCGGGTCAACCGGGTTGACTGGGTCGGTCAACCCGACCCAGTTGACCCGGTTTGCATATTTTTGTTCAAATTGGGTGCCAAGATGAGCAGATATCATAAAATTGACTCGAAAATCAGGTTCTACGGCACCAATTTCATTTAGGAAATGTAGATTTGGGCTAAATTGATTTGAATTTGTGTAAAAGCCCCAAATCTAAGACATGATCCGAAATTGACTTTTGTCAAATTGATGCTCTTAAGGGACGAATTGGCCTAAATTGAGCCCACCATTAGATTCAGGGGGTCGAATACTATAGGGTATGGGTCTCAAGATTTCATGGGTATCATTGGAGAAAATTTAATTTCACATTTGGGTACCCTAGGGACTAAAATAAAAGGTTTTTATGCAATTAGGTCCCTAAGGCCCAAAATTGGTTAAATCAGCGCACAATTGAACCAATTTGGAATGTCGGGCAATCAAGCGGAATGTCAAGATTCACAAAATGCAAAAATTGCAAATGAAAAGGCTCAACACATTTTTTTTGACAAATTTAACCATGTGCGTTACAAAGAAACACACAAAAGTAAACTTGAATTTCAACTCCTGATGAGGTAAAAATGATGAGAAAATTAAATGAAAAATATTGACTATTTTCCTATATTTTTGTGACCTCAAATTCTATTTTTTGTTGATTTTTCTAGTATTTTCCTATTTTCTAAAAATACTAAAAAATATGAAAAATATGAAAAATTATTTTTTGGTCAAGAATGGTTCCTTGGGCTTGGCCAAGGCCACCAAAGTTGATTTTGTAATTTTTTGACTTTTTAGGAATTTTTTGTGATTTTTCAAAAATAAAACTAAATAAGACTTGGTCAAAAATCAGGTGTCAACATGTGGTCTAGTGACATGTGATAAGTGTACATGCCAAGGAGTCGCCACCAATCATTTCGTGGAGGGTACGATCGGAAACCTTATCGAATAGTTGGGAGTGGTCTATTCGATTCTGCGGAAACCAGAGAAGTGGGTTCGAGGACTTAGTTACGCCAACTGTCAGAGTTGATGCCCTTTCGGTACCTAAGCTGGATGGTTTATCTGATCCTAGGATTTTATACAGACGAGTGTGGTACAGATCTTAAATCTAGGCGTTCATGCAGATGGGAATAGCTACCCTATCACTCACAATCATTAGAAATAAATGCGCAAATCAAGGATCCAATACATGCGGATAAAACACATGAAATCAGCATGGCATCCCTAATGAGGCCCTATTAGCCTAGAGAAATATCAACAAGGCTTAGGAATGATTTTGACATGATTTGCCCATGAGGGGCAAAATTGTAATTTTGAACAATTCGGGGAAAATCCGCCTTGGAAGGGCAAATTTGTTATTTTAGAAGAATTGTAAAGTCAAAAGACGGGGAAATAGGATTGGCCATCAATCCAATCCATTTCCTATTTTTCGAAAATTTTCAGGATTTTTCTGGAATTTAAAAGTGATTTTACCCTCGGAGGGGTAAAGTCGTCATTTTGGATAAAGATGAGAACTGAAAATCTCAAATATTAGGGTTGGTCACCCACCTGACCCAAACCCTAATCTTTAAACAATTTTCAGGACTCGAATGAGACAAGAAAGACGATTTTCCCATTGAGGGGCAAAATCGTCATTTTGAGAAAAGAGACGAGACTCGAAAACCCAAGCCTAAGAATTGGTCGCCTACCCGACCCTAATTCTTACCTTGGCATTATCGACCTCATCTAGCATATACAGTAGAGGCGACTTACCCCTAAAGGGTAATATCATCACGTCTCGGAATAACGGATAAGAAACCCCAAAAATAGGGTTGACCAGTTGTCTGTGGTCAATCCTCGATTTTTGGGGATTTCTGGAGCGTCTAGGATTTTTCCACATTTTTTCCACATTTTTTGGAATTTTCTAGCATTTTTTTTGTATTTTCTAAAATTTTTCTGATTTTGTTTTATTTTTTAAAATCATTTTTCGATTTTTTTTATTAAAAAATGTTATTCGAACCGGGTCGACCCGATCCACTCGGGTCGGAACCAGGCCCAGACCCGAACCCGCGCGACCCCTACGCCGAAACGACACCGCTCTCTCTTTTTTTTTTTTTTTTTCGGTTTATCGGACTTGATCCGACGGTTCCTATCGAACCGCGTGGTTAATCCGCGCCCGTCAGATCTAATTACTAAAACCCACGACTCAGATTGAACTGTAGACTCGATCAGGCCGTCTGATCAGACTACTTAAACCTACGGCCACGATTAAAACCCATGACTCGATCTAGACCGTCCATCCATACTAACCTAAATGACGTCGCCTACCGACTAACCTATGCGGCGTCGTTTCAACCAATTTTTATTTTTTCGATTTAAAACTATTTCCAGATAATCCTAATTACAAATCGAACGGCCACCGTTTATTAGACTCGATTAACCTCGGCCGTTGGATCTACCTATTCGAATAACAGACCCCTAACGGCCTGCTGACTGGACAACCACGTGGACCAATGGCCGAATGCTACCTAAGACTTTTGACTCGTTGACTTTGCCACGTCGACTTCATCTTCAACCTCGCGACGGTGACGGGATGAACAGCCAGGAACTTCCGACGACAATCTAACGGTGAAAACTTGACTAAATCGTTCGAGACCAACGCCAATCGACTCATCTTACCATCCAATCTCACATATATGGGAATTGAACCACATCGATCACTAAGTCGCGAGTATCAGGTAAAGCGCCGAGTACGGCCATGGGAGTTCAATCGCAAAGACCACGCGAAATCAGATCAATTGATTCATAGATTGACACGACAGGAGGTGCAGAAGACTTACCTCGAGCTCCGATTGAGCTCGCTCGGCCCAGATTTGGCTGGGCAAGAATCGGCTATGAAGGCTAAGTTCGAAGACTCGATTCAGGGTATGTGAGCGAAGTCGATGCAAAATGAAGATATGACAATGATTAGTGATGTTCAGGGGATGAAACGCACACATGAAATGCAAGAACCATTGCCAGGAATGAAATCCGCCATTGAAGCTCAATCTAAAGTTCGAAGCGCTGACTCACATTTTTCTGTGATTTCAAACCGCGGGACTAATGGTAATCGCTCCCTGGCGGTGTGGGCGGTCTCCTGAAGGTCTCTCCGAGCTTTGGTCTAGCCTGGAAAGGCCTGACCGATGCTCTGCAATTCCGAGCTTCGCTCTCGACAATGGCGATGGAGAGCGAGCTCTTTCTCTCTCCTTTTCTCTCTCTTCCAATTCTGTTTCCCTTCCTCTAACTGAATCCTCCTCCCCCTCTTCGCGAAGACCCTCTAGCTATATATCGATTTTGAGAATTTTTTGCCGCGCATTGGGGAATCCTCTGCCCACTCGAACTCACGTGCCATCACGTGCCAAATGGCATGCTAACGGCAACGGAGAAGCTGGGTATTTCGTTCAGTTTCATTAGGCCCCTCGACGAGTCTCATCTCGCACGAATTTGGCATGGATTTGAGCTGTGTTTGCTTTTGTTGAATTTTTGCAGCTTCAGAACTTGACCAGCCAATTGCCTTTTATTCCGGCGACGTCGAGCGGCGCCGCCGGTGTTAATTGATAGGTAAGAGTATAGGCAACAATACGCCCACCATTGCATGCTCGATTATCCACGAATTGGTCTTCAATTTGAGGATCGAAATTACCCTCAGAACTGTTCATCTGTGCGCAGGCTTAAGGAGGAAGACGATACTGTTCTGGACCGGTCTGAACCGGTCCCGACTTGCAATTTTCCAAATTAAACCCAAATTAGTAGGAAATTATTGCAATTGGACCTCAGAATCGAATCTAGGGCATGGATTTTATCTAGAAATGTGGTTTTGCCCAAAAGTTTATGTCAATTTCAACGAAAACCCCAAATTTTTATTTAATTGCAAATTTGGGGATTGTGCAATTGAAGGCTCAAATGATCAAATTAGGCCAAATTACCTATGCCAATTGATTCAAAATGATGAAAACCATTGGGCATCATGTTTAATTTGCAATGATGGCCTTTGAATTGAAAGTAATTTCAATTATGCTCCAATTTCAAGGACTAAAATGCAATTAATTTTGCAATTGAGCAATTTGTCTGAACAATTAAGTCAAATTGAAATAGGGGACAATTAGATTGAATGTCAAGATCCTAGAAAATGCTAAAATTACAAATTAAAAGACTCAATTGATATTTTTTTCTCAGATTCAATAGTACGGGTTACAAAGGAACACCTGTAATTGAATCTGATTTTGGATTTTTTATGAGGTCAAAAATGCAAGAGATTAAAAATAAAAATATTGGTTATTTTTTTATATTTTTGTGACCTCAAATACTATTTTTCCTGATTTTTTGAGTATTTTTCTATTTTCTAAAAAATACTAAAAAATGTGAAAAATATGAAAACTTATTTTTTGGTCAAGAATGGTTCCTTGAGCTTGGCCAAGGCCACCAAAGTTGATTTTCTAATTTTTTGACTTTTTATGGATTTTTTGTAATTTTTCAAAATATAACTGCCAAAAGACTTGGTCAAAAATCAGGTGTCAACAGATGGTTCTTAGTTATGAACCTGATATTTCACATTTACGCACTTTTGGTTGTGCAGTACAGGTGCCTGTAGCACCAACAAAAAGAACTAAAATGGGTTCCCAACGTCGTTTGGGCATTTATGTTGGGTTTGATTCGCCGTCCATTATTAGGTTCTTGGAACCAACTACTGATGATCTTTTTACTGCTAGATTCGCGAATTGTCATTTCGATGAGACAATGTTTCCATCAATTGGGACACCTATGACTGCAAAGCAGAAACCAGTTGAGGTTATCTCCTAGAATGAGAAAGATTTTTCTCATTTAGACCTAAGAACTCCTGAATGTGAAAACGAGGTGCAGCGTATAATCCATTTACAGGCTATGGCTAATAGACTTCCTGATGCATTTAATGATGCTACTAAGGTAACGAAGTCTCATATTCCAACTGCAAATGCTCCAGCTAGAATAGTTGTTCCCGAAGGACAGGATAAAATGGATCAAAATCCACCACATTTGAATCGTGGTAGACCGATAGGATCAAAAGACACTGTTCCTCGAAAACGAAGGGGAAAGAGTCAAGAATCCGATCTAGAAGAGCCCGGTATTGTGCTTGCTCCCAAAGTGCTTATTGCCCCTGAAGAGGCACAAACCCATGAAATGATCACGAACCTCGAGAATACTGAGAATTCCATTACATATTGTAATGAGATTTGGGATCGGAATGAAATCATCATGGATGATGTTTTTGCATTCTCAGTTGCTCATAAAATTATGGATGATGATTGTGAGCCACAATCTATTATTGAATGCCATCAAAGGCATGACTGGCTTAAATGGGAAGAAGCAATTAAGGCCGAATTAGCTTCTCTAGCTAAACGAGAGGTTTTTGGACCTGTAACTCGAATCCCCGACAATGTAAAGCCTGTTGGATATAAATGGGTATTTGTCCGAAAATGAAATGAGAAAAACGAGGATGTGAGATATAAAACCCGACTCATTGTTCAAGGATTCTCCCAGCGACCTGGGATTCATTATGATGAGACATATTCACCTGTAATGGATATGATTACATTTCATTTTCTAATTAGCCTTGCAGTCTCTGAAAGATTGGAAAAGCATCTTATGGACGTTGTGACGGCTTATCTATATGGCTCATTAGACTCTGATATTTATATGAAAATTCTTGAGGGATTTAAAATGCCTGAAGCATGCACTCCCCGCAACTTATTCTCAATAAAGTTGCAAAGATCTTTGTATGGGTTAAAGCAATCCGGTCGCATGTGGTACCAACGCCTAAGTGAGTACCTAATTAAGGAAGGGTACAAGAATGATCCTATTTGCCCATGCGTGTTTATTAAGAAATCAGAAACCGAATTTGCTATTGTAGCAGTTTATGTCGACGATATGAATTTAATTGGAACTCCAGAAGAGTTAACTAAAACTGCTGAGTATTTGAAAAGGGAGTTTAAAGTTAAAGACTTGGGTAAAACCAAACTTTGTCTTGGTCAAGAGCTTGAGCATAAAGCAAATGGAATAATTGTCCATCAATTAGCATACATTGAAAGATTACTTAAACGCTTCAACATGGACAAGTCTCACCCATTGAGCACCCCTATGGTTGTAAGGTCTCTAGATCTCCAAAAGGATCCATTTCGTCCTAGAGAATCTGATGAAGAGATACTTGGTCCTGAAGTACCATATCTCAATGCAATTGGGGCGTTAATATACTTGGCACAATGTACGAGACCAGATATCGCTTTCACGGTAAATTTATTGGCACGTTTTAATTCTGAGTCAACTCGGAGACACTGGAATGGAGTTAAACATATTTTTCGTTATCTCCGAGGAACCATAGATTTGAGATTATATTATTCCAAGGACTCCACTACATTTGGTTTAGTTGGATATGCTGATGCTGGATATAAATCTGATCCACATAAGGCTCGCTCTCAAACCGGTTATTTGTTTTGTTATAACGGCACTGCCATTTCTTGGCGTTCTACTAAACAATCGCTAGTAGTTACATTTTCTAACCACTCTGAGATTATTGCTTTATATGAAGCTGGAAGAGAGTGTGTTTGGTTAAGATCCGTTATAACGCATATTCATAATTCTTGTTGTTTAACACCGGTTGCAAATTTTCCCACTATAATTTATGAAGATAATGCTGTTTGTATTGCACAAGTTAGGGGAGGATATATCAAAGGTGATAGGACCAAGCATATCTCGCCGAAATTTTTCTATACTCACGAACTCCAAGAAAGTCGACAAGTTGATGTTAAACAGATTCAATCCATAAATAATCTTGCAGATTTTTTTACCAAATCATTGCCAACGTCAATTTTTGAAAAATTAGTATATGGCATTGGTATGCGGCGAGTTCACAAGATGCAAGATTGACTAGCTCAAGCAGTGGCTATATGGTTTAATTGAGGGGAAGATATTATGAACTATGCACTGCACTCTTTTTCCCTTTTGTCCGGTTTTTGTCCCACTGGATTTTTCCGGCTTAAGGTTTTTAATGAGGCAGTATCATTCTATGCACATTCATAATATGATGAACAGAATGAATATTCAAGGGGGAGTGTTATGAAATACATGAATGTTTGAAATACATGAATGAATATTCATTATATTCATCCTATCTAATGTACCTTTTATGGTACATTTCTAAGTTCATCTCCCTATCCAATGTACGTTCATCTCCCTATCAAATGTATGTATTAATTCAATACATTAATCTTAATGATAAGTGCATCCTTATTCTCCTATAAATAGGAGCTTAGTTTTTGGTCAAATTAGATAAGTTGAAATAAAGAGATTTCTCCTCTGGCTTTCTCTACTTGCTCTCTGTTCTCTCTGTTATATACTTGCAGCGCGATATTTTACGACAAATACAAAATTTTTAGGACTTTTTTGACACTTCTTCCAAGTCTTTCGTGAAATAAATGCACCCTTGATTTAATGTACTCCTTTCAAAAATTTGAATGAGACAAGTTTTTTCTGAGGTTTTACATACTGTCATATTATAGTTTGTCTGATTAACGTGAAAATGTCAATGATTAGATCGCTAAACACGATTTGAAGCATATTTCATAAGCATGAAAGTACCTAACAATCCCATATCATCATGACCCTTCCGACGTCCGTGACCTCCACAAACATCTCTTTCGTTAATTACCGTTGCCGCCTCCCACCGACACCCTCAACTTTGTTACCACTACCCGATGTGCAGCCTTCGTCACCACCTTCCCTTCGCACGACACGATCATCCCGAGCTCGCGACCTTTGCCAATTAACACCACGTTACAACTTGAGTTATGAAAGAGAGATTTGAATTGTCGAATGGGTAATAAACTTCCGCAGGCAAAAATAACTTGAACATGTTTTCTTATGGTCGTGACAGCTTGCGTTTTCCTAGGTTAACCATTTCCAAATAGTATCATATGACGCCGCGAACCTTGTCATATTTTTATATGTTTCCAATTAATCTAAAGCTAAATTTCCTCTCTATATTCTTGGAATCAATTCCATCGCCGGCCCTCCAAGGCTCCAACCACCATCATCCTACCATAAACAAGAGTATCACCACCCGAGGAGGAGAGCATAAAATCCTGGGACGTATCTATGAACTCGTCTGTGACGTCTAGGAAGCACGAAGGACGACAAGAAAGACTTTCTTAATTGATTCAATTGTTTTAAATTTCGTGTGTTTTTATTTAATCAATATGTTTAGAGACTCATTCTAGATATAGATGGACAACGTTTCTAGAATCTAAATAATTAGCACTCGAATAGCCGGCGGGAAAAGTCAAACAAGTGGCCTCGGATTGTGGGATTTATTGCCATTGTTGGGCTCCAACCCTCAGCCATTTCGCAAAGTGCAATTTCACGTTCAAATGTTCACTTATTTGAGTACTCTTTCGAGGGTCAAACTTTCTAATCACATTTAAACATTTCAAAATGAAAACCGCTAGCCTGACAGCCTAACAGTATTGTCATTATTTCTGATCCTACTATTTTTCAATTAATGTGTTCTTTATCCAAAATACGCAGTGATGATTTGTGAATTTACGATAAAATATAACTGACAGTACTGTTAAACTGTCAGGGAAGCAATTCCCTTTCAAAATAGCTCGAAAATCCCGTCTGCGAATTTTCCTAAAGTGAGCTAAACCAGAACGATTGATCTCTGGTAGCATTTTTCAAGTACGCGTGCCACTTATGTTACTGTTAGCTATGTAGCACCGACACCTCTCTTAATCATGCGTATCGGTGTCGGACGGGTATTTGACACCGGCACACATGCGACATGTACGGACACGTGGTCAACGCGTGTCAGAATTCTGACATTGGTCAATGCGTCCGACACTCGGCCGACACGCAAAAGCCCATCAACACGCAAATCGCAAACGGCGGATGTGGCTGAGAAGGGAGGGCGTGGTTGCGAGTCGGGGTGGCAGCACTATAAGTGGATCGAGGTCGGGAGTGGGTCGCGGGGCACGGCTGAACAACGGGGATGAAAGGGGCTCAGGCTTCGCGGAGCTAGGCATCAAGCTAGTGGTGCGACGATGGGAGGAGCGACGGCCGGAAGGGGTGAGTGGCAGTGGTGGCGCCGGCGTGAGCAGAGCGAGGGTGGATCGGCCAAAACCAGAAGAAGAGGAAGAAGAAGAAGAAGAAGATGATGATGCTGATGATGAGAGAGAGAGAGAGAGAGAGAGAGAGAGAGAGAGAGAGAGAGAGAGAGAGATGGGGAGCGGCTGATAGGACTTGGGTTGGACCCACATGTCACTTCAAGTTTGAATTTTTGTCTTCTACTAATAATATCTAGGGGTCAAAACGGTCATTAGACTCACCAATTTATTTTTTGGCTTTATTTATTTTTTATATTAAAAAAAATAACGTGTCCTCGACGTGTCAGATTTTTCTATTTTTAAGAAATAACGTGTCGTGTCGATGTCGGCGTCGGTATTGGTGCAACCTAGACTGTTAGTATGGACATTAGTTAGACTCAAATTAACTGCCAGTCTAAATCGATTGTCGATAAAAAGCGACCAACATGAAAATAGGAAATAAACTCTTGACTTAGGTATTGTAATATAAAAGTGTAGCGGAAGAAAATTTGGCCTAATTCCCTTGGAAACCTTCAAATTTAGGTCCAATCCCAATTCTGTCATATTATTTTTTTTAAAAAACTCCAAACTTTTACTTTAGTCCCAAAACTGCTCACTCGTTCAAAAATCGCCACTAATCTCTTCAAAATTATGAACAACAAGGCCAATTAGACAGTCATTATCAGAATTCGCTTCTTCGTCAATACCTTCACTTTCATAGACAACAACAACTTTCTGGTATTAATAAGTTCCAACAAACCAATGGCGATTTTTGCACTCGGATGCAAATTTGAGGCTAAAGCGAAAGTTGGAGTTTTTTTTAGACAAAAAAAAAGGGTTAATACCATAAAAAAAACCCCAAATTGGTATACTTGTGATAAATTTACCCCAAATTATTTTTTGACCACAAAAAATCTCAAACTGGTTCAGTCGAAACAAATTTATCCCAAATTATTTTTTTGACCATAAAAAAATTCTAAACTGATACATATGTGACAGATTTATCATAAATTAATTTTTTGACCACGAAAAATCCCAAACTGGTATACCTATAACAGATTTACCCTCCGTTAAATTGTGTTAATACTATGAAAAATTTCAAATTGATACACATGTGACAAACAGAGGGTAAAAATTCATAGTCGGTTTACCCGTCAATTGCTACATGTCATAAACTTAGCACTTTAACGGTTACCAGTTTGGGGTAAAATTGTCACAAGTGTACCAGTTTAGATTTTTTTATGGTTAAAAAAATAGTTTAGGGTAAATTTATCATATGTGTACTAGTTTGGGGTTTTCTGTGGTATTAACCAAAAAAAAAAGTTCAGACTAAATTGAAATTGAACCTAAAGTTTCGACTTTTCATGGGAATTAGCCCGACAAAATTTCCCTTCACAAACAGTGTCAATGCGATGATATACCTCGTATTTCTTTTCTTTACCAATCTTTCACCTTAGTGAATTCGTTATAGGAAAGCCAATGTGACAGACAACCACGCAAGTGTGTCGTCTCTCTCCCTCCCTCTCTCTCCCTCTCGCTATCTTGGCACTGTTCACTAATCCGATTCTCATGAGGACGAGTGCCATTTCAGCTAACATAATATCTTGTTCGAAAGCGACGTTTTATAAAGATTTGAATGTGGTTTTGATTAGTACTAAGTTTGAAACAGCGAAATCCATTGTAGCTGAGGAAGAAAATGGGGATTAGCACATGGAGTGTTGCTGATCATTCAATCTATCCCTTTCTTAGCACCCTGGGAATCGGCATCGTCGAAATAATAGTAATCAATGTCATCGTCATAAGTAATACAAGAGTTTAGTGATGATAACAAACGTAGACTATAATTTCAACAAATAATCTAACATCGGTAGAGCGAGTGAAGGAAATGTGGAACGTAAGAATCATCGGATAGCATATTGTGCAATGCCATCGCAGTCCTAAACCTCGATCACAACTGGCTGCCAACCACGTCAACGGCAAAGCGTCGAGACTTCGTATTCCAGAAGAAAGGATAATCTCTTTCTCAACAAATGTAATTACACAACAAAAAACAGTCATGGGCATAGCTCGGCGCAATGCAAGTAAGTAATGTAATGCAGCCGCCAGCAATCTAGGGCATAAAAGATAGAGAAAAACGTGATTGTCGTTGGCCATCCGGTCTTTAAGCTCAAGCAAACAAAAAGTCTCCTCAGATCTCATCACATGTCGCAAAGATGCATGTCCGTGAATCATAATCCATGTTTATGCTTCTCTCGTGACAGATCTAATGGTATTTGACGAGATTTTTCTCTTTGTCCGCAGTTGTCTCCTAAATAATTCATACTTATTTCGGATGCTCTTTTCCATTTTTGTCATTACCGAAATTTGAAAACGGGCCGCTGGCCGTTGAATTGGAAAACTTCGATCAACTGAGCGGTAGCTTGAAAAGAAAGACACCGCATGATTGCTTGCTTTCTTGTCGGCTCTCTGAGTTGGGCCTAGACCATGGAGTCCTGTCGTTGACTTTTTGTTGATGTCACTGTGTTTGGTCACTCGCCTTCTCTTGAAGATCTGCGCCGTGATCATGTGTTAATTGAAGCTTAATTAAGATAATTGGGTTACTTTTCTTGGATGACATGATTGATCGGGACCTAACGTTAGCGAAAATCTAACCATTTTCCATGTGCTCTCGTGGGCCATGATTAAGAACTGAGTCCTAGCTCTGATAAGCTCAAAATTAGGTTAAACTGCAATATATAGAGTTGCATACATGCCGCAATATAAGCAGCGCTAGAAGAACCAGCCAGCCAAAGCCCCGTAATCAACTATACTTGAAACCTACATACTTGCGAGATATAGTGAACTTTGCTGTGACAAGGCCGTCAGTACGAACGGTTATTGTCGAATACAAGATTAGGTAAACCTAGGAACAACTAAAGCTTTATCCTAGAATAGCAATTTGTGTCCATAGCCTGAGACTGAATGTGAAATAAGATGTAGCAGGTGCTATAAGCAGTGGCGTGGAACTTGAAGATCTTGGCCATACTGACTTTCCCTGGCAAAGTCGCCGTGGAAGTGAAGTTCAAGTAGCCCGAGGCGATGTCTTCCCACAGGGCCGGGTTCGATATCAATTTCATGGCGATCAGATCCGTCGAGGTGGTTATGTTGACTTTCGCCCGAGCGGGGATCTTGTTTTGCTTGAGGGGGACTTCAGCCACGGTCGACCTGTGGTAGGTAACATATCCGGTCGTGCTCCTGTACTCAAATCCGCCATAATTGGGATTGTCGATCGTCACGACCATGCTTAACGCGACGTCCAGTGTGACGTTGTTAGCGGTGTCGTTGAACTGGATGCTCTCGACGGCAATGGGGTGGGCCGTAATCTGAGGCTGTTTGGGCTTAAAGATCGTGAGCGACAAGGTCACGATGACGATAGCTAGAATGGCCAGGAAAACTGCCGAGCCGAAGCAGCATATTTTGAGACCTCGGCGAGCCATTTCAGTTGGTTACTAATCAATGAACGATTCAGGAGAGATGCAGGTTAAACTTGAGGTTCATATACGAGAGAGTGAAATAAACTGAAAGAAGGGTCGCGTTGTTTCTCATTGAATTCCATTTTGTTTTACATTGATGGATGACGGTTGAATGCTATTTGTGATTCGAGGATATAGCTACGAAAATCAGCGTACAAAATCAAATGGATGGTGATGACGATGATGTATACTCATGATGTTTGGGAAACGTGCTAAAAAAACATTTAACTTATTTTTTACATTGATATCAATTCAGTGTTAAACATTTCAATAAAACCAACTTAGTTCTAACTCTTTCGACGTTTTTCCAATTGAGTCAATCTACCTAATTTAGAGCAGATGTTGCTTATGTGAATGTTGACCGTGCTACACGGCACGGCTGCACTGATGTGGACATTTCTTTTGATAATGCTTTTTCGAAAATTTTATTCTTTCATTAATTTTATCTTTTCTTCCCTTTTCCTTCTTTTTTTTTTCATTGTGGCTAGCGAGGATCGTGGCCCTTGCCCACGGTGTCCACGGGAGAAGGCTGCCTCACCTGCGGAAGGTGAAGCCATGGCCGCCTTCGCTAGCGATCGGTGAGGCCTTGGCGAAGCCTGCCACATTTGCTTGTGGTTGCCTGCACCTTGCCTCGTCCCGATCTAGACAAGGCTAGGCGAAAGCTTCGCAGTGCTTGTCCAGTGGCCGCTAAGCTCCGATCCTCGCCCGCCACAGTGAAAATAAGAAAAGAAAATAAGGAAAAGAGAAAAAAGAAAAAAGTAATAAAAATTGCAAATATTTTTAAAAAATAATATTAAAAAGAAGTTCATGTTAGTGTCACATAAGACAACTGATATCCACGTTAGCAATTTTTTGCCTACATTTGTCAGATGGACTCAATTAGCAAAACGCGAAAGGTTTATGACTAAATTGTTCAAAATTGAAATATTTATGATTAAATTGGTACCAATGCAAACTTTTTCCGAGGTTGCTCTAAGTGGATTGTAATGGGAGATGACGAACGTAATGGACAAAAGTACGGCTTAACTTGATCTTGAACGTGCTTAGTAGTTCATCCATCACGTTACGGAGTTTTTGTATTCGACATGGGCTCTGTTTTCACGCCAGAAAGACACTAGAATAGGACAACGAGTGCTTCTTCTTCCTTTTCGATTTTTGCTGTCTCTTTTGTGTGATTTGGTATGATTGTTACCTTCCTAGTCTCGGCTAAATTAGTTGTCTTGAGATTGTAAGGCTAAACATTACCAAAGATGAAACAACATTAACATAAGGCGAAGGTACTATTCCAAGGCCCAAGTATTTGATAGGAGATATTTTGAGTGGGACGAATGAAATGGGCCAAACTTTTGGTGGAGCAGATCCATCAGCAACGTCGTGCTTACCAAAGAGCAATTTATAACGCTCGGTTTTTCTAGGACGGTTCCACAAAATCTTCGTCGCCTATAATAGTGTCCTTCTGTCCTAACAACGAATGTGGGGACTGAATTAACCAAGCTAAGTATCAACAGTAATGGTTGCACAATGCGAATGAGGAGTGATTATAAGGATTCAAAGGGAACGTGCGCGGAAATTTAAGTGAAAAAGCCCTTCCGACGAAAAGGGGTGGTGTGAAATTATCTCTGAAGCTAAGGCATCTTGCAATTCAAGCCTTAACTCGAGAAAGTACTAGAGAAATCGGCAAGTAATGATAAGGAACGCCGGAGATTTACGTGATTTGATTCGAGTGTCGGCACCTATTTCACGGGGAAAGAGCTGGTGGCCAAAAGGTCCGCTATGAATCTTGAGAATACAAGATTTAGTCCAAAGTACAAAGACATCCAATCATACCAACGGCGGCTGAATTGAATTTAAAAGCCAAGTTTCGGCGTTAGGCTTAAAAAGTCTCATCCTAATCCATCAATTCTTTATGATGCCGGGGCATTCCTGAAGACGTCGACGAGTTACCGATTCAATGAAAGCTTTGGATCAAATGCGAGGTTATCGATCGACATCTTATCGATATCGAAGTTCATTCATCGAATATCCACGTTCGTCGAAGGCCATTGATGATCTCTTATATTTTCGAAAGTAGTTGAATAGTTTTAGATTTCCATAGTCTTTATTAAATGTGAGTTATCTTCTCTAAGAGTCAAGTCCAGCTCCTAGGAATTTATTACGTTTCCTATTTTCCAAGAGTCTTTTGCATTTCCTAAAAATTTTGTATTTCATCGAAGAGTCTCATTACTTAAGCATGGGTTGTTCCATGCTTGCTATAAAAGAATAATACAATGAATGAGAATGGCAAACTTGTTTTGATTATCGAACTCATTTGAGCATTTGCCTTGTTAACAAGAAGGATTTCTCATTTTTATTCTTATCCCTTAGGTGGATTCCTACAGGTGGCGAGTATCATATCCCTTAGTTCCTCACTTGCGTTACCTCCTACTTCTTTACGCTCTCTCCCGACGTCAAATTGGTATTAGAGCTTTGGTTCAATGGCTGGTCGTCATCGACGTGGAACAAAACGTTGAGTCTCCTACAGCTTGACGAAGAGACCTACAAGACGTGGAGGTAGATAATTTAAGGAGACAAGTGCAGTAACTGCAGGAACGTTTGCAATGCTTCGAACATCTGGGACATGATGATCTACATCACGACCCATTTTCTAGTGCTCGAAGTGATGCTTCGAGTGAGGAGAGACTTCCTCGACGTCAACATCGAAAACCTCATGGATTTCAACGAGATTTGTATGTGAAGATTGATATTCCTGAGTTTCAAGATCTGAACTATGACAAAGACCCAATCTTTGATGAAGATCCAATATTTGACGAAGATCCAATCTTTGATGAGAAACCAGTCTATGATGAAGATAGGCTTCCAGTTTATGATGAATCCAATGGAGAACAAGAGGATCGCTGGGATTTCGCCGCGTTTGATCACGAGGCACCGATTTTTGACCAAGATGCCTATGGTGTTGGATATATTATTAATATAGTCCAAATAATATGTTCACATACAAGCCCAATAGGTAAAAGCATGGTTATTTGGGTCCAAATGGACTGGAGCCCGAGAGCTTGCACATAACTCTAGGGTTTCATACGCTGGAGGTAACACTGTTGAGCGTTCCAAATTTGACGTCTCTTGGTGTAATACTTCAAGCAAACAAAATATTTCTACTCTCTCAAACCCTAACCTCCAACAATCTTGAAGTATGAGCCTCGTGTGTCGGATTTGAGCAAGCAAGGTGTCTACTTGAAGGTCTCGTCGAGGTGAACTTGCAGGTATAAGTTATTTTCGATTTCGACGGTTGGTTTGGCCGGGATCTGAGTTTAAAGATACGGGACCGAAATATTTGAATCAAGAATCCAAAAAATATAGCCAATTTCAGAGGGTGAGACCACTTGGATTTCGTTCTACTCGCCGATACGAACGTTTTGAGTGGTCACTCGTGTCGAACGGATGTCGGACGAAGGAGATACGGCCGCCGGAAGTTTCGGGGGTACTGTAGCGTCACGGTACTATAGCGCCGCGGATACTGTAGCGTCGCGGGTACTGTAACTCAGTGTATTTTCGCGTATTTTTGGAGTATTTTGGAAAATTTTCAGCAACAAATGAAGTCTATCTTAAGGTTTTTGGGCGCTTCGGACTCATTTTTTGGGTCTGTTTTGGAAAATTTCATTTCTAGAGAGCAGTTTGACCAAGGTTAGAGGCGTTATTCTACTTTGTGAGCTCCGAGAACTTCAAGGTGCACTCTTTCTAACTCTTTGCTCAAATTGGAATGGCAAAACATAGTTCCTATGATATTATAAAGCTGCAATCATTTGATGTGAATGAATTTCATGGTTGGAAATTGCATGTTCAATTTGGCATGAAAGAACATGAAATATTCTATACTGTATTAAGTGATTTTGCATCTACCACTAAAGATGTGGATGAATATCAATGGAACAAAGATAAAGATTTTTGTAGAGATTACTTGTTGACCTCTCTAAATCCTCGTCTAGCTATGACTTATAGTAAGTGTAAGACGACGAAAGAGATATGGGATCACTTGAACGCTCAGTTCCAAAAATAAGAGGGGCTCTCTAAAACTCTCTTAGCGGAGAAGTTCTTTGACTTTAAATTCAATATGAATTCGAGTATCACCTCTCAGTTAATTGAACTTGAGAACATGAGGAACAAGCTGAAAGAGGATAACTCTGAAATGTCTGATAATCTCTTTGTTGGTTTTGTGTTGAGTAAGCTACCTGCTGAATGGAGTTCTTTTAAGACTGAAATGCATAGACAGAAAGAACAGATGGGACTGGATGAATTAAAGAGGCATATTCACATTGAGGATCAAATTATTACCAGGAAGAGTTTGGAACATGTAGGTCAACAAAAGTCAGTTGCCAACTTTGTTTCACATTCCAATAAACCTCAGAAAAAATTCAAGTCACCAAAAGGTGAATCATCTTCACAGTTAGAGGCCAAAAAGACTATCTCCAAAAGGAAGAAGAAGGGCAAGTGCCATAACTGTGGAAAGTGGGGTCATTGGGCAGCAGAGTGTAAGCTACCAAAGAAGCCAAAGAGCGACACACCACAAAATGAGGCTAATATGCTAGTGTCGCGACCCTCTCGAGGTTGTCGGGCTCTCGAGGGCTAATGGGCCGTCCAGTCTGGTCGGATGCGGGCCTCTCCCAAGGCCCATTACCCAAATCGCAACGGAGGTATGCGTAGTCGACCTTCAGTGTGGTCTAGTGACATGTGCTAAGTGTGCATGTCAGGGAGTCGCCACCAATCATTTTTTGGAGGGTATGATTGGACCACCCTATTGAATAGTCGGGAGTTTCTATTCAATTCTGCGATAACCAGAGAACTGGGTTCGGGGACTTAGTTACGTCAACTGTCAGAGTTGACGCCCTTTCGGTACCTAAGTTGACTGAATTTTCTGACCAAAGATTTCATGCAGATGAGTGGGGTACGAGTTCTAAATTTAGGAGTTCATGCAGATAGGAATGACTATCATAGCAATCACAATCAATAATAAAGTGCACAAATCGATGAATTCAAGTGTACAAATAAATCACATGGCATTCCTAATAAGGCCATATTGGCCTAGAGAAGCATCAATCAGGCTTAGGAATGATTTAGACATGATTTTGCCCATCAGGGGCAAAATCGTAATTTTGAGACAAAGGGGACAATTTGCCCAAAAAGGACAAAATCACCATTTCGGAATGAATCCGGAGTCAAAACAGGTTTGGTCACTCAATTGACCCATTTCCTATTTTTTGGCAATTTTCGTGATTTTCGGGAATTTTAGAAACCGATTTACCATTCGAAGGGTAAAATCGTCATTTTCTAAAAATGGAAATGAAATGTGGAAATCTTAGACATAAGTTTTAACCACCCATCTGGCCCATCACCAAATTCTAAGCAATTTCCACAATTCATCAGAATATCAAAGACGATTCACCCTTTGAGGGGTGAAATCGCCATTTTGGATTAAATGGGAGAAAATCCCAAAAATGAAAACAAATCAATTTTTTGTCATTTTCAGCCTTGGACAATTTTTAGAATTTTTCTGCAATTTTTCTCAATTTTTTTGTTTTTCTTTAATTTTTCCATTTTTTTGGCATTTTTGATTTATTAATATTTTTTTATATTTTCAGAAAATATTTTAACAAAAAGCATGTCTTTGACAATAGATAACACTCAACCAGATAAATAAGCTAACCACTAGACTGAAACAAATACATACAAATCAAGTCTATAAATGCAATATTTTAGAAAAATAATCCTGATATACGGATCGGGTACGTAAAACATACCGGATTGGACACCGGCCTTCAATCGCCCAGCCCCAGCCTGCGACCATCCCCATGCCCGTTACCTATCGATCGCCATTAGAATGTCGATAGTCAATTTCACAAATTAAGACTAAATAATAAAAAAAATTAAAAAAATTAAAAAATTGGACACTGTTCATGCACTGTTCCGACACTGTTCATGCACTGTTCGGACACGGCTCCGACACGCTCCGACACGCTCCGACACGTTCGACACGCTCCGACACGTTCGACACTCTCCGACACGTCCGGACACGCTATGACACGGCTCGACACTCTCCGACACGCCCGGACACTCTCCGACACGTTCGACACTCTCCGACACGCTCCGACACGTTCGACACTCTCCGACACGCTCCGACACGTTCGACACTCTCCGACACGCTCCGACACTCTCCGACACGGCTCGACACTCTCCGACACGTTCAACACTCTCCGACACGCTCCGACACGTTCGACACTCTCCGACACGCTCCGACACGCCCGGACACTTTCGACACTCTCCGACACGCTCCGACACGCCCGGACACACTCCGACACGTTCGACACTCTCCGACACGCTCCGACACGTTCGACACTCTCCGACACGTTCGACACTCTCCGACACGCTCCGACACGTTCGACACGCTCCGACACGTTCGACACTCTCCGACACGGCTCGACACGCTCCGACACGTTCGACACTCTCCGACACGCTCCGACACGTTCGACACGCTCCGACACGTTCGACACGCTCCGACACGTTCGACACTCTCCGACACGCTCCGACACGTTCGACACTCTCCGACACGTCCGGACACGTTCGACACTCTCCGACACGTTCGACACGCTCCGACACGTTCGACACTCTCCGACACGGCTCGACACTCTCCGACACGTTCGACACTCTCCGACACGCTCCGACACGTTCGACACTCTCCGACACGCTCCGACACGTTCGACACGCTCCGACACGTTCGACACTCTCCGACACGCTCCGACACGTTCGACACTCTCCGACACGTCCGGACACGCCTGGACGCGGGGACCGAGCGGGGCACGTCCGAAACGGCTAAATCGACGATCGGCGGACGACGGCTGACTTCGGGATCGATGACAGAGGTGAGGGAACGTCGGGGCGGAGGAAAACAGAGCACGGAGGCTTCAAGCCGCGTTGGCTCGCGGGTTTCTCAACTTTGCGGCGGCTCGGGTCTTCGGATCTAGCGGCTCGAAGCGATAGCGGCGGCAGCGAGGTGGTGGTGCGGTGGTAGCTGGCTCGACGAAGGAGGCCGAATGTGTGGTGGCGGGAAGTGGTGTCGGTGAGGTGGGGAGGTTCACGAAGAAGAAGAAAAAAAATCCAGAAGAAGAAGCAGAGACCAGGAGGAGGAGAAGAAGAAGAGGAAGAAGGAAAAGAAAAAGAAGGAGAGAGAAGGAAGAAGAGGAGGCGACGGAAGAAGAGGGGGAGGGGGGAAGAGTAAAATAATAATAATAAAAAATATAATAATAATAAAAATAATATAATAATAATATAATAAAATACTAAAAAGTAGAAATAATAATAAAATAATCAAAAGCGAAGACAAAATGATTAGTCTCCTTTTCCTTTTAAATGATGATGTTTTCACTCCTTTTTCTTTTAATCATTATTAATATTTTTGCCAAATTCAATTTTATGGTGATCAGAGAACACCTAAAATCGAACCTGAATTTTACTATTTTATGAGGTCCTAAAGTAAAGAAAATTAAAAATAAAAATACCGACTATTTGTATATATTTTGTGACCTCGAATACTACTTTTTTTTTATTTTCTTTTTATTTTTATATTTTTCGAAAATAATAATAATAAAAAATATGAAAAATATGAAAAAAATATTTTTTTTATCCAAAATGGTCCCTTTAGCTTGGCCAAAGCTACCAAAGTTGATTTTGTAATTTTATGACTTTTTTTGATATTTTTAATTAATTTTAAAGAATAAAAATCACAATAATATAGATGATCAAAAATCAGGTGTCAACAGCTGCCCCTCTTTGAGAGGAATCTCGTCAGAGGTTTCTCTCAAAGATAAGGTGGCGCCTGATTCCTAACCGACTCGACTGGGAAAATGAGTGAAGAAATACTACGACATTGAATCTTTAAGGCTCAAAAAACCAAAATTAATCCCTGGTTTGCTCTAACCATTGGAACATGGGCTGGGATGAGAGAAGCTTACCTGAAGCTTACCTGCCGGATGCTGCCCGCTGCGACGACTTTCAAGAAGATACCTAGGACTCGTCATTCAGGATATCCTAGGGAGATTTAGCCCTGACCTGTATGGTAGGTCATACCATTATGGGATTCCTAACTGGTAGGAACCTAAGGAAGGCGCATCCCACGCTTGAGGATTTGCCAGTGATTTTAATCCGTATGGTGGATCGGACCTTTGTGTTGATCTTTAAGTACCTCGTGTTGACCCTTATGGCGGTTTCTACCATGAGTTGATCCTTCAGGCGGTTTCTACCTTGGTTTTGACCCTTCAGGCGGTATCTACCCTGAGTTGACCCTTCAGGCGGTATCTACCTTGAGTTGACCCTTCAGGCGGTTTCTACCATGAGTTGACCCTTCAGGCGGTTTCTACCTTTGTTTGACCCTTTAGGCGGTATCTACCTTGAGTTGACCCTTCAGGCGGTTTCTACCTTTGGTTGACCCTTCAGGCGGTTTCTACCTAGAGTTGACCCTTCAGGCGGTTTCTACCTTGTGTTGACCCTTCAGGCGGTTTCTACCTTCATTTGGTTTGAAAAGGGGTCTCATGACGAGGGTTCTCCACGTCCGATGAGACTGTTTGATATTTGAAAAGAGGTCCTAGGACGAGGGTTCTCCACGTCATGCCAGGATTGTTTGATATTTTTGAAAAAGGGATCCTAGGACGAGGGTTCTCCACGTCAAGCTAGGACTGTTTGATTTTTGAAAAGGGATCTCATGACGAGGGTTCTCCACGTCCGATGAGACTGTTTGATATTTTTGAAAAGGGGGTCTCATGACGAGGGTTCTCCACGTCCAATGAGACTGTCTGATTTTGAAAAGGTTTTTTTTTTTTTTAAGGGTTTCTCTTCCCCAAGAAAATATTGGTAATCTTTGAGAAGACAGCAATTGTCCAATTGACAAAATTTTATGACTTAAGCTTTAGTCATGAGATGTGCATTTTGATGCTGGAGGTTATCCAAAACATTCTTGCAACATACAAATGTGATCACAAATCCCTTGCATGGAAAATCTGGATCAACAGTTTGAAAATTCCCAAAAAGAGTTTGCTCAAAACATCAATTGGAATATTTCTCGACAAGGAGGCCAACTCACCTGTTTTGAGGTGATGATTTTTAGGGGATGCACTCAATTCCCTACTGACCTGTGCCTAGGTTTTAGGCTCATTCGCAGCGCATACATTTTGATCGGTCGGGAGGTCTTCCACGGGACCGTAATGTTGGGCTTGGATATTGGTTTTCAAGGGGGACCCGCTTTGGAGTCGGGGCCATCGAATGAAAATCTTCACCATCTGCTCCGGGTTTACAAGTCAAGAACCCTGCAAAATGAGAAAGAAAGAGTCTTGCTCGTACTTCTTCGAGCTAAGCTATATGTTAACCCAAGTGTCTTAGTCAGAGAAGACTGTTTCAGGGTTGTAACATTGGTAGGATTGGGGACCGAAAAAGGCTTGTTTTTGGCCCAGAAATCACGAAGGATTTGACATTGGTGATCATTGCAAATTTGTCACATGTCTTTTCCATCCTGCATCTTCCATTTTTGAGGTGTGCAACCGCTTTTGAGGTGTGCACAAGTCCTTTAGAGAACGTCTCTTGTGGTATTAAGAGATTGACAATTCTGTCCGTGTTTTTGCACCACGGCTGACATCATTTGGGGAGCAGTCTTCTTGATCTGACTCCTTTATGGGTTTTTCTCTCTTCCCAACTAGGCTTTATTGGGGATCAATCAAACAGTTTTCACGAGCATCGGCCTTGCTTTTACCAGGTACTTTGCTTTTTCTTGATGCTGGGGATTTTTTTCTTTATTGAAATCCCGCCTTTTCTTTTCCTTTGGAACTACGATGTTCAGAAAATTGTGCTAGATATACAACTTGAATCATAGCACATTTAAACGCCGATATGAAATTTTTCTATAAATCCCATCTCTTGATTTCTTCCGTTCTTGGAGTGATGCAGTTTCTATCTTGAAACATCCCATGATCACCAACAGGGGTTTATGAAATGAATTCGCAGGCTCAACTTGGCTGTGCAAAGGATATGGTGTGTGGGATAGAGAATGAATGCTTCTCGTCATCCTATGGCACTTGGATTACCATATAAACAACACACAAAGATTAATGTTAGTCCGAGCAAGAAAATTTCTAACCATTTTCTCCTGATGCTGCTGGACTTGTTTCCTTTTTGCCCCGGTGTGGGGTGGTTCTTGACAGGGTTAAGAATGAAAAACCGCCGTTCAAGTGGGTTGTCAACGGTCACCTGTAGTGTTTATGATATGGAACGAACGCCTCCGTCGTCCCAATCCATGTAATCGCTGCGAATGGTCCCTACCTCCGTAGGTCCAGATTTTACTATTTGATTCGCTCCACTCATCTCTCAAGTGTATGTAGGATGTGTTTGGATTTGAGCTTGCCTCTCTTTTGAGGAAACATCCTTTTGAGAGTTTTGAACAACTTTTGATTGGAAAAATCTCTTTCGTTTTCCCAAAAATTTTACCCGTCAAGGGGATTTTATGGTGCACAATGCGTGTTCAGACAACCTCATGTTTCAAAACATGAATGCCAATGAAGTTAGAATTCCATGTCTTTTCTAGACATCAGATTTTGAAAGCTTTTTCTTTTTCTCTCTGTGTTTTTTGGTTGAACATCTTCAATGGATTGGGGGAAAGGGATACCTACCTGTCCACTGTGGCTGGAGATCCCTGAAAATGTAAAAGAAGCATATCATTGTATGTTCACGAATTTTTCGAAAATCGAAACGACACATCCTACCCTCATGTACCCTAACAGGTAGTATGTGGGATGTAAAAACTTATTCGTCTCCAAGGCGATTCCCCTGTCAAGGATAAAAAAATAAGTGTTAATTCATATTCCCAAATTCAAGACAAATTGGGACGATACAACTTTACTCTTGATTTTCATCCCATTCTGATGTTGCGTATTGATATGAACAACCTCTATCAAATCCGCCTATCCATGCTTGGAGTGTTTGTAACATCAATGGTTCATCTGCCCCCAGCTGGGCAGCGTCTGTTCTGCTATTTGAACGCATGACTCATTGAGTGATTTATCCATGTTTATCATCTGAGAAGGAAAAGAAAGAATACATTACTTCGGTATTCGATTGAAGATCGTTTAGGAACGATACATCGTTTTACCAAATAGGTGGCTTCGCGGCCAAACGTATTTCGTGTTGAAAGGGTAGATCCCATTATGCTCAGCGGGTGATAATTATGGTTCATGGAACTTGCTCCACGGATTAAGTGATTAATCCACGGCTTTCGGCTTGAAGATGCTCAAAGGGTGATGTTGACACTCACGCGCAATTAGTTCTAGATATTAATGAAAGATGTTCCCGTGGGAACCTTACAGTGCGATCAACAACATATGCAATAGGAGTATTCAACCCCTTTTCTCGAAGCATTTTTCATCGAGTAGCCATGCCTTGCATCAGACGTTTGATCACCGGCCTCGCGTCACCACTGCGATGGTCCTCCGGCTCCAAATTGATCGAGCCAAAGATTGAACTCATCGCCAAGGAAATTGCTCGGGTCTTCGAGCCATTGATGTTCAAGTTGGGTATCAACGATTGTTGGGGGCAGATTTCTTTCATTGCCTTCGTTGTGAGGGATTGGAGTTTTTGAGCTGGAACCTTCATCATTGCCCTGTTGGGGTTGAGACATACATTCCTGAAGAGTATTGATCCAAGTGTCCAGCTCCTCATCAAGGAAATCACTTGTTCTTTCTAGCCCTTGGTGCCCAGATTGGGTGTCGTCGACTGCAGGCGAGGGATTCCTCTCTTTGCTCTCGCCGTGAGCAATTTGACCCCTCGAATTGGAACTTCCTCCAATGACCGGCAGGTTCATATGTGCACTCTCTACCAATGCCAGATCCACTTCAGGGACAGCATTAATGACTGATTCGCGCTCAAACTGAGGAATCTCTATGTGCTGGAACTGTGGCATATACTCCTGAGGAGTATTGAGATAGCTCGGCGGAGCATTCTGATTTGGGTTAGAGGAGTCGCTGACACGACTGCTAGTCCCGTCATTGCTGAAACACGGTTGGGTGCTCTTGGCTCTCCAATCATCATGGTTGTAACTCTGCCCAGCACTTGAGCTCCAACTGGCTTTATGATGGTTTAACGCTATCCTTCCATCCCTTAGCAATCTCCTATAGTACTTGAGGTGAGACTCAACGTTAATTCTAGAGAGCCCCGGCACATTCATAATCTCGAGTATGCGTAGTGGGCTAGCCGAATCAACTCCCAGCTCTCGAATTGCATCAACAAATTTGGTGTGAAGCTCATAGGTCCAGTAAAACCTTGTTCTCTTATCACCCAAAATATCGTCAATACTTCGGTAGCTATTCTCTACGGGATCTAGTCGTTTCAAAAGTTGTCCAGGGAGGGACTCACCGACTTTGGATTGGCTGGCTGCGACAACGAGTTCGTCATTGAGAGAATTCCCCCTGTGATGATTCATATCCCATTTCTCAGAGGATGTTGGTGTTGATCCTATGGTGTTGACTTGCTCATGCAGATCTCCGGCGGTATCTGGCTGTGTCGGAAAATGCTGTGGAGAATACGGTAACAGCTTAGCGTTATTCGTCAACAGGGATGGTTCATCGAGGAACACCTCGCCGAGGACAACAGGATTACCACAATTAAGGCAGGTGGCCTTGGTCAGAGCTTCCTTATATCTCGCGCTTTCAGCTTGAAGCTTCTCATTCTCCTCCTTCAGGACCAGTAACTCATGGTCTGCGTATTGCTGTTTCACCCGGGTTCGTTTGTTGGCGAACCAAAACTTGACCTTCGAAAGCTCCAATCCTATCTTTCGGCTCAACTCCATTTTCTGTTGTCTGCTTGGAGTGGGGCATTCATTGAAGAAAGCTTCGAGCTCTCGGATTTGGCCTGGAGTGTGGCGTTGTAGTTGCTTCCTTTTCCGACTCCGGTCATCATTGTATACTCCTTCTTCGTAGCTGAAACCTAGAATTTCATCGCTGGAGGAGTCAGTCTCTATGGCCTTCGAGCAGGATTCAGCTCCAGGATCTTCAAAGTCTCCCAGCAGTTCGTGCTCAGAAATGTCCAGGTCGGGCGTTTCTAGCAGATGGGAATAACTTTTAAACATGATGGATCGGGGTATCTCGGGCTGATCTAGTTCACTCAGCTTTCTCAATTCGCTCTTACGTGTTTGCTCACTCTAGAAATTTTCTCAAGTGATTGTGCGTGTCCTGGAACCATCCTTCAGGCTGCATATGAAGACCAGCAAGCAAGCGCTCCTCCCGAGATCCTGCAATTACTCATCGTCTGTATTCCCCTTTCTTTTTCCTCGTGATAGGATCACAAACTCTCTTGCATTGATTCGGTTTCATCGAGTATTGCGCTCGTCCCCTAGTTCAGTCTTCAAAGTGGTGGGTCTACAATCTTTCGGCGCCTTTTATGATTTGCTAGGCCCGAGAACGTGGGGAGCAGCGGTGGACCCGCAATTAATGACTCCGTTTAATTCATTTAGCTCCATGGGAATTAACGCTATGATCTTCTCTCAACCCCTTTTCATCGTTCAAACGAAAGTGGCATTTTCCCTGTGCATGCTGTTACTCTTCATTTCAGCATCCCGGGCGCTTGGTGAGGAATGAGTTCGTGGCCACTCAAAATTTTAAAGACCGTCTCTGGTTTCAGACTTAATCTAACAAGGGATCATCACAACTGAGCATGACGATGTTCGTCGATAGCGTTGGTTTTAATATAGAATTAACTATAGTCATTAAAGAAAAATGTTCCCGTAGGAACTTTACAACGGATAAAATGAGTGATCTACTCGTGAACATGTTCTTCTTTCTATGGGTGTTCGTAGTGACCGACCCATCGTGCCCCGAGTCAGGTGCTAGATCATGGCTGTCCAAGCATGCCAGCTTCCCACTGATTGAACAAGGCATCGAGCCCCTCATCGAAGAAATCGTCTGTCGTGGGTTGACCAGCGGCAGGCAGAGCACCAGCCGACTGCTGCTCGAATGGAGGAGTGCGCACTCGCTGTACTTGTGACACGCGCTCTTGAGAAGTGTTGAAATGGCCTGGGAGGACATTCTGATCAGCTTTCAGTTTGCCGGTGGTCGGGTTGCTAGCTTGATTGATGCTTAGATTTGGCCGGGTATCTCTTGATGCCTGAGCATTACAATGGCGGTCGCCCCTAGCTTTTGAGCTCGAGACGGATTCCTCCCGGTTTAGCTCCGCTCGACGTTGTTTTAATAGCTTTCTGTAGGCAGCAAGGTGATTCCTGACCAGCTCCTTACTAAGCCCCGGTACATTCATGGCCTTAAATATGCGCGTCGGAGTTGCTGAGTCGATCCCCATTTGGTGAACCACGTCTAGGAATCTGGAATGCAGTTCAGGGGGCCAAGCGAACCTCCTCTTATCGTGGCCCAAAATTGCATCGATGGCTTGACGACTGATTAACTCATCTCCAGCAGGACCCGACCCTATCGAAAATTGTTGTGCATGAGGCTGATATGCTTTGAGCTGGTCGGCGGTAACATCCAGCTCCTTGAAACTGTAACTCCAATCAAAGCGATGCAAATCCCATCCCCTAGGAGGCATTTGTATCATCTCCGTAGGATCCTCCTGCTCATGCGTGACTCCGGCAAAATCTGGTTGAGCAGGAGATGCCCCGAGGGAGTAGGGTGGTAAATGAATGTCTTCAATCATCGCGTGAGGCTTATCGGGGAATATCTTACCGAGGGCGACGAGGTTATCGCAATGAGGGCAAACGGTAATATTGAGAGCTTTTTCATACCTCATGTTTTCTGTTCGCAGCTTTTGGTTTTCTTCCTTTAAAATCTCGACCACCTGACGTTTGCGTTGAGCCTTCGATTTGGATCTCCTATTTTGAAACCAAAACTGGATCCTCGACTGATTAATCCCCAACTCCCGGCTCAATTCAATTCTCCACTTCTTTTTCATGTAATGGCTTTTACTGAAAAGGGTTTCCAGCATTTGGGTTTCCTCCTGAGAGTATTGGTGAGGACGTCTTCTTTTCCCGAGTTGAGCATCGTGGATGTCGTTGTCGTCGTCGCCGTGATCTTGATTTTCGTTGCCAGAAGTGTTGGGCTCCATGGTTTTGGCGTTAGACTTGATCTTGGAATCTTCGAGATCCCTCTGTAGTTCAATTTCTGAGATTTTTGAGTCAGTCGCCTCTAGCAGCTGACAATAACCTCTTAAATATGTTGGATTGAGAAATGTTTGATTGGTTCTTGCCCACTCAGAGTTCTCCACTCTCTCCTGTATGCTCACCCCCTATAAAGTTTTCTTCGAGTGACTTCGTATGTTCAGGAGACGCTCTTCAAGCATCATTAGGCAAACGTTCCCCCTCAAGACTTTGAATTTCTCGCTTAGCTTTTCAACGTGATGGGACTGCCAAATCCTGTTAGGGCTCTCTTCGATAGTTGCGCTTACCTCCCACCTAACTCCAATAATGATGATCCCGACAAATCTTTTACATCTTTTAATTGATGAGCCGGAAATCGCGGATCGAAACGAATCCATTGGTTCTCGTGAGGGGACCTCCTGCTTTACCCCCTAACTGGGCTCCACCAGCATTATTACTGAGACCCTTCATCATCCTCGAGTTGCTATAAAATGAGGAATTAATGTATGGAAGGTTAACGTTCTCGCATAATCAGCCTCTTCCTTCTAATCTCTCTGTTAAACTCGTGTTATTCTCAAGCCAACCCAACGCAAATGGCCTCCTCTCCCGTACGCACTTTTTCAACTGATGTCTTGGCCCAGTGGGAAAAGCTTTATAACCTACTGGGTCGCGGTTACGCGCACATAACCGATCATTCTGCAACCGAGGATGCAATCTGTGTCCTGCTCGAGGACCTTGATACCACTTCTCTCGAAGGTACTACACTGGGGAGGGAATATAGAACTTTCCCGACTCTCTTTGCACACTCCTTAGAGGCCTATCGTGTTGCTAATCGGGAGATTCTGGTGGCTCGCGTCTTGCGGGCTCGTTATGAGGATCGATCTGATCATTTGGTGCTGACCAACTATCTGGTTGATAGTTACAAAAAGGCCGTCGAGTTTGCTAATGAGCGGGTCGCGACGTTGCTTCGCGAGAGGAGAAATCTGGTGGATCAATTGGCCATATCCCTGACCACCGGCGAGCATGACCGCCGCAACGTCCTGTTGAGGCTTCAGAGCGACTGGCAGGAAGAACGGCTCGACAAGATAACCGAGGACATAGCTCGCGGGAATGGACTGGTTCGGGACCTGGAAGTAGTCACCGAAGAACACGAGGCCAAGGTCGCCGAAGTTAAGGGAGAATGCAGAAGTCTTCTCCTCAGGCTTGCCGACCACAACATGCGGAGCTGGGAGTATGAGCAGAGCATTAATAACATGGAGGGTCAGTTGGGATCCTTTGTGTCGTTAATTAGGGCTCACTTTGGCTTTACTTTTCCACCCCGACTTGTATGACCTGCTTCTGAAAACCCTCCGCCGAGGAAAATAAATGAAAGTTCTCGTGTGTGTGTTTTAACTTCTGTATGGTTCATTTCTTCGAGCATCCAAACATCTTCAACTTGGGTGAGCCGAACCATAATATCAATAAGCCGAGCAAATACGTCCTGATTTTATAACTCGCTCATGATCAGATGGAAGAATAGTTGCAGATTTGTCCAAGAGAAGATTTCTCTATACTACTTGTTTTTCACCTGCAAATGAAAAGACCGAGTCAGAAGGAATAATCTGAAAAAGAAAGCATAGACCCCTTTCAATCTTATGCTTGCTCGTGATTAATAAGGACAAGAACTTTTACAAGGGTTTTAATCTTGCGCGAAAAGTTTTTATCAATATTCCTCGAAAGAAAGCATACTATTGAAAGGAATGTAATTCACAATAATCGCTTTTGATCAATTTCGAGAGGAACGAATTACTCAAAAGTGCGAGGCATAATAACGTGTTTTAAATTTAATTGAAGATACGGCATCCAAATCAAGGCCGTTTTGTTAAGAACGAGAGTAATTTGGACATCTATCTCGTCATTAAATTCAAAACAACGTCGATATTCTCGATCAATTATCGTGGATTACCAGCGACGTAAAACATGCACGAAATAATTCAAGTGTATAATTCCTTCTAGAGAAATTGAGATTGGACTACTCTATACGACCAAAAGGTCGTGTAAGACTTCCAGTTTTAATTTCCTCTAAAGGAATTATAAACTTGACTTGGGAGTATTCGGATGATTAGAGAAAATGCCACTATCACATTCCCATGACCCATCAAAAGAAATACAACCAAGTTCCATCTGAATGTATACACCAATAGATCCCTAATACAATCACTCTAAGGGGTGGGATAGAAAAAGCCTTGATAAAAATAAACCCTATACAAGAGGACTAGTAATGGAAAATGAAACAAAGGAATGTGATCCTAACGTTTAAGGATGCCCCAAGTTCGATCTGTGGCTTCCGGATCACTTGCCCCAACTCGTCATCTTCATTGGACGATATCTCAATAAGGTCCATAGTAGGCCCTTTTGTTGCTCACTCGGTGTTCGCCATGGGATATCATCCTCCTCGTCTTCTATCAAGGACGTTTGGGAAAAACACACACATCTATCCTTGAAATGGCATTTAATCTAATCACCAGAATGCAATGAATGAAATGCCTATATTTATATGAACTGTAATAGATTTGAGGGATAGAGAGTCTTACCAACCAAACTCGTCGACTTATGTGCGGTTTTAGGTGTACCAACCGCCCAAAGACATGCGCATGAAACAAGTGATGGTAAACTTCTAAAAATCAGAGGATTTGGCACCTAAGGTTAAGGTTCTCACCTCGAGTTCTGGAAAGAGCAGATTCCATTGCACAACTATCGTTGCATTGGGGCTCGATCCATAGTTCGAAATGAGCGGAATTGAAAAGTGGATTACCCCGTGTTTTTCCTCACGGAGATTCCATTTTCAATCCCTTCTATTGTTTTCCTATAGGCGGCGCCCGGGGTTTTAGGCGCGGTTGTGTGTATTTTCGGTGTCGTGCTAAAGCGATAAACATGCATCTCATTTAGCAAACACCGCTTCAATATAAACATCCACACAATCATACATCCTAAACTCCTACCTGCATAAGACAGAGTTAACAAACACTTCACCCCTTATTTCTCCAATCTGCAAAAACATTTAACACCTCAAGGGTTAAAGTACGTACCTCACCTTGAAGAGTATCTGCATAAAACATGTTAGAAAAATCAATCAACTTTTTAATCGGCTCAAGTTCTCTAAGTCCCCAGCGGAGTCGCCAGTCTGTCGCGACCCTCTCGAGGTTGTCGGGCTCTCGAGGGCTAATGGGCCGTCCAGTCTGGTCGGATGCGGGCCTCTCCCAAGGCCCATTACCCAAATCGCAACGGAGGTATGCGTAGTCGACCTTCAGTGTGGTCTAGTGACATGTGCTAAGTGTGCATGTCAGGGAGTCGCCACCAATCATTTTTTGGAGGGTATGATTGGACCACCCTATTGAATAGTCGGGAGTTTCTATTCAATTCTGCGATAACCAGAGAACTGGGTTCGGGGACTTAGTTACGTCAACTGTCAGAGTTGACGCCCTTTCGGTACCTAAGTTGACTGAATTTTCTGACCAAAGATTTCATGCAGATGAGTGGGGTACGAGTTCTAAATTTAGGAGTTCATGCAGATAGGAATGACTATCATAGCAATCACAATCAATAATAAAGTGCACAAATCGATGAATTCAAGTGTACAAATAAATCACATGGCATTCCTAATAAGGCCATATTGGCCTAGAGAAGCATCAATCAGGCTTAGGAATGATTTAGACATGATTTTGCCCATCAGGGGCAAAATCGTAATTTTGAGACAAAGGGGACAATTTGCCCAAAAAGGACAAAATCACCATTTCGGAATGAATCCGGAGTCAAAACAGGTTTGGTCACTCAATTGACCCATTTCCTATTTTTTGGCAATTTTCGTGATTTTCGGGAATTTTAGAAACCGATTTACCATTCGAAGGGTAAAATCGTCATTTTCTAAAAATGGAAATGAAATGTGGAAATCTTAGACATAAGTTTTAACCACCCATCTGGCCCATCACCAAATTCTAAGCAATTTCCACAATTCATCAGAATATCAAAGACGATTCACCCTTTGAGGGGTGAAATCGCCATTTTGGATTAAATGGGAGAAAATCCCAAAAATGAAAACAAATCAATTTTTTGTCATTTTCAGCCTTGGACAATTTTTAGAATTTTTCTGCAATTTTTCTCAATTTTTTTGTTTTTCTTTAATTTTTCCATTTTTTTGGCATTTTTGATTTATTAATATTTTTTTTATATTTTCAGAAAATATTTTAACAAAAAGCATGTCTTTGACAATAGATAACACTCAACCAGATAAATAAGCTAACCACTAGACTGAAACAAATACATACAAATCAAGTCTATAAATGCAATATTTTAGAAAAATAATCCTGATATACGGATCGGGTACGTAAAACATACCGGATTGGACACCGGCCTTCAATCGCCCAGCCCCAGCCTGCGACCATCCCCATGCCCGTTACCTATCGATCGCCATTAGAATGTCGATAGTCAATTTCACAAATTAAGACTAAATAATAAAAAAAATTAAAAAAATTAAAAAATTGGACACTGTTCATGCACTGTTCCGACACTGTTCATGCACTGTTCGGACACGGCTTCGACACGCTCCGACACGGCTCCGACACGCTCCGACACGTTCGACACGCTCCGACACGTTCGACACTCTCCGACACGTCCGGACACGCTATGACACGGCTCGACACTCTCCGACACGCCCGGACACTCTCCGACACGTTCGACACTCTCCGACACGCTCCGACACGTTCGACACTCTCCGACACGCTCCGACACGTTCGACACGCTCCGACACGTTCGACACTCTCCGACACGGCTCGACACTCTCCGACACGTTCAACACTCTCCGACACGCTCCGACACGTTCGACACTCTCCGACACGCTCCGACACGCCCGGACACTTTCGACACTCTCCGACACGCTCCGACACGCCCGGACACACTCCGACACGTTCGACACTCTCCGACACGCTCCGACACGTTCGACACTCTCCGACACGTTCGACACTCTCCGACACGCTCCGACACGCTCCGACACGTTCGACACGCTCCGACACGTTCGACACTCTCCGACACGGCTCGACACGCTCCGACACGTTCGACACTCTCCGACACGCTCCGACACGTTCGACACGCTCCGACACGTTCGACACGCTCCGACACGTTCGACACTCTCCGACACGCTCCGACACGTTCGACACTCTCCGACACGTCCGGACACGTTCGACACTCTCCGACACGTTCGACACGCTCCGACACGTTCGACACTCTCCGACACGGCTCGACACTCTCCGACACGTTCGACACTCTCCGACACGTCCGGACACGCCTGGACGCGGGGACCGAGCGGGGCACGTCCGAAACGGCTAAATCGACGATCGGCGGACGACGGCTGACTTCGGGATCGATGACAGAGGTGAGGGAACGTCGGGGCGGAGGAAAACAGAGCACGGAGGCTTCAAGCCGCGTTGGCTCGCGGGTTTCTCAACTTTGCGGCGGCTCGGGTCTTCGGATCTAGCGGCTCGAAGCGATAGCGGCGGCAGCGAGGTGGTGGTGCGGTGGTAGCTGGCTCGACGAAGGAGGCCGAATGTGTGGTGGCGGGAAGTGGTGTCGGTGAGGTGGGGAGGTTCACGAAGAAGAAGAAAAAAAATCCAGAAGAAGAAGCAGAGACCAGGAGGAGGAGAAGAAGAAGAGGAAGAAGGAAAAGAAAAAGAAGGAGAGAGAAGGAAGAAGAGGAGGCGACGGAAGAAGAGGGGGAGGGGGGAAGAGTAAAATAATAATAAAAAAAAATATAATAATAATAAAAATAATATAATAATAATATAATAAAATACTAAAAAGTAGAAATAATAATAAAATAATCAAAAGCGAAGACAAAATGATTAGTCTCCTTTTCCTTTTAAATGATGATGTTTTCACTCCTTTTTCTTTTAATCATTATTAATATTTTTGCCAAATTCAATTTTATGGTGATCAGAGAACACCTAAAATCGAACCTGAATTTTACTATTTTATGAGGTCCTAAAGTAAAGAAAATTAAAAATAAAAATACCGACTATTTGTATATATTTTGTGACCTCGAATACTACTTTTTTTTTATTTTCTTTTTATTTTTATATTTTTCGAAAATAATAATAATAAAAAATATGAAAAATATGAAAAAATATTTTTTTATCCAAAATGGTCCCTTTAGCTTGGCCAAAGCTACCAAAGTTGATTTTGTAATTTTATGACTTTTTTTGATATTTTTAATTAATTTTAAAGAATAAAAATCACAATAATATAGATGATCAAAAATCAGGTGTCAACAGCTAGTTAATGAGTCTGAGCCTCAAGCCTTCATTGGAATGATGAAGAATGGAAAGGTCAGTGTCTCTTCTGAGTGGTGGTTGGATAGTGGCGCTACTTGTCATGCTACAAATGACAAGAACTTACTCACTGATGTCACGGAAGTGAAAGACACCGTGAAAAATTGCAATGGTGGTGAGGTAGAGGTGACTCATGCTGGAATTGCAAATTTGGTGCTTTCTTCAGGTAAATTACTAACTCTGAAACATGTTAGAGTAGTACCTTTATAGAAAAAGAATTTAATTTCTATGAGTTTACTTGATAAAGCTGGTATGTCCTTTTCAACTATGAATGGTAGAGTAACTTTATCAGTTAACTCATGTTATTTCGGTTGTGCGTTTATGGTTAATGGTATGTATAGGTTGAGTTTAGATACTGATAGCATAAATCATGTGAGCTCTACTTTGATTGATCCAAAGTTGTTACACAACAAATTTGGACATGTGAACTATAGGAAAATGCAACATCTAGCTAAAACTCACAACATTCCTTTGGATACTTTTATTCGATTTGACAAATGTGAAGTGTGTGCACATGCTAAGATCACTAGAAAACCTTTTAAGTCGATTTTTAAAAGCACACAACTTCTTGATATAATACATTCTGACCTTTGCGACTTTAGAAATTACGTTACTAGAGGTGGTCGGAAGTATTTAATAACATTCATAGACGATTTTTCTAGATATTGTCATGTTTATTTATTGAAATCGAAAGATGAGGCTTTTGAAAAGTTTAAGATTTTCAAGTCTATAGTAGAAAATCAACTCAACTTGAAAATTAAGAGGTTTAGGAGTGATAGATGAGGTGAATATATAATGACAGGGTTCAAGGAATTTTGTGCTTTGGAGGGGATAATACTTGAAACCACTGCTCCTTACTCACCCCAATCAAATGGTGTTTCCGAGCGTAAGAATAGAACGTTAACTGAAATGCTAAATTCCATGTTACTTACAGCTAGCATGCATTCCTCCTACTGGGGAGAAGCAGTTCTCACTGCTAATCACATCTTAAACAGGTTGTCGCACTCTAAGTTATCTATGACACCTTATGAGATATGTCATAAGCATCATTGTAAATATGATACTCTTAAAACTTGGGGCTGTGTTGCTTATGTTAGAATACAAGATCCTAAAAGACCTAAGGTGGGACCTAGAACAATTACTTTTGTATATCTAGGTAGTGTAGAAGATAGTGCTGCAAATAGATTTTTAGATCTATCTACTAACACAGTGATAGAATCTAGAGATGCAGAATTTTTCGAGAACAAGTTTCTCAAAGATCATGGCTTGAATGTTTATGGATCTACAGATATGATTTCAGAGTCTCCTGTAGAATTTGAAGCAGGTCCTTCTGGCACTAATTCCACACAGTTGGCTGTTGAACAAGTTCCGGTTAGAGTATCTATAAGAGAGAGTTCCCAAAAGTTTTGGTGAAAACTTTGTTACTTACCATCTAGAGGTCCTATCAGGAAGCAATGAGATCTAGGGAATCTCTACTTTGGGCAGAAGCTATAGATGATGAAATTAGCTCTCTGCTACAAAACCACACTTGACAGCTAGTCAATTTGCCAAAAGGGGCTAAGGCTATAGGCTGTAAGTGGGTATTGAAGAAGAAACTGAATAGTGATGGATCAATAGCCAAATACAAAGCACGTTTAGTAGCTAAAGGCTATAAACAGCAGAGTGGAATAGACTATTTTGATGTCTATTCACATGTATGTCATCTATCAACTATAAGAATTGTTTTTACTTTGGCATCTATTGAACACTTTATAGTGCATCAAATGGATGTAAAAACAGCTTTCCTAAATGGAGAGTTAAATGAGAAAATTTACATGGAACAACCGGAAGGGTATGTCATGAAAGGCCTTGAGGACAAAATTTATAAATTGAACAAATCTTTATATGGTCTTAAACAAGCACCTAAGATGTGGCATCTTAAGTTTGATAAAGTGATAAAGAGTTATGGCTTCCAGTCTAGTTACTCAGATAAATGCATTTACCATCGTTCTATGTCAAATAAGATAGTTACATTTGTTTGTATGTTGATGACATGTTAATTCTTGGCTCCGATCATTCTGTAGTGAGTGACGTGAAAGCTACTTTAGCTAAAGAATTTGACATGAAAAATCTTGGTATTGCTAATACCATTCTTAGTATGAAAGTAAGCTTTGAAAGGCAAGTCATCTCCCTTAGCCAGACTCATCATATTGAACAGCTACTTTCTACTTGGGGATACAGTGAGTGTAAACCGATTGAGACACCATGTGATTATAATAAAAGACTGAGTCCCAATGAAGGGACCAGCGTGGATCAGTTAAAGTACTCGAAACTGATTGGTAGTTTCATGTATGCTATGAGTTGCACTAGACCTGACATAGCTTTTACAGTTGGCATGCTGAGTCGTTTCACTAGTAATCCTAGTAAAGAGCATTGGGATGCCATCAGTAGGCTGATGAGATACCTTAAATGTACTAAAGATTATGCTCTATGTTACTCTGGTTTTCCTTCAACTGTAGATGGATATTCTGATGCCTCATGGTGCTCAGAGATTGGAAATAGTAAGTCCACAAGTGGATATGTATTCACGTTGGGTGGAGCTGCTATTACTTGGAAATCCAAAAGACATACTTGTATTGCGTTGTCGTCTATGGAATCAGAACTTTTTGCTTTAGCTTCAGCCGGCGAAGAGACAGAGTGGATAAAGAATCTGATTATGGATATTCCTTTGACTCGGCTAAAGATTAATTCCTTAAGCATGTTCTGTGATAATCAAGCGCTGTCTAAGTCGTCAAGAATGCTCTCTTTAATTTAAAGAGAAGACATGTGAGACTGAGACATGCGTTGTTGAATTATCTGAGAGAACAAGGAGTTATCACCTTGATCGATGTGAGATCGAAGGATAACTTGGCCGATGCTCTCACAAAAGGTCTGCCTAAAGATCGATTATTTAAAATAGTGGGGGAAATGAGGTTAAAGACTGTGTAGACATGTCTTAATTACCATTTACTTACCTTCTAGTTGTGTGTTTTGAATTATCGAATCTTCTTTTGTTGGCCAAAATGATAAGCACAGTTTATGTGTTTCATCGATGTTCATGGTTGCTGATGAATTTGAAAAGGGTGAGTTGTCTCTTTCCAAACTTGATGAAGATGACTTTAACCTAATTCAAAGGTTCTATCTGGGAAGCTTGTGTCATTCCAAACTTGATGATACAATCCAATTAGATTGGACTATCCTTTTGGTTAAATTATCTCATTCCAAATTTGATGTTAGATTATTTGATTTTAAGGAATTAGTAATTGTGACATTCCAAATTGAAACATAGAAATAGTTGTTTGCATAAGAAGCCTGTTGATCTTGTTCTTAATTGAAACATGATATTACGTGACTAGGTTATTGTAAGTGAGTTGACTATTGGTCGTGTTCTTTGAAACTAGACAATGGTTATTCTCTTATAAATAAACTTAAGTTGATGGCTCTTTGTAAATTAAACTGTTTAGGCCTTGTTCATGATTTATGAAACTAGCTTGATGCTTATGAACATGATATTATGATGCTTTATGACATTAATATATGTTCTTCTCTGTCTGATGTTATAATACTAAGTTCTTTTAGTAGAACTAAACACTTTTAGTAGACTATGCAAATGATTGAATTCATGATAATATGAAATTCATATTTGACATTCTACAGGGAATGACAGAGATGGAGGAGAGCTTAATAAGCAGGATCTTGATCAGGATGGCCTACTTGATGAATGAATATTTATTATTTAGAGCGTGTGGGGACTTGACAGTTCACCTGCTATTACCCATTCTGATGGAATCCATTTACTTGAGACTTACATTTTGATATCTCTATTTTGTGAACATGATTATGTTAGTTTCTTATATTTGTAAGGCCTTGGACTATTTTGAATGGCCTACTTATACTTGACTATTATGCATATGTTGATTGTGAACAGATTCATAGTAAGGATGATTCACTTATTTTGATTGCAAATTATGATTGAGTTTAAAATTTTACTATTAAAACTCTTATATCGATCCGAGTTGATTGTCTTGGACAGAATGTGGATGATTCATATTTGTTTGAACATTACACTGACAACCGTATTGGATTGTGCTGTATGGTGAATATAGGAGGAGATTGTTGGATATATTATTAATATAGTCCAGATAATATGTTCATATACAAGCCCAATAGGTAAAAGCATGGTTATTTGGGTCCAAATGGACTGGAGCCCGAGAGCTTGCACATAACTCTAGATTTCCTACGCTGGAGGTAACACTGTTGAGCGTTCCAAATTTGACGTCTCTTGGTGTAATACTTCAAGCAGACAAAACCTTTCTACTCTCTCAAATCCTAACCTCCAACATATGGTCCGGTGATGAGCGATTTCGCAGCTGAAGGAAAAGAAGGTGTGGATGGTTCGGGCTCTTGCTGTATCACCAGAAAGTCGAATGGAAGCACGGAGAAGTTTAGACCTCCATTGTTGAAGTATTCGCGTGGGCGCACTCGTGCGCTCCGTCCACGGTTTGACGAGTGAGTTGTCTTTCTATTGTGGAAAGGTGATTTTGGTTCGGTTTTCAAAAGGTGGATCGATGAGAATTTATTTGCTGCGGCAAAGCCTAGAACTGATATGGTCATTACGGTGAAGAGGCTCAACCAAGAAAGTTTCCAAGGTCATAGAGAGTGGTTGGCAGATGTTAATTATTTGGGGCAGCTTTATCATCCTCATCTGGTGAAGTTGATTAGGCACTGCTTGGAGGACGAGCGTCGACTTCTAGCGTATGAATTTATGCCTAGTGGTAGCTTATATTACCATTTATTCAGGAGAGATTCATACTTCCAACCTTTGTCTTGGAACCTTCGGTTAAAAGTTGCACTTGGTGCTGTAAAGGGGATGGCCTTTCTTCACAGTAGACGTGGCCGGTTCGGCGGAACCGCCGGTTCCGGTTCAGAAATCGGCGGTTTCGGTTCCTAAAAAAGCCGGAACCGAAACCGGCCCTTGAAGAGGCGGTTCCGGTTCCGGGTCCGGTTCCATTGTCCATACCTTTTGTTTATAATTTATTTGCAATATAAATAATCAAATTGAAGGTAGTTGAGCGGTTTAGGGTACTTACTTCAACCAAAAGGTCAAGAGTTCGAATCCCATTTCAAGCAATTATCATTTTCTCTATTATTTTATTTTATTTTTTAAAAAAAATGGCGGTTCGGAACCGGCCCGGAACCGCCGGTTCCGAAAAATGTGGAACCGGAACCGGCCTTCCCTTGAAGGCCGGTTCCGGGCCTGTCAATGGGCCGGTTCCGGGCCCACGCGCCCAAATGGCCATGTGTACTTCACAGTACTCAGGCCAAAGTGATATACCGGAATTTCAAGACTTCTACTATCCTTCTCGATTCGAGTTACAATGCTGGGTTCGATAGCCGTCCTGTTGCATTATTGCCAACTGAGGTGGAGCTCCAGTTTAGCGGCAATGTTGATGTGGGGGAGAAAGATGCAATTTTCAATTACCATAGGAAATATATTCCAATTCACAGGTTGCATACCACACTTCTCCTCATTTTCCAGTAGATGTAATAGAAGACATACACAAAGGAGGGTCGCGGTTGTTTAAACGGTTGGGTCTATGTGACTTTGCCAGGATTGACAGCTGGTTTTTGCCTTCTAAACCTTTATCACCTTCTAAGAAAGTATTTGGCACGACTGATTGTCGCGACCCGTCCGAAAGCGGACGCGGCTAATGGATTACCGATCGCGGCCCCCACTCTAAAATGTGGATCGCGGGCCTTAGATCGGCGCGGGCCCTCCCAGGCCCATACCAAATCGCGGCGGGAGTGTCTTTTGAGGGATTCGACGATAAGAGTCGATCGCTTTCGACCTTAGTGTGGTCGTGGTGGCATGTGCAACTTGTGCATGCATTTGGAGTCGCCACCGGTCTTTCTTGGAGGGTAGACCGAAAACCTCACTGACCGATTGGGAGAGATCGATCAGTTCTGCGGAACCAGAGATTTTGGGTTCGGGGACTTGATTACGTCGGTGTCATTACCAACGCCCTTTCGGTACCTAACGCGAGTGATTTTCCTGACTAAGAGTTTATGCAGACGCAATTTTGGGTGAGATAAGTATGGTTCGGGTTCCATGCAGATTGGAATACTAGTCCTATCAATCACAATCAATTTAACGAAAGCGCAGTCAATTGCATAAATAAATCATGTCAATGCACATCAATTTCAATCATTGGCCTCCTAGTATAGCCATAAGGGCTTAGGGAAGATGTGATTTAGGGCTGTGGGTAAAATGGAAAGATTCGGGGACAATTAGCCCGAAGGGAAAAATTGTCATTTTTGGAAGGTTTGGATACCGAATTACCCAAAATATTCCATGGCCAGTTGATTGTGGCCATTTCCCATTTTTTGGGATTTTCCTGGATTTTTTTAGAATTTTTTTGGAAGACGGTTTGCCGGAAGGGCAAAACCGTCATTTTGAAAAAGATCGGGGGTCGAAAGACCCGGAACAGGTCACTGCCAGTTGAATGTGGCCATTTCCTATTTTCTGGAATTTTTTATAATTTTTCTGAATTTTTCGAATTTTGTATGATTTTCCATTTTTTTTATTGAATTTTTGAATTTTTTTATTTTATTATTAAAAATAATAATATATAAAAAAAATTAATTATCCGGACCGGGTCGGATGACCCGGCCCACGACCAGATCCGCGACCCAGATCCGGTCCGCCCCGTCCATGATAAAACGGCGCCGTTTCACGGATTGAGAACGGACGCCTCAGATCGAGCCACGTAGCGCATCCTAGACCGTCAGATTATTTTTTTATTTATTTTTTGAAAATCATTTATTAATTCTGAAAATCATTTTTATTTTCCAAAATTCCCAGATCGCGACACGTGGCGAAGCCACGGCCGTCCGATCTGGGTTTGATTTATTCGGCCCGGGCCCACCAACGCTGACGTGGCTGCCGACGTGGCATGCCACGTCAGCTTTGACCGTTGACCACCGGCGACTTCGCCGGAGAAGACGATGAACAGTGCTATTTTCCGGCGAAGTCGCCGGAAATCTCGCCGGAGGTCCCAAACCGACGTGGAATCCATCATTTCAGGTCCCAATTTTAACACCTATCGATCCCCCTCATACCCCACATCAATATCCAGCTTAAACATGGCCAAAGTAACGCCGGGAATCGATCAAATGGACGTCCACCGAACCGGCGCCGGCGAACAAAATTTTGCAAACTTTTTTAACGTCCAAACTAGATTCCAAACCTTCACACAGTATCTAAGCAAGGTTTAGATATTTACCTGGGGTCGCCTAAGCCTCGGCGACGGCTCGAAGTCCCCCGTCGAGCTCCCGGTCCGAACCGTGACCGGCGAAGCTCCGGCTCGCATCCCCGGCGTATTTTCAATGCAAAATAAGCACATACAAAGGCTTAGAGTCGGTTCTAGGGCGGTATTAGGATCAAAGCCACACGAAATGAGGCCCGGGGTGTCACGGCCGAGAGTTACAAAATGTCACAGTCATTGTGGCATTTCATCGAATAGTTGGTGTGCGTGTGTGAAGTGATAGTCGGAGAGGAAAACCGACCTGTTCGAGGGTCACCGGCGACGGTGGCTACTTCGACGATGATCCCACAAAGTCCTTGGAGCTCCCTCGAGGTCTCTCTCTCCCGAACTCGCTCTCAAAAAGTTCTACTCTTTCCTCTCGGCCGAGCTTGGTTCAAGAACCGAAAATCCCCCCCACTTTCCATGCGTGGCCGACCGCCTTTCGGTCAGGGAATCTCCACCCCACGACCATCATTCCTCTTCCATTTGCCATCCCCTTTTGTAAAAACAAATGCCACGGCGGGCCTCCCCCTCTTCCCCTGTGTCCTGCTCTGTCGGCCAAGGTGGGTCTGCAACTTAGTTGCAGACCCGGTCGGACCGGGTCGGGTCGGGTCTGACCCGACCGGCCCGGTTCGACCAATTTCGTCCAATTGGGTCCCAAATCGACCCATTTTCATGAAATTGATGGCAAAATCGGGCTCCTTGACATGTTTTCTATCAAATAGGGGTATTTTCGTGAATCAATTGGTTGAAATTTAATGAAAACCCCAAATTACCCTTAGGATCCGAAATTGATTTTTGCTTAATCGAGGGCCCAAACGACCGAATTAGTCCTAATTGAGGCCACCAATGGATTCATTATGATGAAAAACATAGGGTAGAGGTGTTTAATTTCAATGGGTACGCCCGTATGAAATTTAATTTCAAAAATTACGAAACCGGGGACTAAATTGAAAGAAAATTGTGCAATTAAGCCCTTCTGGCTAAAATTGATCAAATTGGAGGGCAAATTGACCCAATTGCACTTCAAGACCTTATAATTCAATGTCATAGCTTATGAAAGGTGAGAATTGAAAATTAAAAGACTCGAAAAGGATTTTTTTGGCTCGGTTCGGGTTTATGTTTGTGAAGGAACATAGTGACCCGAGCCTAATTTTCCAGATTTTAAGTGACACACTTGAAGAGGAAATTAAAAAAAAATTATTTAATATTTTTGTGTATTTTTCTAACCACGAATGGTATTTTTATGATTTTTTTGGTATTTTTAATAATTAAATAAATTCGAAAAATTATTAAAAATTACGAAAAATATTTTTTGTTCAAAATTGGCTCCCGAGGCTAGGCCAAGGCTTCCAAAGTTGATTTTGTGATTTTATGACCTTTTTTGATATTTTTAATTAATTTTAAAGAATAAAAATCACAATAATAAATGGTCAAAAATCTGGTGTCAACACTGATTATGGTACGATAGTCTTCACTAACATAAATCTGATAAGTGGAATGGAGCAAACTAGCTTCCTATTTCAGCAACCTTCGAAGGTGAGATTTTCTCATTCAAACATCCCTCGGAGGATTATTAATCATGCTTGTTTGAGGTTTCCAGATCTCGCATCTTATAAAGATCTAGCTGGCCATTTGCCCAGAGTCGAGAACTCCTCACAGGTTGCTGAAACTTCCAGAGAACTTAAAAAACGTCGCAAGATCTTTGTTATATTCGGAGGAAACACTTCTGAGAGACAAGTATCCCTCCTGAGCGGCGCTAACATTTGGCTCAACTTGCAAGCGTTTGATGAACTTGAAGTAATGCCATGTTTGCTTGCTCCCTCAGATCAACATTCATTGGGCACAGCTTTGAGTGGGAAGGATTTTGAGTTGAACTCATGGGCAGTTTGGTCTCTACCTTACTCCCTGGTGCCAAGACACACAACTGAAACAGTTCTTGCCGCATGTATTGAGGCGATTGAACCATCGCGGGCTGCATTGACATCTCTTTTGCGGAAACAAGTTATTAGCGATCTCATGGAAGGTGAAACATAAGTGGTTCTTTTTCCCGCCTTCGGTGGCGTTCTTGTATTGCAGGAAATCATCGGGTTTAGTGAGCATCATGCACCATCCTGTGGTGATGCATGAATACGGGAATGGATTACCGGTAGAGAATGCGTGGATTGGCACAAGGGCTTATTGCTCTCAGCTTGTTGTTCCTGCGGTGTTCGAATTTATGAAGAGACCCGTGAAGGATTTGGTTGCCATCCCTGATAAGTTCGTTGTAAGCATGATGAACCAGTGCGGCCTGATCCTGTCGAAGCTCATGAAGCACGAGCACGGGTGGGTGTTCAGCGTCGACGCCGTGGGCTTAGGGCCTCACGATTACCACCAGATAATCAAGAACTCCGTGGATCTCGGTACCGTGAAGTCAAATCTCGACAAGAACTTCTACCAATTGCCATAGGAGTTTGCGGCCGATATAAGACTGGAAGCATGGTCAGGGGGCATAAATTCTGATGAAGGGTTTCAAGTGGGTGCTGGAATACTGTTTGCTTCAAGTCATAATTGTTTCAAGAGCATCGGACTTGTTGGAGGATATTTTGCTAGGTCAGTCACCGATCCAAGAGAATTACGAGCATTTGTTGCCGGTGGCATGCACTCGGGTGATCGAATAGAAAGAGATACTTGTCCAAAGCAAATTCGATGAAGAAGACCGAGGGAAATTCAGGACGAGTTTTCACGCAGCAAAAGCGTCTGATGCCGGGGCATTCCTGAAGACGTTGATGAGTTACTGATTCAATGAAAGCTTCTGACCGAATGCGAGGTTATCGATCGATATCGAAGTTCATTCATCGAATATCCATGTTCGTCGAAGGCCATTGATGATCTCTCATATTTTCGAGAGTAGTTGAATAGTTTTAGATTTCCAGAGTTTTTATTAAATATGATTTGTCTTCTCTAAGAATCAAGTCCAGTTCATAGGAATTTATTACGTTTTCTATTTTCCAAGAGTTTTTTTGCATTTCCTAAGAGTTTTGTATTTCATCGAAGAGTCTCGTTATTCAAGCTTAGAGAGTTGTCCCATGCTCACCTATAAAAGGACGGTGTGATGAATGAGAATGGCAGACTTGTTTTGATTATCGAGTTCATTTGAGCCTTTGCCTTGTTAATAAGAAGGTTTCTTGTTTATACTCTTATCCCTTATGTGGATTTCTACGGGTGACAAGTATCCTATCCCTTAGTTCCTCACTTGTGTTACCTTCTATTTTGACGCAGCGTTTAGCGATAAAGAACAAGCAAATCCTTGCTTAAAGAGAAAACTTGAAAATTCAATATTGATAATAATGTTATGTCGTCAAAAACCCTAACACAAGCTTATATCGAGTGTTAACCCTAATGACACCAAAACCAATAAAATTACAAAATTGCCACTAAAAATAAAATTAAATCCAAAAAATACTAAAATAATTCAAAAGACAATCTAAACGATCTCGTATCGTTAAAATCCATCGTCAGTTAACTCCAAAAGCATTGAGTATTGATTAGACGGCCGTTTTGCTTCAACCGACCAAATCTGAGCTCAATCCGACGTCGTCGACCGGGTTCGCTGGTTCTAGTTGCATCATCGTTTCGCATTTCGATTGTATTTTCGTTGGTCCAATCAGTCTAAAAACGCACTACTAAGAGATTTCGCGTCATATTTCTCTACGCTTTCTCTTTCTCTGGGCGCCACTTTACATGTCCAAAAACGAGTTGCGTTATGAAAAGGAAAGGTCCAAGGAATACGCGCCGTTACTGTTTTCCACTCTGTTTCTGATCGAAACAGGGCTCGCCGAAGAGGAGAAATGCTTGCTGAAGATTCAAAGGAACTTCATTTGCACATACTCCAAAAACGGACAAAGCAGTGAGGTCATGGAGTCTGAAAATTACCCAAAAGCGAATCATCATTCCACACTGATAGAACTCAACCCAATCTTACATTAATCCCGCATTACATTTACAGGGGCCCCTTTTGATTCTTTTCCCTCCTAGTTTAACCAGAGGACATTTTCCTGCTTCTTCTTTAGTAAAGCAACTAGCTAAAAGCACATCCAATTGCAGACTACGCTCAAACAAAGCCAAAACTTGCTTCTCTCATCATAAGTGGCCGAAGCGCCTCAGAGACTGGTCTTTCTCAGTCTTCACTGGTCGAATATCTTGAAGTCCAGTACTTCTCGATTTCCTCCGCTGTTCTCCCAGGAATCCTCCCGGCAATGAGCGACCACCTAGAAAACATGTGGGACTCGCGTTAAGGGCACGTCATATCTTGAACGATGAAGCGACAAAAGGATTGCAAGCGGCAGAGGAACCCAACCCACCTCTCACCAACGAGCTTGAACATTCTGGTTATGAGCGTTTCCTCATCCTCGGAGAACTCCAGCTTAGAATCTTGACCGATGTCCTCTGCTGCAAATGTTTCAACACCGATATCATTATAGCTCCTCAAGACAGCGCGAACTCTTGCTAAAGAGAAAAAGAAAAAGGAAAAAAAAAAAGGGGGGGGGGGGGGGGGGGGGGGGGGGGGGGAGGAGAGAGATTTCAAACTTGAAGTGGGTACCTCTGGAGTCCACGGATGAGTCATCAGAGGAATGGTCTAAGCGAGACATTCTCTGCTTTTCCCCGAGAGTGCAATTCCTGGGACCGAGTGGCGGAGAGGGAGAGAGAGGGAGTTTTTCAACACTGGGTTTGATTGAGTTTCATGAATATACAGACAGAGAGTGGGTGGGTGAGTGAGTGAAAGCGAGACTGAAACTCGGGCGTGTGTGAGGATGAAGGGATTTAATTAGTATTAATAGGGGAAGGCCACAAAGAGAGAGAGACTCTGAAGAGAGTGGTGGTCCTCCTTATGGAAACAGAGAGAAGGGGAAGAATGGGCGGTGAGTGAGAGAGAAAGAGCTAGAGATAGAGAGAGAAAGAGAGGGAACCCAGAGTGAAGAGGAGGAGGAGGAGGAAGAAGACTGGTAGTTGACGGTGTAGGCTTTTGGGAGTCCAACTTTGATAGGTAGTTTGAACTCTTGATATTGAACAAAGTATTGTTGGTTGGTTCGGAAATTCTCCTCCTGGGGGACGCTCTTCTAGTAGTGCCGCTCGCATCGTCTGTCCTGTGAAACTCATCAGAATTCCCTCTGATCCCTGATGCTGACGTGACTACCTCCTCTTTCATCACCCTCGCCACCAACCACCGTCATGAAAAGGGAATCCGATGCGCTCGAAGGCATGATCTCGGACAAGTTCGCCCGCTTCGATCGAACCGGTAATCATTGATCGCCTGAGAGTTCTCGTTTCGATCTACTTAATAAGGTTTGACGATCGTGCCTAGGTCCAAATTATGAGATCCCAAATCCAAGCAAATGAGCAAGAATTGACGTATTTGAAGCCCTGATTTGGAGAAATGCTTAATCAGATAAGTTCAAATCCACTCGTTCAAACGGGGCGATCATGGATCGTATGAGAATCTCATTTAGATCTATCTAATAAGACGTGATGCTAGATAGATCTAAATGAGAATATCATTTTGACTATGGTGTTCAAAGATCGAACTGTGGATTCGGATTCGGGCAAATAAGTAAAAATGGACATGTTGGAAGACCTGGTCTGGCGAAATACTTATTAGACAAGTTTGCCATGCCACCTAGTCGAACTAGTTGGTAATCCTGGATAACATGAGGATCTCATTTATCTAATAAAGAAGTGACTGATCGCGTTTACGACCAAACTGATATTTGGAAAAGTAGATTAGTGGGCAAGGGGGGAGGGACCCACATGGGAATGGACGGGAGGGAGGTAGGGAATACGACGTGGCCTGGTGGGAGGCGGGGCAGAGGACCGGACCCTGGAGGAGGAAATGTTTGGTGGGGGGTGGACCGGGGGAAGGGTGATGACCCATATTTAAGAGGGGATTATCCTGGGAATATTGTTGGCAATTATTAAGGAAACGACAAAAGGAAGAGACAGGCATACCCACGAGATAGATCAGCCTTTTAGATTGGGTCAGCGTCGATGGCCGTTTTTTCCCCTGCCACGCATTGATATCGGAACTGACGAGGTTGCGTGTTCCTTTTTTTTTTTTTGGGCGAACTGATGAGGTGGTTGCTTAGGCCGAATTTGAAACAATCAGTAGAGATTATCCAATTTTTTTATTGGGATGAGATCCTTTGAGCAGCTGAGAAAAAAGTAGGGAGAGAGAGAGAGAGAGATGAAGCAAATCTTGATTGGATTATCCATGTGGGGTGAGGAAATCGTCCGTTTAGGTGGTAAAATTCAGAGGATGGCCTCAAAAACGGGAAGGGTGATTGAGAGAGGATCCAAGGAAATTTGGGAGTTGTGTATCTCCCGCTTATTATTATTGTCGTTTTTTTTTTGGACCGCCCCATCATCGCACGTCAACACTGGCCGGCCTAAAATGTTAGAAAATCTTAGAAAAAAAAAATCTCACGCAGGCACTGTCAAGCACCACTGAGTGCTTGCCGGTCCGGCTAACCAAGGCACACCCACCACCCCCCTCCAATCGAATCACGCGCACACAATGCTCGAAGGAAGATACACAAAGTTAGTGAGAGAAGTGGTGATGACTTGCTGCCACCACCTCGGCCGGGCTGAAGTGGGACTAAGTGACCTCAAGTGTTGTCTTGCGAGCTAGGGGTCGGGCGACCCCAATGAGGGCTCGCCCTGCCACCAAACTAAGGTCAACATCCCTTACAATTGGCTCTAAGGATTGTAGAGGTTCTCTCTCTCTCTCTCTCTCTCTCTGATTAGGATCTCAATTTTTTTTAATTTCCTTTTGTAGTTTAATCTTTTATTTTATCATATAATATGTTTAAAAAAATAATTAGAGGCTATGTAGCATAAGTCATCAATAGATCACCTCACCAAACTAATTCACAAAAGAGAAACAATCACATCGAATTCTACCCCTACATACAGCATACCTCAAAAAGAGGTTAGGAATCCAAAGTAACGCTCAATTAAGATTAATGGAGGAAGTTAGGAGATAAGTACGTTTTTAACGGGAGATGAACTGGTCAAAAGAGATCACTGAGCGAGAACTAGAAGGCCTTTTCCTCATTTACTACTTCACCTTTTAGCTCCCGCGACACGCGAGAAAGATGACCGGATCTTAAAAGAGAAAAAACGCCACAAAATTCTCATTCCCAAACCGATCCTCGGTCCCTCCCCAAAGGCAATGCCCGGAACGAACCACCAAGAACTCACGAAAATGCATCGTGCATTGCCATGTTTCGGGTGCGTGAACGAGTCCCTTGCCCACAGAATTGGACGATGCGGCGCGGGCTCTTCGAGCTTAGACATCGAGAAATGAAGGTGGTGGTGGAGATTTTGACCGGAGTCCTCTTCTCCGCCGACGTGCCAGGCGACGGCACCGTGGCGGACCTCAAGCAGGAGATCGGGGCCCAGCAGAAGCTCCCTCTCAACCGTCTCATCCTGTTGCTCCGCGATGGGGATCGGAGCGATCCCATCAAGGACGATGAAGACGGGGCTCGTCTGGTCGATGTCGGGATCAAGGATGGCTCCCACGTTTACCTCTTCTTCAAGCCCATCGATCCTGATGACTCCGATCAACCCCCACCTCCAGCGGTCGCCTTCGACGGTGCCGATGCTTCTCCGGAAGACCAGACGGTCGTTCATAGTACTTCAACTTGAATTTAGTGTCTTTAGTTTTGTCCTTTATATGTTGAAAATCCATCTTATTCCAGAAAAATTGCAGTCGCCTTACTTTCGGTGCCTTAATTTACAGATTGCACGACTATTTTTTTTTTTTTTTTATCTTGGGATAACATGGATCCGCTCACAAGATATCATGCGTAAATAGAGCGATTAACAAGCGTGTCGTCTGCGACTTATGTCATCCAGTCAATTGATAAGCTTGTTAATCATAGTTCTGAGATTAGGCTAGAGAATTGATTAGCATGCAGAAGTAAAAGAAGTAATTGCAACGGTAGCTTATTAATGACCCTAAAAGAAGGGCAGCGCTAACATGTAAAAGAAAACAGAAAACCGACGCATAATTCCTATATCAATTCACAAAGAACAACTTATTTCGACTATTGATACTCCTAAATAGATAGATAGATACTACTGTTGATTCGGTTTTTGGTAGAACTCCAAAGTCCAAACGAGAGGAACTTCTCGGTTGCCGGGGCTCAGAAGGAACCGCGCGTCACAGTGCCTCTGAACACGTAGAGCGTCTCGCCGTCCTCCACGCCGTGCCAACGCAGGCTGCAATCACCACGCATCAGCCTCTGTTTGTGTACGAAGATGTAGTCATCCACGGGAAGGATGTTGCGGCTCAGCAACAGCTGCCTCAAGTCGCTCACGGTGCAAGAGTCCTTCATTTCCAGAGGAATTGCGGCCGCATTGAGCAGGCTCGACGAAGTCTGAACCACTATGCCGAGCCTCCTACTAGGGGGCTCATGTCTCTGCTTGCCGAGGTTCTTTAGGAAGACAACTATTTCGGAGGACTCCCCGACACCATACTCGGTCAGGGACTGGAAATCGTCCTCTAGTTCTCTCCCCGAGGAGAAGAGCGACATCCTGGGGATCGGAGTGCCCTCCAGGATCTGTATCTTCTCCTTAAGGCTGTGGACCGTCTCGGTCTGATCGACTTCCACGCCGATTTTCCTCGTGGGGAACTTCACGACGACCCGCATTTTGCTACTGCCATTAGACGAAGGATAACCAGCGGCTTCGATGGTGAGGTGGATTTTGGTGCCTTCAGTGATGCACGGGTAGTCATCCATGTCGAGGCCGTCTACTAATTCCAAGCCGTACACGGTTAGAGATTGCGAGGATGTCGGGATACCGAGAATCCGTTCTAGTCTCTGCTTGATTTCCAGGACGGTTTCTTGGCGGGTGATTTCGGTCGCCAATTCACGGCCCGACACGACGATGATCACCCTCATTGTGGCGGAGAGCTCTGGCGACAGACCTTTGTTCATCGAAAGCCCCCGGCTTGTTTTGGGAGCGACGAGAGGGACCGTTCTTTCGGTGCGTTTTATAAACCGAAAACTCATGAGATGGAGAATGACATAGGGACGGGAGTCCCATGCTAACAGAATGGAAGTCACTGAATGCGTG